>JAGPOW010002742.1:41256994-41278002 GCA_030014935.1 Caiman crocodilus
ACAACTGACAACTGATGCCCATGAAAAAGCCAACTTGCTAAATGGGTACTTTGTGTCAGTCTTTCACTAGTCCCAAGGGATGCCCCTGCCCATTATGGGATAGGAAGGCCTGGGTGAGGAAGATTCCTTACCCTCCATCAATGCTGATCTTGTGAAGGAACACCTTGAGAGGCTGGATACCCTGAAGTCACCTGGCCCTGACAGCTTACAGCCTAAGTACTCAAGGAGCTGGCTAGCATCATAGCCCAGCCCCTGGCATGAATCTTCGAGAACTGGTACTCTGGTGACGTGCCCGAAGACTGGAAGAAGGCCAGTGTGGTGCCTTTCTTCAAGAAGGGGAGGGAAGTGGATCCAGCAAACTACAGGCCCATCAGCCTGACCTCTATCTCAGGAAAGATCCTAGAAAAGATTTTCAAAGAGAACATTCTGAACAGACTGGCAGATGACAAAATCCTGAGGGATAGCAAGCACAGGTTTGTCACGGGTAGGTCTTGCTTGACCAATCTTATTGCCTTTTATGACCAGGTGATCTATCAACTGGACATGGGGGAAGATATTGATATTGTATATCTTGACTTTAAAAAAGCCTTTGATCTGATATCCCATGATCACCTTTTAACAAAACTGGCCAACTGCAGCCTGGGCTTCTCCATGATCTGCTGGCTGGGGAATTGGCTCTGTGGTCGGACCCAGAAAGTGGTGGTTGATTGAAGTCAATCATCATGGTGCCCTGTGACTAGTGGGGGTCTCTCAAGGCTCTGTCCTTGGGCAACATCCTTGGGCAACATGAACCTTGGGTTCAACATATTCATTAATGATGTGGACATTTGAGTCAGAAGCAAACTGGCCAATTTCTCCAATGACACCAAACTTTGGGGTAAAGCGTCCACAACTGAGGACACGAGGGCAATCCAGGTTGACCTCGACGGGCTCAAGAAATGGACAGATGAGAACCTGATGGCATTTAACACTGAAAAATGCAAGGTTCTCCACCTGGGGAGGAAAAACCCGCAGCATGCTTATAGGCTCGGCAGTGCTACAGTAGCTAGCAGTTCAGATGAAAGGGACTTGGGGTCATGATTGACCACAAGATGAACATGAGCCTTCACTGTGATGCTGCAGCTAGTAAAGTGAGCAAAACGCTGGCTTGCATTCATAGATGCTTCTCAAGCAAATCCCAGGATGTCATTCTCCCATGGTACTCGGCCTTGGTGAGGCCACAGCTGGAGTACTGCGTCCAGTTTTGGGCTCCAGAATTCAAAAAGGATGTGGAAAAGCTTGAGAGAGTGCAGAGGAGAGGCACACGCATGATCAGAGGTCAGGAAAACAGACCTTACGATAAGAGGCTGAAAGCTATGATTCTTCAGCCTGGAAAAGTGCAGGCTCAGAGGTGACCTGATGGCCATCTATAAGTTTATCAGGGGTGCTCACCAGGATCTGGGGGAATGTCTGTTCACCAGAGTGCCCAAGGGATGAGAAAGTTGAACAGTCACAGATTCCTCTGTGACAATTTCAGGCTGGACATAAGGAAGAACTTCTTTACTGTCTGAGCCCCCAAGGTTTGGAATAGACTGCCACCCAAGGTGGTTCAAGCACCTACTTTGAATCCCTTCAAGAGACATTTGGATGTCTATCTTGCTGGGATTCTATGACCCCTGCTGACTTCCTGCCCCTGGGGCAGAGGGCTGGACTTGAAGGTCTTTCGAGGTCCCTTCCAGCCCTAATGTCTATGAATCTATGAATCTTTACCATAGGTCTAACCATAAAATCACTGTGTAATAGAAACTGCCCGGTTTGTGTGTAGCTGCACTGTCCTAAGGGTCAAAGCTTGCTCACAGACTAAGGCAGAATGACATGGCAGTGGCAGCTTATCCTTGCAAGAACATTGGTGGACTTACTCTGACCACCTGCTCTCCCTCACATGCTCCAGGCCTGGAAACATACCTATGAAGACACTCCAGAGTGTCCCTTTGAGAATTCTCTTGAAAATGCAGCCTCCCAGCTGCTGGGGATGGTTCCAGAGAAGCCTTGCTGGTATAGTCCCTAGTTTGGAGTGGACAAGCAGCAGTGGGTAAGTGGGGTATGCTCAGAAACATCCTTTCTAGGAAATACTGCCATGGTATAACCAATGGTTCTTGACCAGAGCGCTGCAAGAGCCTTTCAAGGGTTCTGTGGTTGGGCGTTAGTGCAGCCATATGGAACTGCCCCAGGCACCTTGTGGACAGCCAGATAAACCTAAAGTAGGAAAGAGTACCCGGACCCACTGCAGAGCTTCCTCGTCCAACAGAACAGGTTCCCCCTCCTGGCCCCCGGATAACTCTCCTCAAATGCTTGTCCCAGAAAGAAAGGTGGTGCACAAGGCAGTTAAAACTGTCTTGTGCAACTGTTTCCAGGAGAGCATGGGGGTGAGGAGGGTCAGACTGGGAATGACCACAGCAACAGCAGGTACTTAATTGACTGCACCCAGTTGAGAAGCACTAAGATATGCCAAGGGAGTGCAGCAGAGGTACTCAGCTGGGCTAGCTACCAAATTAAGAAAAGCTATGTAGGGGTGCCCTGACTCCAAAAGGGTTGAGAACCAGCTATGTAAACATCCCCTAGGAAGTCAGATAATTGCTTGCGACTCTTCTGGCACCTTCCATCCCAGGTCATGACTAACATTAAACTTAGTGCCCAACAGAAGTACCTCATGCACAATGTGTCACTTGTCCTTCCTCATAAACCAAAAGCAGTGCACTTGTGTCCATATAGCACTACAAATGGACCAGTTAGTACAGGAGTTGGCTAATTGGTGCATCTGGACTGGTACTAAACTGCAACTTCATTGCTTCCGCTTTAGGAGGCAAAGCAGTACAGTGTGCTTTAGGACACTGCTGCCAGACTTGGCACTTCACATGTCAACATGGCTCTGTAAACTCAAGGTACTTTGCAGACATAAACTTAGCTTCACAGGCTAATTGGGACTGCCCAAATTGCCAAAGCTCTTTGAATCTTTCCTGAATCGATCTGAAGAGCTTTGAATTGATTTGGACCTTTAATTGGTCCCCTAATTCTATTCAGATTCAGAGATTTGGCCAATGAATTGGGCCAAATCTCCTCCGAGTTGAATCAGCACCCAAAGCTTTGCACAGCCCTACACTTATCTCCATTGCAGAGGTTTTATGAACCTTCAGTTGCTTGTAACCACAATTGAAAGACAAGAAATGGAAAAGATGACAATTTTGTAATATAATAGCAGAGATCACAATATTTTGTGGGGTCTGACTGTTGTGGATTAGCTGTTATCTCATGATTTGAGACTTCTGATATTGTCTCATTAGGACCCACTGATCTTTGTAAGGCTGTCAGACTAAGTGGAGCCCTGACTAATTCACAAGGTCTTGTTGCAGTCCTAATGACTCTTCTAAGGTTAGTAAGTGGAGGGGGATGCCAATGAATGGGTTACATCCTCAGCTCTATAAACTAATGTAACTCCAATACAACTGCATAACCTTTCATTCACCGTACAACTGACACTATACCTGCAGGTTTTAAAAGCCACTTTTAGGAAACTTGCCCTTTTTCATGCAAACCTGGTCATGTTCTGTTTAGTAAAGTCCTATGGTTTAGATTTTTGAACACTAGTTCCCTTCATGTTATTTTTAATTTCACTCATGTGTATATGAAGTCCTTAGCCCAAGCTAGCCATGCATCCTTTAATTTTGAATCAAGACAAAAGTTCCCTGTCTTTGTTTCATGTACCATACTGAATGCTTCTTTATTTCATGTCTTTGAATTGGCAAGCACATTGTCACTTAAATAAACTAGGACCCCTTTTTCTGGTGGCTTGTGCAATGAAAGTCCCAGATAGAGTTCTCCGAACAGTTACAGTATCTTCCAGGTTTATGTATCTTGCAGAGATGCGGTCTTCAGAGGGGCAACCCAGTTCCCTTGTTTGGGAATCCGGATATGTACCTGCAGCTAAAGTCTGAAGGAGTCTGTTCGTTCTAGCTGTTCTCTCCTTAATCGGATGTCCAGTTCCCGAAGTTGCCTGAGGAAGCCGGAATTGGGGCAGATCCCTCTGTGTTCACGCACAGTCTGAATTGCATCCACAAGGGACAAGCTTTCACAGATCATTAAGAAGGCAAGCACAAGAGTTGCTGATCGGCTGATCCCCATTGCGCAGTGAACCAATACTTTGCCTAAAAAAAAAAAAAGAATCAAAATTATACCGTCAGAGTTGATGATTTTAGCCAGACAGCCTAGATGGAAAACTTACTGCAAGCAGGAGTTGTAGACTTCAGAGAGCAGACTAGAAACAGTACCTGTGACGGAGTGTTCTCAAATGGTTAGGAACCAAAAGACTCCTATTTCTGTTCTGTCCTTGGGGTTTGGGTTGAGTCCTGTGGCTCAGTTATTAGCCTGGCAGCACACCCAAGGGATTAGGGAGGCACATGAAACTGTACAGAACTCCCACAATGCCAAACCCTGTGTAGGGCAGGATGGAAAGTAGCTGCCTCTGGTCTGGTACTTGCCACATTGCACAGATAAATAAGGAGTGGTGGAAGGGTATTATTCCTGGTAATGAAGCTAGATTAGCATGCAGGGAAGATGAACTGAATAGGAACCAAATGAGGCAGTGCAACCACATGTTGTCCTTCAGGACTCATTGCAATGTACTAGTCCAACCCATCACTCTTTTCTGTTTCACTCCTCTCACCCAGGGCAAAGGGAGAAATGCTTAGCTTGATAAAAACTCACTGAGTTGCAAAACTGAGAGGGAAACATAAGCAGAAAGTAAGGGTTTAAATAGTTCATGTTAGTAAAGCATTCCATTAACAGGAGTATAGAAGGGAAAGAGATTATTTTTGCTACTTGAAAAGTTCAATTTCAAAATTTCTAGCAAAAAGGACACACAAATTAGCAAACTACTTCCCCAGTGTTCAGCCAGCTCTATTATTTATCGTCCTACAGTACTGAGGTCAAGACTTTTCACAGGTGCAGACTATATCATTGACTTCACTGTGAATGAAAATTTAAACTACAAAATCTCTTTTTTATGAGGAAAGTAGGCCACACCTGTTGAAATACTTTTTCTTTTATATCAAGGACTGCCCTGACACATCCAGATCTTCATTTCTGTGCTTTAAAACTGGATTACTGAATATCTTAAATTTCCCACAGTTCTCAATGTGAAACATGCAAACTATGTGAAGAACAGCATTGTAAATCTCAGGCCTACCCTGGAGAGACCCTCTCTAGGTATAAGAGGATAGATTACTTTCCACATCTGGTCTGAGCTTGATGTCTCTGTCCAGATTGCTAATAAAGCTGGCCGCAAAACGACAATTCCATTTTATAACAGCTTTTAAGATTTCAGCATCTTGTTTCTTTTCTGCAGCACTGGCATGAAAACAAAACCTTTTCTGAGGATTTTTTAGAAAGGGAATTGTCTGGAGATGATTGTATGCTTGAAAAGTTCAAGTGATCTATCTTTGTCTGTCTGCCTCACATTTTCTTTCTCTATCTCTCCGTCTGTCACTCTATCCCTGGAAGTAAACAGAGTCCACCCCAGACCTGAGAAATACTCGCATTGAAAACATTGTCAAAATCATAATGCTGCCTTCAAACATTTCTGCTTAAACAAAAGAGCAGATATGGACAAAAATATTGAAAAAGTTTGTCTCTGCTATAACCAGTAACAACAGGCCAGTCCTGCTAGGTGTGATCTTTGTTGTCCTCCATTCAGGGTAGAGAGTGCAACTTTATGAGTAGCAGGCAATCATCGCACAGATCCTAGCTGAAACCAATGGGGATGGAATGGGAATTTTGAGAAGGCATGACTGAGACCTACTTATTTCACAAAGGCAACTAATTGGCTTTGGTTAACCCTAAAGTTTGGGTCACAGCTGACCAGGGCTAGATGTGACTGCTTAATTTAGTTATAAATGGATCTGTATCCAATTGCAGTTGGAGACCGTTCATAAACCATAGGAGGTTTTGCACTATGAATACAATTCTATATAATTCATTTGAAATATTTCAGAAAAAGAAAAATGTTCATAAAGGCATCTTCATTTTTGACAGAGAAAATTTTAAGCAAATTTCTAGCTAAGCACTCTTTCCCCAGCTTTGTTAGATACAGTTAGAATATATTACAAGTTATAGTCAAAAGACAAGAGGGAACCACTGATCTCAGTGGAGCATAAAAAAAATCCCATTTTGTCTCTCTTAGGTGGCAGAGTACAAATCTCTCAGTTGTTGCCAACCTCAGAAATGTAGAGATATTAGAGAATGTGTATCCAAGTGCTTTCTCGGGTTGTATATAACTGTTTTGTTTGTGCCTCCAGCATCTTAGTTCCTCTATTATCAAGGATCAGGGCAAAGCTATTCTTGTTGGTTGATATCTTCATAGCAAGCCAAACACTCCCTGACTGCTGTGCCTGTCTTTCTGCTTGTTAATAACAAGTACTTTGTCCATTGCTTTTCATCTCATATCCCATTTCCTTTGTGATGGAGCATTTATTTAAGGAGTTGTAGCAACCATTCCCATTTTGCTTGATGATGATCACATAGTTCATATCCAGAATGAAAGTGTGGGCGTGTTTTTAAAAGCTGCTTCTGGTCAGCAGGTTTGGTGATGTTTTAATTCTACAATATGTGTGGTGACAGAGCCACCTTTCATTTTCCCTGTGTGGGAAACCTGAGCTCAGTCCTTAAATATATACAAGTCTTTAACAGAAAGAAAGGGACAAATATAGGCTACCAGGAAGTAACAAAAGCTTAGTTCTGCTGATAATAGATAGGCTTTAGAACGTGTGTTCTTGCATTTAAAAAAATAAAGCAGCTGCTGCTTGTGTTACCACAATTTTTCTTTTCATGTCTAGATTTGGAGAATTAATTTGAGCCAAATAATGATTTCTTTTTTCCTGCTGGATCAGATCTTTGCAGTTATCATGTAACTGATTTTCAAAGAGCTATGCAAACATTAGCACTCACGAGATGAGATCTATCCACTATTGAGTTGATAGGTCTCATCTTACTCTTCACATTTTACAGCTCAGCCTGTACTAACATAGCTAAGCTATGACTGAAGGCATGACCAGACAGTTATGTACCCCACTGTAATTTACATTGGTTTTCTACATGGGAGTAAATTGTATCAGGATCAGAAACAAATAGATATGCAGTTAAACCAGGGTAGTTGCACTTAATGTGTGGTTAGTATTGTGTTTTGCCACTAAGCAGCAGAATACAGGTAACAGCCTGTCTGCTTCAGCAAATGGCAACATGGGAATTGATGTGGACAGGTCATGCCTATATTGATATAAGCTATATCATTAGAATTTTATTCCTGATGATTAAAAAAAATGGAGCCTTCAATAAAAAGCTAAGACATGGTGAGCTTGTTTGAAGATCTATCATCACTGTTGAAATGAGGCTAAATTCAATATCAATTGAAAGGTTGACCACTTGAGCTGAGCAGTACCATCTGATGTTTAAGTGAGAGAGTAACTTGATGTCTTGCAGGTAACTATCTGTCAGGGCTTTCTGGTCTATGGCAGCCTTCATAGCCTCTGTCTTTCTCTCACAGCAGACATGTGGTACTGCTACATATCCCAGCCTTCACCTGCCTGCTGTTCTGTGCTCCCCTCAAACGTATGCATATCCACATGACCTTGAGCTGAGCAGGACAAAGAGAAAGGTGGTTTGGCTGGGATTTGTGGGGGGGAAGTTGTGCAGAGTGGAGTCAGTGGGGGGGTCAGTTGAGGGGTGTTCTGGAGGGGGCAGCATGATATGGGGAACAGTTGGGCTTGTTAGAGGAAGTAGTCAGTAGGGGACCCCTAGCTTGGAGGCAGCACAGTGTAAAATCATTGCTACGGTCAAGCAGGGTTGCCAACCCCCAATTTTTTTCTGAAAATCTAGAACCTTTTTACTGACAATCAAACCTTTTTTCACTATGGTTGGTGTTAAATCTCTAAATTTGAATCCTAGCCCTTTTAACTGCTATCTATGGCCTGGCAAAAGTGCTATAAAACATATATCAGCAAAAATGTGTCAATTAAAGAAGGTTTGTTTGTCAACAAAAAGTATCAGGATTATCAGTAAAAAATTATCTTAGCAGCCCTGGTCTAGCATCTGACCAGACAGGTGCCTTTTCATACTTACTCTCTAACTGTATCTAAAGTATAAATGACTCCTTTTCAGTCACCAGTTTAGTTTTTGAAGACCCTCTAGAAAGACTCTAAACCAGCCATTGATTTATTCTAGATTAGGGGCGGGCAAAATACAGCCTGGAGACCAGATACATCCTGCCAGGCCATTCTATCCGGCCTCTGTGGCCCCTAAAAAATTTAGAAAATATTTATCTGTTCCTGGCTGCCTGTCAAAGATGACAGGAACCAGTGACAGTAGAACCCAGGGGAAGCCTCAACATGCACGTAGCATCCCAGCCCCTCCCCATTGCCAGCCATTTCCCTGCTTTCCTGCCCCTGCATTGTGTGTGTGTGTGTGTGTGTGTGTGTGTTCATGGGTTGAGTCCCATGCACACACCTCACCATACACATACACTCACATACCCCCTTTGTACTGCCATACATGCAGACCCGCACAGCCACACTCCCTCACACACAGCCCTCCACAAACCCCATACCCACTCACCCCACATATCCACATATACACCCACACCTCCTATGCCTATCCAGCCCCCACACCCCATATACCCACACATCCACAGTCCCCCACAAACCTATAGCCCCCCATAATATACAAGAGTAAGACTTTATTTTAAGCTATTATATACAGTCACCTCTATGTACACTACACAAACACAGATGAACCTGAACAAAAATATTGTTTGAAATCAAATTAATGAATGTTGTACTTGTTCACTTTTTAGAATATTATTTGGTATTTTTGTGGTTCTGAGATGGCAAACCCCTTGCTGAAAGGAATACTTCCAGGGTATTCCAGGGGGGACTTCTGATGGCAGGGGGCAGGACTTCCAGTCACAAGATGGCGACTGGGGGCAGGGCACCTATCAAAAGGTGGGGCTACACATGTGGCCCTCAACAGCTTGCCAAAACTGGGTAAGCAGCTCTCTGCTCAAAATAATTGCCCGCCCTTGTTCTAGATCTAATGTCCTTGGCTTTCTAAAGCATCCATCCTCATAATATGCAGATTAAAGTGTTTTTTTTCTCTTTTACTTCTGAAATATCTATTCTGGGTTTTTATACTTTGTTTCTCAGAACACAGAGATGATGGTGTGGTAACAATAAAGTGGCTATTTGTTGCAGATAAATCATTCATATGAAATAGTTTAATTAATGTAAAATTGCTCTAATGAAAGAGGATTTTAATTTACTATATGATATTTACAGCAAACAAATGAATGTTAAACCTGAGTAAGGAAACAAAATCCATATTGCTGTGTAGGTCTTCTTACAGGTTTACAGCCTTATCTGAAAGTGGTTCATCGAAATGGGGCAAGTGGCAATCTGAACTCACTACAATGAATTGTGCGCACGTTTACAAAATACAACCTAAAATGAGAATATGTGTACATACTTGCATGCTCTGGTCTTTGCAGACCTTTTAAATTAGCAGCAGAACCCACATCCCAAGTGGAAGTTGTTTAGCTTTACTTATACCCTGTTTCAAAAAATATGTGCTCCAAAAATAAATTGTACTGATTTATAATTATATTGCAGTCATCATTCAACAAGCAATGCAACATCTGTTAGGGCTGTGCAAAATGGCTATGATTTGGCTGTTTTGGAGGGACAGTGATTTGTTTTGGTGTTTTGGATCGCTGTTCTGTTTTTATTCAGCTGAATTTGTTTTGGTGTTTTGATGCTGTTTTGGTGATTCGGCCATATGTTATAATGGGGAATCACTAAAATGCTTATAACTGTCATTTCTTGGCTGATTTTGATGAATATTGCAGGGATGGTACCTTCTTCTAAGAGCATGAAGTCTGCCAGGTTTCCAGCAGATAGGTATAGAGGTTTTTGTGAAACTGTACCTCAAACTGTTCAGAGCAAAACTCATGTCATATGTGTGTATTAAGGCAGAGTGGGATGAAAACAGACCATGAAGCCTGCAAGGTTTCAAGGAGATAGGTTCAGGGGTTTCTGTGAAACTGCACCTTGAACTGTTCAAAGCAAAACTTGTGACGTGTGACTTTGTGTGTTCGTTAAGATGCAGCAGGATGAAACCAGCAGGCATGGTAGCCTGTAACAGGGGGCCTTCCCGGTGCCAGTTACATCTCTACCCACCCACGTATTTCTGGGTCAACCACCCACCCCCCCTTTTTCCTGCCACGCCTTGATGGAAAACTGATTTAGATGTTTCCCAGGTGGGAAGCTGTCCATTTAGGTGTCTTGGGGTGACATCCATTCCACAGCTCCATAACTCCTGTACACTCCAGCTCATGCCTCGCGCATTGTATCCTCCATCCCCTCTAGCTGTGGTCCCCTCTCTGGGTCCTTTGGCTCCCCCCCGGGCCCTAGCCCCACCTTCAGGCCAGTCGGAATCTTGTGCCTCTTGCTCTGGGCATTCCTCACGGTGGGCCCTGCAGACCTTTGATCCTCCTTTGGGTCCTGGCCCCAGCATGGACCAGTTGAGGGTACCTCTGATATCTTTTATTACACCAACTGAATACTTGGAGAAATATATCTTAGCAGGCTTTTGGGTTTAAAAACCCTTTGGTAGGCTGAGGAAGCATCTGCAGTTGGTGCGTGCTCTTCTTGGGTGGAATGAATAATAAAGAAGCCAGAGGCTGGGCTGCAGGCAAGAAAGCCAGTCAGTGAAAACCTAAATTGAGGTGTTGTGGGGTGAGAGACAGGCTTGGGAGGTTGGGGAGGGGGAGAAGGGGGATGTAGCAGCCAAGTAAAAGTGGGAAGGTACCTGGGGAGTCAGATGTCAGGCAGGTTATAGTCTTTGGATTTATGACGCACTGTATTGAGTCCATGAGTTTTTGTGTCCAGGATGTTGATGAAGTGAAGTTCATAGGCTCGTCTGTGAAAAGTCGTTTGTAAATTCAAAGAAGCACCAAACCTCACTAACCTCACCACCAGAAGCAAACTTCCTACAGCCCAAAACACACCAAATATATCCAGACCATGACATGACAAGAAATGTAAAACCTGCCAACATATCCCCAGTACCCCCACAATTACTACACCCTACAACAGATCATCACTATTCCAAGATCTTACAGCTGCACCTCTAGAAATGTTATATATCTCATTTAGTGCACCAAATGCTTTGGTGGAAAATACATAGGAGACACCAAGCAATAACTGTGCTCCAGAATGAATGCATACCGGAAATCTATTACAGACAAGAATACCCAACTTCCTATGGGAGCACATTTCTCACAAGAAAGCCACTCTGTCTCCAGTCTCTCCAATCTCTCAGGCCTGATCCTCAAAGGGAATTTACAAACCACTTTTCACAGATGAGCCTATGAACTTCACTTCAACCTCCTAGATACAGAAACTCATGGACTCAATATAGATATTTGATTTATGACACACTATAACTTGCCTGACATCTGACTCCCCAGGTACCATTCCACTTTTACCTGCTACATTCCCCTTCCCCACCCTGTCCCAGCCTGTCCTTCACTCTCTGACACCTCGATTTACATTTACACTGACTGGTTTTCTTGCTTTCATTGCATGCCAGATGCTAGCTTCTTTACTATTCATTCCATCCAGGAAGAGCAGGAGGCCTTCCCAGTCTGGGTGAGATTTCAGCCCGCCCACCTGTTTCTGGGCCAACTGCCTGCCCCTCTTTCACCTGCCATACCTTGATGGAAAACTGATTCAGATGTTACCCAGGTAGGCGGTTGCCTATTTAGGCCTCTGATGTCTAGGGGTGACATTTTGTTCTTCAGCTCCATACCTCCCCTAACACTGCAACCCGTGCCTCGCAGATGGCATCCCAGGCAGCTAAGCCACCTGGAGCGCACAACTCCACCACAGCCAGCAAGCCTCAGGTCTCTCAAAGATCTTACAGGTCTGGACTTTCCCTAGATAGGAGTGTATGTGTGTGCGGTCACTGGAGGTCATAAAGCGCCTCCTGCCCACCTTTCACCAGGGAGTTCTGCAGACCTGGACTTTCTTGGGGGCTGCCACACCTCTGGCAGTCCCACTAGGCCTCCCAACCCTAGCAGGGTGCAGTTTTAGGTCATGTCCAGGACCTGAGGCCTCCTCCTTCCCCATAGCCCCAGCCCATACCTCTGAGTTCATCCTGGCACAGGAGCTCAGTAGGGAGATGTTCTTCTCCCGCTGGCTGGTGATACAGTGAGTGTCACCTTCAGGTCTGAGAGCGGGACATTAAATGGTTTTAAAAAAAAAATTAAAAAATGAAATAGGTACAGATGGAGTGAGGAGTGTGGCACTCACTCTGTCTTCATGTGGAGCTTAAGAAACCTTATCAGTGGAAGGTTCATCTTCAGGAACATCAGCTGCTCCACCAACCCAGGATTCAAGGAGGTGTGGTGGGGTGTCACAAAATCCCCAGCAATGCTGAACACCCTCTCACTTGGAACATTGGTTGGTAGACAGGACAGGTGTTGCTGGGTAACTGTCACCAGATCCTGCCACATTTGTCTGCGGCTTGCCCAGTAGGCCAAGGGGTTGCAGAGCAGTGGCTCCACATCCTTGGTGAGATGGGTAGCTACCGAGGACTTGGTGCTACCTGCCCAGTGCTGGGGGTCTGGTGCCTCTGGACCCCAATACAGAAGCTATGCTCTTGTCCCACATTGGCAGCACCTGTGGTGGAGGAGACTGGCTGGTGCATCCAGTGCTTGCATGGGATAGTAGATCCCCCTCTTCCCTGTCCCCCTGCTTCTGCCCTTCTGCCTCCCTGCCCCTCTTCATAGATTCATAGATGATTCACAGATGTTAGGGTCAGAAGGGACTTCAATAGATCATCGAGTCTGACCCTCTGCATAGGCAGGAAAGAGTCCTGGGTCTAGATGACCCTAGGTAGATGCATATCTAACCTCCCCTTGAAGACCCCCAGGGCAGGGGAGAGCACCACCTCCCTTGGAAGCCCATTCCAGACCTTAGCCACTCTAACTGTGAAGAAGTTCTTCCTAATGTCCAGTCTAAATTGGCTCTCTGCTAGCTTGTGGCCATTATTTCTTGTAACCCCCAGGGACACCTTGGTGAATAAAACCTCACCAATTCCCTTCTGTGCCCTGTGATGAACTTATAGGCAGCCACAAGGTTGCCTCTCAACCTTCTCTTGTGGAGGCTGAAAAGGTCCAGGTGCCCTAGTCTCTCCTCATAGGGATTGGTCTGCAAACCTTAACCATATGAGTGGCCCTTCTCTGGACCCTCTCCAGGTTATCCACATCCCTCTTGAAGTGCGGTGCCCAAAATTGCACACAGTACTCCAACTGTGGTCTGACCAGCGCCTAATAAAGGGAAAGTATCACCTCCTTGGATCTGTTCGTCATGCATCTGCTGATGCACGATAAAGGGCTTTTCTGATGGCTTCGTCACACTGCTGACTCATGTTCATCTTGGAATCCACTAGGAATCCAAGATCCCTTTCCACTTCTGTGCCACCCAGCAGGTCATTCCCTAGGCAGTAGGTGTGCTAGACATTTTTCCTGCCTAGGTGCAGCTCTTTGCATTTCTCCTTGTTGAATTGCATTCTGTTGTTTTCTGCCCATTTGTCCAACCTGCCCAGGTCTGCTTGCAGCTGTTCCCTGCCCTCTGGCGTGTCCACTTCTTCCCATAGATTTGTGTCATCCACAAACTTGGAAAGAGTACACTTCACTCTCTCATCCAAGTCACTGATGAAGACATTGAAGAGTATTGGTCCAAGGACTGAGCCTGCGGGACCCCACTGCCCACACCCTTCCAGGTTGAAACCGACCCATCTACCGTGACTCTCTGGGTGCGACCCTCTAGCCAATTCGCCACCCACCGGACTGTGTAGTCATCCAAGTCATAGCCTCTTAACTTGTTCACCAGTATGAGGTGGGATACTGTATCGAAAGCCTTCCTGAAGTCTAAGTATACGACATCCACCCCTCCTCCTGTGTCCAGGCGTTCCGTAACCTGGTCATAAAAAGAGACTAGATTAGTCAGGCATGATCTGCCTGCTATGAACCTGTGCTGGTTTCCCCTCAGTATAATTTGTCCTGCCAGGCTCTCGCATATGTGAGCCTTGATAAATTTTCAAAGACTTTGCCTAGGATGGAGGTGAGACTGACTGGCCTATTGTTGCCCGAGTCCTCCTTCCTCCTCTTCTTGAAATTGGGGACCACATTGGCCCTTTTCCAGTCCTCCAGAACTAGGCCCATGCGCCACGAACATTCAAATATTCCCGTCAGTGGCTGTGCAATGATGTCGGCCAGTGCCTTCAGTACTCTCGGATGGAGCTCATCCGGGCCTGCTGACTTAAAGGCATCCAGTTCTTCCAAGAGACTCTGCACCATCTCAGGGTCTACGCATGGTAGTGTGGCGCCTTGCTGCTGCCTCTCTACAACCCCAGTGAGAGACGTGTCATGCCCGTCTCTTAGGAACACGGAGGCAAAGCACTCTTTGAGGAGTTCAGCCTTGTCCCCCCTGTCTGTCACCAATTGCTTCTGCCCGTTTAGCAGGGGTCCTATTCCTCCCTGGGCCTTCCTTTTACTCCCTATATATCTTGTGCCCGCCTCAGTTTGAGAAGGCATTCCCGGGCTGCTTTTGCGCGGGCCGCTGTCCAGGTCGACCCTGTTCCCGTGGGATGGTTCACAGAGGGTGCCCCAGGGGACGGTGGGCACTCCCCAGAACTCATCTGACACGGTCCTACTGGGACCCTCAGTGGCGGGGTTCCACTCTCCGCAGCCTCCAGGGCCAACACGCCTTCGTCGGACATTCACGGGGCTCCAGTCTCTCCCTACACCCCGGCCAAAGCCACCTTGGATTTAGGACCCTTCAGTCTCTTATCTCCAGCCCAAGGACTACGTGTCCTGAGGCCCATTGCCTCTCCCTCGCCGGTGGCCCGGCCGGGACTCTCCCCGGCTCCCTCGCCGGTGGCCCGGCCGGCTCTCTCCCCGGCTCCCTCGCCGGTGGCCCGGCCGGCTCTCTCCCCGGCTCCCTCGCCAGTGGCCCGGCCGGCTCTCTCCCCGGCTCCCTCGCTGGTGGCCCGGCCGGCTCTCTCCCCGGCTCCCTCGCCAGTGGTTCCCGCTCCTGCCTTCCTACCGGCTCCAGCGCTGGTTCCACAGCTGTGATCCCCGCAGCTGCAGCTCTCCACACCCTCGCTGCTCCCGGTGCTGCTGCCGCTCACCTGCTCAACGGCTGATACGCCCTGCAGGAGCCTGCCTCCGGCCACAGGCCTCCCTCTGTCTCTGGCATCTCCTGGCGGCCCCTCCGTGCCGTCAGGGCCCTGCTTTATTCCTGCCAGGTGGCGCCTCTCCCTGACGTCACCCAGCCCCAGCTGTATGGAAACGCGGCTAATGAACCACATGGGAGGTTTCCTGGCATGCACACCTCTCCTGTCCATGCCTCCTGTGAAAGGTAAGTGGGTGCTCCCCCTGGGTTTGGGCTGGCGTTTCCTGCTAGCCCCGGCGTCTCTGGGACATAACCCTCCCCCCCTTAAGATGCCTTGGGGGGAATCCGGGTCGTACCTGCAGGGTCAGGTTGTCCCTTTACTTGACCTTCTTGTTCCCCTATCTGGTCTTCGTCTCCACACCTGGACAAGAAGTCTGCCACTGTATTGATTTTTCCGGGTCAGTGTATTACGCGGAACTTATATGGTTGGAGCGCTTAAGCCCACTGGGTGATCTGGGCATTATCGGTTTCTGCTGTACTCAGCCATTTCAGTGGGGCATGGTCTGTCACTAGCGTGAACTCCCGGCCCATCAGGTGTAGTACCTAAAGTGGTCCATTGCCCACCAAAATGCCAGGCACTCGCACTCGATAGTCGAATACCTTTTCTCTGCTGGTAGTAGCCTGCGGCTTGTGTACGCCACGGGTCTTTCACTCCCTCCTTCCGCCTGCGTGAGGACAACACCCACCGCTGTCTCCGAGTCGAGGTGTCCGTCTGTAAGGTAAAGGGTTTTCAGAAGTCAGGGATATGATTTATAACATCCTCGCATAACGCCCTTTTTAACCTTTCAAAACTTTGCCCCATCTCCTTAGTCCATCTGACTTCCCCCATTTTCTGCCCTTTGAGGGCCTCCGATAAGGGTGTTGCCAGTTCTGCGAAATGTGGTACAAATCACCTATAATAATTGGTTAACCCTAAAAATGACCATAGCTGGCAAGTCTTGAGAAGCCGTGAAGTTACGGATGGTTTCTACTTTGTCGGCCAAGGGTTTAATCTTGCCCCTACCAACCAAGAATCCTAAATACTCGGTTTCCTTCTGAGCCAGGGCACACTTTAGGGTATTCACTGTCAGGCCGGTGCACCTCAATTCTGTGAGTATGGCCCGAAGGGTGCTCTCGTGCTGCTCCCAGGTCTGGGTATATATGATTATATCGTCTATATACGCTGCTGTGTACTCGGTGTGGGGTGCCAGGATCTGGTCCATTAGACGTTGGAATGTGGCGGCAGCACCATACAACCCGAAGGGCATCCTAACAAACTCATACAGTCCCCACAGGGTGCTGAACGCCGTCTTCAGCCGGTCTTCCTTGGCCACTGGGATCTGCCAATACCCCTTCACCAGGTTGAGGGTTGATATATACAGAGCATTCCCTATTCTTTCTATCAGCTCTGCCACGTGGGGCATGGTGAAGGCATTGAAGACTGCCATGGCATTCAGGCACCTGTAATCTATGCAAAGCCTTAAAGACCGTCCGGCTTGCACACTGGCACCAATGGGCTCCTCCAGGGACTTCTAGAAGGTCGAATGACTCCTAGTCTCAACATTGAATCAATCTCCCTGTGGGTGGTCCCCAGGAGATGGTGGGGAATGGGCCGCCACCTTTCTCTCGCTAGCGCCCCAGGGGCCATTCTTATAGAGTGGCACAAGCCCCAAACCTAGCTGGGTTCCTCACGGAACAGTTCCCGAAACTTGTTTATCAACCTCTGGGCCTCCTATTGCTGAGTTGCGGATAACTCCTCTCCTATTCTAATTGGGGTTCCTCCCGGAGAGAGTTCAGTCCTTCCTTCTAACTCCTGGGGACCTAAGTCTTCATTGTCGGTCTCAGAAAAGGCTGCCCATCCTTTGGGTTCTTGCCATGCCCATAGGAGGTTCACATGATAAATCTGCTTTTCCCTAAGGTGTCTGGGCCTGTGAACTTCATAGTCCACTGGTCCCACCCGTCGGAGGATCTTGAACGGCCCTTGCCACTGCATCAAGAGCCAGCTTGTGGATGTGGGAAGAAGCACCAGGACTTTCTGTCCTGGCTCGAACTCCCGCTCTTTGGCCTAGCGGTCATACTGGTCTTTTTGCCACACTGGGGCTTCTCTTAAGTTTTCCTGAGCCAGGTCCTGGGCTAACTGGATCCTCCACTGGAACGCCTGTTGGTATGTCTTCAGCTCCTGGGAGGGCCCTTCGCCTCATTCCCACTCTTCTCTCAGGACCTGTAAGAGACCCCGCGGGCGATGTCCCAACACCAGCTCAAATAGAGAGAACTTCATGGAGTCTTGGGGGTACCTCTGAGGGTGAACAGTACTAGCGGGAGGAGGAGGTCCCATTTCCAGGGGTCACCTTGTATACACCTACACAGTGTCTGTTTTATTGTCCCATTGAGGCACTCTACCAACCCATTGGTTTGGGGATGGTAGACTGCAGTACGGAGCTGTTTTACCTGGAGGGTCTGGCACACCCCCTTTAAAACCTCGGACATGAAATTCTTTCCTTGATCTGTTAGTATCTCTTGTGGGATCCCCATGCAGGCTATCCATTTTATTAACTCCTCTGCAATACGCAGGGCCGTTACAGCCCGTAGGGGAATCGCCTCTGAGTACCGGGTGGCGTAATCCACAATGACTAAGATGTATTGGTGGCCCAAGCTGCTGTGGAGGCGATCCTCGAGAATGGGGTGCTGTTGACAGGCATAGGTTGGAGGGGTGCCTGTGGAGGGAGTTCGGTCTTTGTCTTTTGGCAGTTGGGGAAGGCTGCACACCAGCAGACCACTTCCTCCCCCATCCCAGGCCAAAAGAACCATCTACTTATTTTTGCAAGGGTCTTGTCTCGGCCCAAATGCCCCCCTGTGGAGCTCACATGCGCCAACTGCCAAATGGCTTGGCGGAATCGAGCAGGCACTACTAATTGCAGGTCCTCGGTCCTCTCTCCCCTATTCCCCCGCAGGCGGTAAAGGAGCCGGTCCCTTACCTCGAAGCAGGGCTGCCCCTCGGGTAATGCCACTGGGGTCCCTTGGGCACCTTGGGCCTGCTCTCGGAGCGTCCTGATCTCTGGATCCTTCTCTTGGGCTTCCCAGAACAGGAGACTGCTGGTAAGGTCGCTAAGGTCCACCTCATCCAGCTTGTCAGACAACCCTTCACTTTCTCCAATTTTGCCCAGCCAGCCCTCCCGGTTCTGGATCTTCTTGCGTGCCACTTCAGTGTCCCTTGCCCTATCCAGGATGTTGTATATTGGCACCTAGTCTCTTTCCAGGAGCATCTTGTATGCTAACTGGGGCACCACTCCCACCAGGAGTTATCCCTGATGCTCCATCACTCGTGGGCGAACCCATTGGCGCTAGGTCTTCTTGGTGTCTCTGTAGAGGCAAGCTATTCTCACGGGGGGAGCCATCTGCTGGCCCTGTGATAGTACCAAGTCTCCCCTGACTAGGGACTGAGCACACCCCGAATTCAGGGTGGCTCGCACGGGGCGACCCTCCACCCCTGCCTTGACGACAGAGTGCCTCCAAGCCACGTCCTCCTCACCGGTCACGTAGCTGCAATCCATTGGTTTGCTGGACCCTTGGCCTCTCCATCTCTCTGCTAGGGCCCTTGCTCGGTCATCTGGGACCCAGCGTTCTGCTGTCTGGTTCGGGCATTCCCTGGAAAAATGGCCCTTCTACCCACACCAGAAACGCACAATGTCCCTGGCAGCCCCCCGGTTGGGCGGATGCCGGAGCTCCGACTCTCTCAGAGCTGTCATCGAGGGTCCCTGGCTCCTCCTCTCTCTGGGGTCGTAAGCCTCTGAGGCAGCAAAAGCCTCCGCCAGCCTCAGAGCCTCCTCACAGGTCTGTGGGGTATGCGTCCCCAGCGTTGTGTCCGCTCTTCTAAATTGTTCTGGAACTGCTCCAAAAGAATCTGGTCCGCCAATGCCTCTCGGTCCTGCCCCGCTGGGCACACCCACTTATCTAACAGGTCCCGCAGAAGCTGCAACAGCACTCTTGGTTGCTTTGGCTCGGATCCCTTCTTGGCCCGGAACTGGTGCCGGTAGTGCTCGGGTTTAATCTCCAATTGGTACAGGATGGCTTCCTTCACATGCTTGTAGTCCCAGGGCATCATCCCTTGAGAGGGCCCAATAGGCGGCCTGTGCCTTGCCAACTACTAAGGCTCCTAACTGGCTGGCCCAATACCTCTTGTTAAGCCCGGTCATGAGGGTGTGCCACTTGAAGGCCTCGATATACACCTCTGGGTCATCATCCTTCGTCATTTTAGGCATCTTGAAGGAGGCTAAACTGTGCTGGAGCCAGTCCTGTTGTTGGTCTAGCATTTGGTGCTGGGAATTCAGGATCTGGGTCAATGGTTGCAAGTTCTGCCCGAGGACATCAGTGGGGCCAATAGCCGTGGCCTGCATGTTGGCATAGGTCGCAACGTCGGGGTCCTCCATGATCCCATCGCTACCACCACTTTGTGCCCGTCTCAGTTCGAGAAGGCATTCCCGGGCTGCTTTTGTGCGGGCCACTGTCCGGGTCGACCCTGCTCCTGTGGGATGGTTCACAGAGGGTGCCCAGGGGGATGGTGGGCGCTCCCCAGAACTCACTCGACGTGGCCCTACCGGGATCCTCAGCGGCAGGGTTCCACTCTCCGCGGCCTCCAGGGCTAACACACTTTCGGCGGGTATTCATGGGGCTCCAGCCTCCCCCTACACCCCGGCCAATGCCACCTTAGATTTAGGGCCCTTCAGCCTCTTATCTCCGGCCCAAGGATTACGCATCCTGAGGCCCATTGCCTCTGTGGACTTCCTTGCTGGCGTCCCTGCTGGCTCTCTCGCCGGCTCCCTCGCCGGTGGCCCGGCCGGCTCTCTCCCCGGCTCCCTCGCTGGTGGCCTGGCCGGCTCTCTCCCCGGCTCCTTTGCTGGTGGTTCCCACTCCTGCCTTCCTACTGGCTCCGGTGCTGGTTCTGCAGCTATGATCCCCGCGGCTGTGGCTCTCCACACCCTCGCCGCTCCCGGCGCTGCTGCCGCTCACCTGCTCAACGGCTGATACACCCCGCAGGAGCCTGCCTTCAGCCGCAGGCCTCCCTTTGTCTCTGGTGTCTCCTGGTGGCCCCTCCGTGCGCTCAGAGCTGCACTTTATTCCCGCCGGGTGGCGCCTCTCCCTGACGTCACCCAGCCCCAGCTGTATGGAAGCGCAGCTAATGAACCGTACAGGAGGTTTCCTGGCATGCACGCCTCTCCTGTCCTTGCCTCCTGTGAAAGGTAAGTGGGTGCTCCCCCTGGGTTTGGGCCGTGGTTTCCCCCTATCCCCGGCGTCCCTGGAACATATCTAAAGAACAATTTCTTGTTGTCTTTAACTTGGGATGCCATCCTCAGGTCCATGGTAGCTTTGGCCTGTCTAACTGCCTCCCTGCAAGCATGAGCAGAGGAGGTATGTTCATCTTTGGTGATCTCTCCCTGTTTCCACTTTTTATGTGCTCCCCTTTTGGCCCTTAGGCTGCCCTGGATTTCTCTGGTCAGCAAAGGAAGCCTCCTGGCCCCTTTCCCTCTTTTTCCTCACATTAGGATCATCTCCCTTTGTGCCCAAAGGATCATTTTCTTAAGGCACAGCCACCCTTCTTGGGCTCCCATCACATCAAAACTCCTACTCTGCAGTGTGTCCTTGACTAATCTCCTGAGTTCATTGAAATCAGCTTTCCTAAAGTCTAGCACTTTCACCCTACTAGTTACCTTA
>JAGPOW010002742.1:41278102-41293370 GCA_030014935.1 Caiman crocodilus
TGCAGTGTGTCCTTGACTAATCTCCTGAGTTCATTGAAATCAGCTTTCCTAAAGTCTAGCACTTTCACCCTACTAGTTACCTTACTCACTCAATGTCTTTTGAAGAATTCTATTATTAGGTGATCACTGTCCTCCAGATGGCTACCGATCTGTAGGTCCCCTACCATGTCATCCCCCGTTGCCAATACCAGATCGGTAAGGCATTCCCTCTAGTGGGACTGTGTACCTCCTGTGTCAAGTGGAGGTCCTCTACACAGGTTAGAAACCTGCGTGAATGGTGGGACTTTGCCGTCTGCGTCTCCCAGCAGATATCTGGGTAGTTTAGGTCCCCCATGACTACCACCTCTTTAGCTTTTATGGTCTCCGAGAGCTGCCTCAGGAGCTCCAAATCTAATTCTTCCCCCTGGTGTGCGGGTTTGTTCACTAGCACCTCTGTCCAGTGATCCAGGGTTTTGCTGGTGCACATGCTCCCCTACACCCTCAGGTTGCACATGGCTGCCAGCATGTGGGCCATACTGGTCCGCAATAGATACAGCTATTTCTTGACGCCCTCCTTCAGCCGCTTCACAAGTGCCTGCATCTCTTTAGCCGCTTCACAAGTGGCTTGCCCCAGCCAGGAACATCAATCCCCTGGAACTTCTCCGTTTGGTTCAGAAACTCCCTCACTATGAGGATCACCTGGCTGAGGAGGGCATTGCCAGCTCTGAGGCTCTCGGTGGCCTCAACAAATGGCTTGAGAACCACCAAGATCTGGGAGATGGTATCCCACCCTGTTTTGTTAAGGGGGCCACTGATTCCAATCTCCCCAAGCAAGGCCAACTCATGGATGGCCTTCTGTTGCTCCACCCAAGTATTGGGTATGTGGAGCTCCACTGAGTCTCCACATCCTGCATGATTTTGTGTTGTGGGACACTCAGCTCTGCCTGTTTGTCCCACAGAATCTTGCCCCCCTTGATGCTTCAGTGGAAGTAGCCTGCCACCTTCCTGCATTTTTAAGTGATCTGGCTGGTTGTGACTGCCCTCACTGGCAGTCCTGTCCCCCTCCAAGATGTCCCTGACTATAAGGTGGGACTTATGCCACACAGCAGATGCTAATAAAGTTGGCATCACAGGCTGCCTTGACCATATTGGCCCCATTAAGATGACCATGAACCCATGGATGAGCTCACCCTGCCCAACGAGCCACCCCTGCACTATGCGGTTCATGGGCACTATGATCTCCCTTGCTGTATGGGACTCATCCATCACCTCCACTTGAAGGAGAGCCCATCAATGGCCTGACTGATCACATCATTGCCCTGTGAGGGAGAGGTAGTCATGAGATCCACCCCAGCTGCTCCAGATGTCCGAGGTGAAGTGTAAGGCAACCTGCGAACCTGTCTTGTGCAGCTCCTCCATCAAGTATTTCTTGTAGGCTAAGCTGAGAAGGAACAATGGCAAGGGGGTGGTCTCTCCTGATATGCATCAGCATCCCTGTGGTGATGAAGTGTTTCTTGTCCTTGCTCTGACTGGTCTTGAATTGGCAGTGCAGACAGATAACATACTTGTGATCACCTAACACCTCAAAATGATCCCACACTACACAACCCCTAGTTTCAGGGGTGTGGGTGTGGATCCTGCCTTATCCCCCTCCTCAGCAGGCAGAGCCACAACAACAGGAGGAACTGACTCAGCTAAGCCACTTGACTCCACAACCTCAAACTCCTCCGAACTACCTTCTGGGGAAGAAGAACAGGCTCTAGGGGAACTTTAAGGGGTGTGGAATACAAACTCAGATTCCCTCTCCTTCCCCAGAATTTCCCTGGCTATGGCACTGGTTCCAGATCCAGATTCTCCTCTGCCATTGGGAGGCTCATGCTGGGAACTGAAATTGGGGTGGAGGAGACTGTCATGCTGGTGCATGTCATGGTGGTACTGGGGACTATTATTATTGCTGGTGTTAGTGGAGGTGGGACAGGTGCAGACACTGCTCCCACCTCCTGCCACTAGAAGCAGAAGCCTCATGGCTGCTAGGGAAGAGGGTGCATCTAAGTTTTGGGGGAGGGGGACTTGCAACCCCCATCTAGCCCTTCTCATTCCCTGGTCAGAAGACCCGGCACATGCCTTTGCATGCTTCATAATGTTTGCTGTGTTGGAAAATGTGTGTGTGTAATATATCTTTTATGTGTTTAATATATATGTGTGTGTGTGTGTGTGTGTGTGTGTGTGTGTGTGTGTGTATGTAATATATCTTCTATGTCTTTATTATACTTTCTTCTAGTTCCTTACTATAGCTTCTATTTGTAATATATTGGACAGGTTATCCAAACCTTTCCAAAAGGAGAGACTAGCAAGAGACTGACTAGGAAACCAGGCACTTCAGCCAGCCAGTACCTTTCACGCACTGTTGCTTCCAGACATATAGCTCACAAAAGGCAGAGAAAGGCTTCGCACAGAACCTTATATGCTGTTTCTCCATCCCTCCCCCAGAGCACTGGGATTGGAAGGGACCTCAGGGACAGATTGCAGACAGTGGCCAGCTACAGTTGTCAATATCAGAGCAGTCCTGCCCCCCCTTCTCCCTCTTTATTCTGAGTTTGTTTCCCCACAAGCCTACATTCCAAAACATCCAAAATGTTTTGGATGGTTTGATTTTGTTTAGTTTTGGAGATATTTCAGAGCCTTCCATTCATTTTTGGATTTGGTGTTTTGGCTGCCAAAACAGGCTGAAACACCTCTGAAATGAAACGACTGCCGAAATTTCTCACAGCCCTAACATCTATTATATGTAGTAGGAATTAGCTGAAGAGAAATAAGGACTCTTTATGTCTCATGTTGTTAAATATCACATTTTTAAAGAAGTTCTACCCTGCATCTCTCAGAAGCTGGCTCTTCTTAGCAATGGCAGATGATAACTGTCATCTGGCTGGGATTTATATAAGACAATAATGCTTCCTTTTTTACCCTTTAACTCCACTAACATCAAAGGCCTCACATCAGGGCCTGCAAGATTGCAAATTCAACTGTGGCCAAATTCAAGTTGGCAACTTCAAGTTGGCAAATTAAATTAGTCATTAAAGTGTATAATCCCGTATTTTCCTTTTCTTATTCATCACAAACTGAACTAAACACCCTGAAATATCCCATTGAAAGATTTCTTATGGGTTAAGGCCATGAGCTAGATCTTCATTCTATGTAGCTGGGCCTTGCTGGTCTGACTGTTAACTTCAGTAGAAACTCTCTTGCAGATACATCTGTGAATCTTTTCACTTTTCCTTTTTTTCCTCAACACTTGTTAGGTTTAGGTGCTATCTTATAATCACAAGCAGCATCAATTGTCTATTTCTTTACTATCAGCTGAATAATAGCAAAATCCCACTATCCAAACATGTATTGAATAGCACCTTTCATTCAACCCATGCAGATCTTATAGATGTAGCTAAAAATGGTGACTGGGAGAAAAGTGGGTTCAGGTGGTTAAGTGACATACATAATAAGCCTATGGCAGAGAAAGCATTTGGCACTGACAAATACAGGTCCCCTCTCTAATTCATGGAACTTCACAGAAAGTGCCATGTGTTAGTGGCCCCCCTGACCCAACAGATATACACCTGTTTTGTTGGGGGTGGGAGTGAGGGTGGGATTGAACTTCACTTTGGACCTGATCAAGTGGAGGAGCCTGCCTGCAGCCTCTCTCCCCTAGCCCTGTCTTCCCCCCAACTCCAGTGCTATCTATAGGAAGGGAGGGGGCTGTGGGACGGGGTTTGGCCAGACTAAGCTGGAGGGAGAGGGGGCTGGGAGGTGGGCCACAAGGTGGGACAGCTCCAATCCACACCATCCCCCATCTCAAGCTTGGCAAACCCCAGCCTGAAGCTCTCTCTTCTCCTTTCTCCCCTTCCTTTCCTGCAGATAGCCCTGATGTCATGAGGGATTGGCACATGTTCCCTAAGGCACTCCACTTGGGAGCACCTTCACCTGATCCCTCATTAGGTGAGGGTTAATTTGTCACGTGGTTGGTCACTTTTAAAGCAGCCACGCACATCTGTAGCCATGCACTTCTGTCATGGCATGGGTATAGAGCATGTTCAGGAGGCCAATTGTACAACAAATGTCACTTCTGTCTGCACCCCCAGTTAAAGCAATCACCACCCTGCCTTCTTTAATATGAGATCAGCTTTTGCATTTATACCCACCCAGTGCTCAAAGTAAGGCCTTCTATACGTGTCTTACACTTCAATGAGTTAATAGATGGTTTTTCATTTGCCTATTTTGAATATGTTCAGAGATCAATAACAGAAAAATTCTCTATTTGCAAAACTTTCTGTTTGCATGTTGTTAGTCTAATAATTTTCCATAACCTTCTCTCATCTGTGTTTACAAATTATTTTTGTTCCCACCACAGGCTTTATCAAAATATGCAGATTTGTATTTGCATTTAGTTAGATTCTGAAAAAATTCAAATTGCACACAGACCCATCCAACGGGCCAAAATCAATATTCATAGTGTCATTCTTTCCTAGTGACTTCTCCTGTCTCACATAAACAAGTTCAGTAATGGATCACAGATTAGAAATGTCTAAATTAATATAGCTGTATGCATTAATTTATCTGGGAGTAATTTATCTCACTTCTGGATCTTGCTGATCCATGAATGGGGATGATCAAGCTGCTCTGTCATTACGTTGTCAGCTGAAGCCAAAGGTGACATATCTCCTGATGGGTGGTTTTCAAGCTGAGCATGAGCCCAAAAAGTTCATTATGGTCATGTGTCCTGGCTACAGCAGCCTCAGAATCCTTTATTCTCTATGGTAATGACAACTCTGCACACTGAGGTCAACAGGTGGAACGTTAGCCACCTCTGCTCCAAAATAGTAGGGTTAAGAAGGAGACAAAGACAATAGTTTCTATTTAGGGGTAAAACACTCACAGCAGTCCATCATTAGGTTCTAGTATCAGAGAAGCGGTGGAATTGCTTTAAAAACAAAACCCTTATCTTGCTTTAGTTATGCCAGTATAAAGCCAGAGTAAACCTGTTGAAGTTGCTGGAGGTACAGTGGCTTTATATCTGGCTTCAGGTATAAGGAGAAGTATAGCTTTCATGTCATACTAAGAAGGAAAGGACTTGAGTTCCAGCTTTTTATTTTTTTAAAAGTATGTTTTGCTTCGCACATTCTTAAGCTTGACCCAGTATCTTCCCAGATGAGTAAATTAATAAAACCCCTTTTAAAAAGCGTTGTTGTGCTAGCTGGCTGTAATTATGTGGGCATTTTCTTGAATGGTTTTTCAATCAAGCAAAAGTACCTTCTTACATCATGACTTTTAAATGAATGGATCTCATACCACCTGGTACATATATATTGTTCTGCATCACTTATTTTAAATGAATGCAGCTTATTTTCCCTTCTTCTAGATGATGTGCATAACAAATCCCTTACCCCTTTTCACCTACACACAACTTTGGTATTTCACTGCTAGGTTTTTGTAGCACAGGGAATTATGCTTCCAGAGCATCTTTTTCACATACATTCCAAATGGTTCCCCCCTCTTTAAAACAATAAATGTCAACAACAGCTGGATTGTATGTATTTGAATTTGGCTTTCTTTTCATTCCCAGGACTCCTGCTGCCAGATGGACTTGGGGATTTCAGCAAAGTATTATCAGTAGGCATAAGAAGACAAATTAAATATCCATTCCAGCTGTGAACACTTCATCTACTCTTACTGCATACCTATACTTCATTTCTACCTTGTAACAATAGGGCTTACTTTCTTAAAGTTTGCCTTTTCATTGTCCATACACACACTCACCAATACTTTGCTTTTCCTTTGTGGGTAAAATTGTCTCCTCTTTTTCTGTTTAGTACTTGCCCTATATCAGAAGGTGATCTGGATTCTGCCTCTACATGAAGCTTCTCCAGTACTAACTTCAGCTTGGGCTATTTACAGTTGGAGTAGGAAGTGGTCCTTCACTGAACTTTGGTGCTTTTGATTGCATACGTGAATCTCAGTTCTCTACTAAGAAGGCAAAGGCAACTGTTTATAATTGCTCTTATTTCTCTGTTTTTGTTAAGCCAACATTGTTGCAAAAATTCACAATAACAGACTCAGAACAAGGCTTTAGATGCATTGTTGTCATAGTTTCATAGTAGCTAGGGTCAGGAGGGACCTGAACAGATCATCTAGCCTGACCCCTGCCGCAGGCAGGAATGAATGCTAGGTTCGCAAGACCCCAGACAGGTGATCGTCCAACATCCTCTTGAATTTGCCCAAGGCAGGGGCGAGGACCACTTCCCTGGGAAGTTGGTTCCAGATTTTGGCTACCCTAACTGTAAAATATTGCCTTCTGATCTCCAGCCTAAACCTATTCTCCATCATCTTCTGACCATTGTTCCTCGTTACCCCAGGTGGTGCTGGGGAGAAAAGAGCTCTGCCTATTTGCTGTTGATCCCCCTTGTCCTCTATATAAGTCTTTGATCACTGAATTTTGAGCATGAAAATTAAGGTTTTATGGCACAATGAATTATCGTCTCACTACAGATTTGCACTTAATAGGCCAGATTTATTGTGCAGTCAACACTTCTGGCACAGCATTCTGGCTGCAGAGATAGCTGACTCAGAGGCAGTCCTAGCAGAAAGTTAATGCAAGCTCCTTTCCACTACAGGATGTAAAGAGACCAAAGCTGATCAGGAAGTAGCAACATTTCTATCACCTCCTTGCAATCTTGATAACCCATCTGAAGTTTTTGGAAAAAAAACCAGTTCTTTTTAATTACTTTCCCCTAGCATATATCTTCTAGTCTTCTTATTGTTATGCCAGCACAGCTCTGGTTTGCTAGCATTACAGAAGATGCTCATGGAAAGCAAGAATTCTACCTCTGTTTTCTTATGTGTGTTCGGGGGGTGGGAAGCACGAGGTGGGCTTAAATTTTGACTTCTGGTTCTATAAATCTGCTGATGTTTACTTCTAAATATAAGAACTTAGAAATGGCCATACAGAAGAAAGTTGTAATCTGGAACTAACAACACATGTACATTTTTTATTTTTTAGCAATGGTAATCTAATGGCTCTTGATGCTTCAGTCTGAACCCCAGTGAAAGACAACTCCACAAGTGATGGGAACAGTTAAGAAGGCTGTTGATCACTGAATCTCCACAGTAACTAGGCACAGATATTTTTGTAATGGTTAGATATTAAGGCAACTCATTATAACACAATGACTCTTAAAAAGGTCCTTTTCCCTATGTTGTCATCTAGTGGTAGTCACACCAGCTCTTGCCAGTGTTTTTTCTTCATAGTACACAGCTCATCCACTCTACTTGAGTCCTGGAGTCCAGGATTTGGATCTCTAAATACCATATTCTGGGATCCTGACCTGATATAAACCCTACAGGGGTCAGTGCAAATCTTGGGTGTTTTGGATCTGGTCATCTAAGAGGCATAAATTGTAAGCAGAGTAGGGGATAGGGAAATAGATTTCAAAGGGAATAAAACTGTGTGTCTCCTTCTCTTGGCAGAGCTGAAATCTAAGTACAAAGCTGCTCATCTTCTCTTTATAGCTGATGAGATAGCTGTGGTATCTGATTAACTATGAACATTTGGTGGTATCTGGGTCATGGAGTGGATTGGGTATTTCAGTTACCATAAGGAACTGGTTTGGTCTCATGATTTGATTTGTGCTAAAACAATATAATATGGATACTGGTGGTGTTACCTCTTGGAGACTTTAGTGCAGCTCTTATATACCTAGCAACAGGATAGAAGTAAATGCTGAGATCAAAATTTGGATCATCATCTGCTTCTATTCCATAGTAATCCACAGGCAGGTCTCTGTAGAACTTGGCTCCAGTGTTGATGTGAAATCTGCCTGCAGCAGCATTCACAATGTTGGAGATGCCCATCTGTTTGAGCTGATCTTTGTCACGAGCTGTATACCTGCAAGAGGGATTGCTGGGTTACTCAGGGAGTGCTGCAGGGATTTCTCTTTCTGCAGCCCTACCTAAACCTTGAACAAAATATAAAAGAAGGGGCTTCCATGTGGATGTGTTATTCTAAGGATTAAAAATATAGTGCAAAATTGTGCTAGGTGCTATCAAGCCATTGGAACTGGTCAAAAGTTTTCTATCACATTGTCTTTTTTAATATAAAAATGGATCTTTGAGAATACAGGTGCTGCAGAGTTTTTCCCATTTTTCCCATTTATTTTCATTGTAAAACTAAACTGTTTCAGGAGGGGGGGGATGTTGGGAGGGGAGGATATTCATTTTTGGCCAAACATTTTCATGGGGAAATTGGAAGTATTTCCCAACCATCTATACTAGCAAGACTGACTTGGGTTTTTGTCTGTATAGGAGATGTATATCACTGATCAAATATTGATCAAGTGCTCACTACTACAGGAAACTGGCTCTGCTAATGGCTCAAGGGAAAAGCAGGATGATCAATATTGTTTAAGTACCAAAATTGTACTAGATACTGCACTGATACATAGTGATGTAGTGCAGTGGTATAACGGGAAGTTTGGCACATGAGGGAGCACTGGCTGCTGCACTCTTTGTGGCAATGGTACAGGCACCTGCCAGATGTAGTGGTGGCTGTTTTTGTGCTGCTTCAAACCCTGGTTACCAAAAGGCCAGGGCTGCTGCCCAGTCTCTCCCACCCCCCTCAGTTGAGCTACTGATGCCTGCACCAATACTGAGGAAAGACTCATGTTCACTGAAGTGTCATGAAGGAGTGTAAGGATGCCTTCACCACTCCACTGCCTTGGATCCTAAGTACCATTGAGCCAGACCTAGGGTTTAGACCAGGGGCAGGCAATTATTTTGGGTGGTGGGCTGCTTTACCAATTTTTGGCAAGCTGTTGAGGGCCACATGGGTAGCCCCACCCCTTGACAGGTACCCACCCCCGGTCGCCATCTTGTGGCTGGAACTTCTGCTCCCTAATCCCTGACCTATGCCATCCAAAGTCCCTCCCCTTGCTCCCAGAAGTACTCCTTTCAGCAAGGGGTTTTGCCATTTCATAGTTTCATAGATTGTAAGGCTGAAGGGGACCTTGCAATATAAATGGGTCCAGCCCCCTGCACCAAGCAGGAAAGATAAGTGAGGATCAGGTGACCCCAGCAAGGTGACTGTCTAGTCTCCTCTTGAATATTTCCAGGGTAGGAGATTGCACCACCTCTAGAGGAAGATTATTCCACACTCTGGACACCCTGACTCTGAAGAAGTTTTTCCTAATGTTGAGCCTGAATCAGTCTTCCAGGAGTTTGTGGCCATTACTCTCAGTTTTCCCCTCAGGTGCCCTGGTGAACAGTTGTTCACTGAGCCCTTGATGTACTCCCTTACTGCAGGAGTCAGCTGCTACCAAGTCCCCTCTAAGCCTTTTTATCTTCAGGCTGATGAGTCCCAGATCCCTCATCCTTTCCTTGAATGGCTTGCCATGTAAGATCTGATTATATGGGTGGCTCTTCTTTGGACTCTCTCAAGCTTGTCCACATCCTTGTTAAAGTGTGGTGCCCAAAACTGGATGCAGTACTCTAGCTGCGGTCTCACTAGTGCTGAGCAGAGTGGAAGAATCACCTCTTTGGTTTTGCTGGAGATGCATTGATTGATGCATGCCAGAGTATTGTTTGCCCTACTGGCTACAGCATCACACTGGTGGGTCATATTCATACTGTGGTCTATTATTACCCCCAGGTCCCTTTCATTTGTGGTGCTAGCCAGGCTGGTGTCACAAAGCTTATAAGTATGTGGGGGGTTGCTCGTCCCCAGGTGAATCACTTCACATTTCTCAATGTTGAACTTCATCAGATTCTGATCCACCCAACTTGCTGGCCTGTCGAGGTCCGCCTGTATCTGTAGACTATCTTCAAGTGTGACCACACTTCCCTATAACTTGGTGTCATTCGTGAACTTAGCCAGTGAGCTCTTCACCAAATTGTTAATAAAGATGTTGAAAAGTACTGGACCTGTGGGATGCCACTGCCCATTTCTTGCCAGGATGACACAGATCCATTCACTCTGACTTTCTGGGTCCTATCCTGCAGCCAGTTCCTCACCCACCTGACTGTCTTGGAGTTAAGCCCACACAATCCTCCAATTTTCTCATGAGAATATCATGGGATACTAGATCAAAGGCTTTTTGGAAGTCAAAGTATACAATGTCAACCTGCTCTCTCATGTCCAGGTGAAGAGTTACCTGATCATAGAAGGAAATGAGGTTGCTAAGGCGAGACCTGCCTGCAACAAAGCCATGCTGGCTATCATTCAGAATCTTACCTTCTGCAAACTTAAGAACCAGAAAAATACCAAATTATATTCTAAAAAGCAAACATAGACAGCATTCATGAATTTGATTTCAAAAAATACTTTTGTCCTGATTTGTATGTGTTTGTGTAGTGCACATAGAGGTGATTGCACAATAGCTTAAAATGAAGTTTTACTGTTGTATATTGTAAGGGGTGCATATAGATTTGGGGGCGATGTGGGGTGTGGGTGGGATGCAGTGATATGGAATATGTGGGTGGCTAGGATGTATGAGGGGATGTGGGTGTAGGGGCCTGCATGTATGACAATGCAAGGTGGGGTGTGGGTACATATGTATGGTGGGGGTGTGTGGGACTCACCCTGTGAACACACACATTCATTGCCCCTGCCTGCACACACAGACACTTTGCTCCTGCCTGCACAGAGATATACTGCCCCTGCCTACACACATACACATGTACCAGTGCAGCCCTGTGCTCCCTAGTCCAGTGATGCAGCCTGATGGAGGGCAGGAAGAGAGTGAAATGGCAGGGGGTGGGTGGGGCTGGGCTGTTCAGTTCTGCTGAGGGCTTTCCCTGGGCCCTACTGCCCCTGGCTCCTGTCAGCTTTGCTAGGCAGCCAGGAGCAAATAAATATAAATTTACCCATTTTTTAGAGGCCCCGCAGACTGGATAGAATAGTCTAGTGGGCCAGATCTGGCCTGAAGGTCATATTTTGCCTGCCCCTGGTTTAGACTTTTTTAGCTGATTTTTAAACCTTTCATTCTCAAGATTGCATTTCAGAGACCTGCCCCCCACTTATCTCCTAGTTTTCATCTGAGTTGGGTCCCTTTTGAATGGCTCTACGAATACCCTCTCACTTACACATCTCCCACAAAGAGGTTTGGCCAGACTTCATTCACGTGGCCTGTGGAAGGTTTGTGAGCCCAAAGCAGGCGCTGAAGCTCTTCCAGAGGAGGTGTTTGGTAATTGCTCTGTTTTGGGGATGGCAGGCTTGAAGCACTTCGTATCTTTGGGCGCAGTAAATCATCTTTATGGAGTGAAACCCACGCCATTCTGAAATACAGAAAGAAGACATTGTTTACCCTGTTTAGACAGAACTTCATTTTTCCTTTTACTCCAAAAACTCACCTGCCATTACAGTAATGGGTTTCTTGGAGCAGAGACTGACATTTGGTTCCATGTTTACATGAAGTCTAGCTCAGTGGGTCTCAGTCCATGGCTTGGGTTCCTGGCCATTACTATAATATAAATTGTAATGTATTCACTAGTAAGGAGAGCTTTGTGATAAGACAATTTATTCATTCTTTCCAGGGGTAAGTAATGGTACTACTCCCTGTTCTAATTACAAATGTCTGTGGTAGGAAGAAACTGTGTGAGCAGAATAGAAGCATTATGACTAATCATGGACTTTCCAGGCATTCACACATTAGCACTTTGGAAATCATTCCGCTTACATTTTTCTTCTAGCATTCAAAGAAATGTTACAAATACAAATAGAAAATCAAACCATAAGCCTGGATTGTCTCTGGAGTTCTTCAGTTCCTGCATGGTATATTTGTCTTGGCTCCTTGGTTGTTCATTTGGAAACTGGTTTGGGGTTTGGGGATAATTCTTAGGATTCTTTAACTCTGGTTAAGGTCATTACTTTATCTAATTTCAATATATTATGATTCTGCAATAAAAATATTTTTTTGTGTGGGAGGGCAAAGAATTCTTATATACCACCTTCTCTCTTCTCATCCCGGTCACTTGATTGCATGAGCCTGGGGGGTGGGGGTCTATGATGACTATCAACTCACTGACAACAATATTTCCTGAAGATAACTGAAGAGAAAATGCCTCAGAAGATTGGCAGGGGTATACCTTTTAGCCATGTTGGTCTAAGGACATAAGCAGACAAGGTTCTTCGAGCAAATCCAATATCTTTTATTAGACCAACTCAAATAGTTGGAAAAATTATTTGCAAGCTTGTAGGACAATCTTTAACCTTTAGCTCATGGCTTGCATCTCAGGCAGTATGTTACAATAGGTAGCTTGTTACAATATGCAATGTCTGTTTCACATTAAATTAATTTAACTTTCACAAAAAATTGTATGTTTGGTGGAATTTTGACACATTTTTCAGAAGAGAAAGTCATCCATCGTTTTTTGCCTGGCTATAGAAATTAAACTGAACAAGTAGCCACATCACAGATGGTGCTAATTGGTTGCTGACGCTTTCTGGGGAGACAGAAGGATGAATGGGAATGAAGTCTTCTGAGTTGCCCCAGGTGCTGATCCCTATAGGGCATGGCTAAGGTACATTAGTTACTTAGTGAGGCAGAAGCTTGATTTGCATGAACTAGGTTGAATGTAATCTTTGGGTGATTATAGGTCTTCCTGGAGAACATTCCAGGTTCTTTCACCAGCACTTACTGTTACTTTTTCCCCTTTAATTTTAACTCACTGTGTTAAACTGAATGTCAGAACTGCTTCTATGCTCCACTACTGCCTTGCGCAGACATTGTTCTGCTCGGGGAGAATGTTCTTCCCTGGTGGAATGAAAGTCAGGTAAGGTAGTGACAACTGAGTTGTTCTGGGAAAACCTATTTTTCACAACTCTGGGACAAATATTCCAAGGTAGATCTCACTCTGCCATAGTAAGAGCTATCTTCTCTGGAATGAGTTACAAAATAGTATCCTTCTTTAAATGGACCATTTCCTTCCAATTTGAATTTTGGCATAAAAAGTCAGCTATTTTTGTGCATCTCTGAGCACTTTGTGAAAGAGAGAGAGACCTGAAAATTCTGTAATGGATGTGCTTCTTTTATTCTGATATTTGCTGTTGGCAGCTGGTTCAGTCCAGGACCAAAAACTGGTATTTTAGAAGTAGCATGCTACTTGTCCAATTTTACGCCAGGCTACAACTGGTGATCTTCAACATCTGTGTGACATGCCTGGTATCACACAAGACATCTATAGCAGAAATAGTATTCATATTTTCTGTGTCTTAACTACAAGATCATCTGTCATTCCATGTAGGAACTTCAAGAATAAGAGCTGCTTCTGATCCTGCCTGTCCACAATACCTTCCCTTTCTTGACAAATCCCATTCCATGTGGTTTGGCTAACGACTGATCTGAGACACTTCTGAATCATAGACTGTTTTCAAGTGTTTTGGCCTGCATTTGCTATTTACTGCTGACCTTTATCTTTTCTACTTTCTTTCTTTCCATATAAAATGTTTCAGTATTGCCAAGCATAGGTTGGGAAGCCAAAAGCTCTGATCTATCTTGCTTCTCTGAGGTTTCCTGTAGTAGTGGAGTCTCATGAGCATTTTGGATAGCAGCATGTGGATTGTGTTGCCAAATGAGACTGAGATAGAGGCAGCTTTATAACTTCCAACTCACTTCTGTGGTCCCTCCAGGAATCACACCATTTAATTATATTAGGAATGGGCAGCTTTTCAAAATAACAATAATTTGTTTTCTTAAAAAAGAGACTGTTTGAATTTCAGTGGAGAGATGCTAATGTCATAAACCCACTAGAGTTATTTCAAATTACTGACAGCCTCCACGGAGATGTCAGGAATTGACTGCATTGTGGAGACTTTGCCTCTCCCAAAAGAACTTTTCTACATTAGCGCATTCCAGACTGGTGGGCTACCATGAGAACATTTCCCTCCCAGGGGTGGCAGGCATAAGCTTTCCTTTTTATCATCCCATCATCTAACCTTGTTCCGAGGATGATACCATTGTAAAAACATCATCATTATTCTCCTGTTAATGCTTTTACCACTGCTGTATCAGAACTGCCCTAGTACTAGAGATATTGGGAAAAGTTCTGATTCAGCTGTCTCTAGGGAGTGGTCTTCCACGGAGAGAGTAGAAGCATGCTGACCAGGAAGTTCAGTGAAACATGTGCTCTACTTAGTCCTGGAACATAAGAACTTTCATACCTCATCAGAGCAAGCACTTTTTTTATCCCTGTTGTGTGTCTCATGGAGCCTCATCATCTGGTAACGTCCCTGGGTCTGAAATGGCCCACATGTTGCCAGACCTGCTTTGAATGTGGGGCCTTGGACACACTGCAAGGGGCCCCCACTCTAGCTGGTCTAGGATCTGCACTACATGTGGCACCTACTTTGGCCAGTCCAGGACTGCGCTGCACGTGGTACTTGCCTGGATCAGTTCAGGAGGTATCGTGCATGCGGACCAGATCCTGGACTGGCTGGAATGGGCACTGCATGTGGTACAGGTTTCATAGCAGGCACCATGTGTGCTGACAGGGAAAATAAAGTAGGGGGACGTTGATCCATGGGCTCAATCTGGCCTGTGGACTGGCCCTGCACCACTCATCTGGCCCATGAGTTTGACACCCCTGTTTTATAAGAAGAGTATCCTAAGGATAAATAAAAGATTGATTCCTAGATTTCCCAGGTAAGCTGGATGGAACTCCTCAAAACAATCTTCAAATGCCATACCTTTCAGCTATGCTCAGACTCACTTTTTTATTCTAGCAAACAAGTTGAAAGCTATAAATATTTAATGGACTTGGTAGCCATGTTTGTCTGAGACAAAAAGACATACAAAAACCTAGAACTCTCAGTTCCAAAATGATACCTTTTATTAGACCAACTGGAAAATGCTGGTTTTGGATTTTAAACTTCATTGCAGAACAACAAGAAGGTTTTTTTTGTTTGTTTTTTTTTGGGGGTGGGGGGGCTGCCTCCTTGCCTGCCATCTAACACCTCCAGGGAAGTAACTCTACCTGATCTACATATCAAAGAACTACTCAGCACAGCTCACAAAGACATTCTCATGGACCCAGAGGGACAACCTTCCATCTTCAGCTCCCTCTGTGCAAAAATGAAATTTATTTCCTACCTATGGGGATGTATTACCATCCTGTAACATCTACACTTTTCCCAGAGCCTGATGAAGGGACCTTGATCCTGAAAGCTTGCAGAAAAGGACAATTTTCTTGCCATTTTCCAGTTGGTCTAATAAAAGGTATCATTTTGGAACCAAGAGTTCTAGTTTTTTAT
>JAGPOW010002742.1:41293470-41304841 GCA_030014935.1 Caiman crocodilus
ATCCTGAAAGCTTGCAGAAAAGGACAATTTTCTTGCCATTTTCCAGTTGGTCTAATAAAAGGTATCATTTTGGAACCAAGAGTTCTAGTTTTTTATATGAATATTCAATTAAATGGTAACTCTTAAGACCCTTCCATACATTACCTTTATGCCATGATTAATGTGTTAATGGTGGTATAAATGCCAAGGGTGCTACATTTGGTACCAGGTGCCATAAAATGTTGAACACTTTTAATGTAGAATATTTTTGACTGGTTTCAATGGCACTCTAAATTGAATGTGTACCAGGTCTGGGCTGGGGCCAACAATTGACTGATTTTTGGCCCTGGCCCTGGCCCTGGCCCTGGCCCTGCAGGCACCCAGCTTTCAACATGCCAGTGCAGGGGGAGCCTGGGATCTGATATCCAATCCCAGAATCCTACCTCCTGCCATGTATGTTAAAGGAATGTGTGCCAGAAGCCTTATACTATATTCACAGAAAAAAATCTAGGACTTATTCCCACCTGCAACTTGAATCTATCAGAGATTAGAATGATGTCATGTGACCTCTGTATCCAATGAAAGCTAACCAGTATGTCTGAAATGTCAAATATGGAACAAGGGCAACAAATGAAGTATGAATGATTTACAGACAGATAATTATTTGTAGAGATTATTCTGCATATAATGTCCAATAATGACTACATTGAAGAAAATAAGTAGCTTTCCATAGAGAATTTACAAACAGAAAATGAGGCAAAATTTGCTGAATAAATTATGCACTCCAAACCATTTGTTCAGCTTAAGTTTTAATATACCACTTTTCACTCAGTAAATTCACACATGCAAATAAATTGTTTCATTTTATTGAAATGCCCATTATAAACCAAACAATGAAATAAATTATTTTGTCTAACTAAAGTAATCTAGGCAGGTTGTTGAAGAGGAGGTTGTACATTAAAACAATTACTGAGAGGATAAAGATTATAAATAACAATGTGTTTATGCGGAGCGACTTGTAAAATCATTTTAAAGTATGTACTTAATGACTAGTTTAATACCTCTTAGTTTTAGCTTGTTTAAGTCTTTTAACTTTTTCTTTTTTTGTGATGCACTTTGCACATGTTGAACCATGCAATCTTGAAATGCTCATCTCAACAACCAACACTTCCTCCAGACCATAAGCACAGCTGTGGGCACCATATTGCCCCACAGTGTGCCATCTTTTTATGGCCCACCTGGAAGAAGAATTCCTCAAGAGCTGCACCATCAAATTCATGCTATACCTAAGATATATAGATGACAGTGTTATCATTTGGGCTGAAAACCTGCAGTCTTTGGTTTCCCTCACAAATTCAGTAATCATCACTCCTCCATCAGGCTATCTCTTGAATACTCCAGCACCAACATTTCCTTTTTAGACACCATGATCAATTCCCAGAATGGTAAACTACAAATCATCATACAGAAGAAACCCACAGACCAACATACATATCTACACAGAACCAGTAATCACCCTAAATGCACCAAAAAGATGTAGTATATAGCCAAACTCTCCGATACTACCAAACTTGCACTGAGGAGAATACCCACAGTCAACAACTCACAAATCCCAAAAGGGCTTTCACCCAACAAGGACACTCCTCCACAGAGATAGACTACACTTTTGAAAGTCACCCAGATACCACACAAAGAGTTGCTGCAGTACAAAAAGAAAATCCCCATGAAACGCACACCATTAGTTATGACATACTATTCTTCCCTGGAACCTATACAGAAAATCCTCAAACGATTGCAACCCATCCTAGAAGAAGACCCAAATCTTAAAGATTTCTTTCCAGAACAATCCATCCTAGCCTTCAAACAAGCACCAGACCTTGCTAACCTCATCACCAGAAACAAATTTCCTATGGCCCCAGCCACACCAAATGGATCCAGGCCAGGCCAGGACAAGAAATGTAAAACCAGTCAACACAAGTCCACCACTCCCACAATAACCACACCCCACAACAGAACCACCACCGTTCCTGGATCTTACACCGGCACCTCCAGAAATGTAACATGTCTCATCCAGTGCACCAAATGCCCTGATGGACAATATATAGGTGAAACCAAACAACTGCATACCAGAATGAACACACACCAAAAATCCATCAAAGACAAAAATATCCAATCACCTGTGGGTACACACTTCTCACAAGACAATCACTCCCTCTCTGATCTCTCAGTTCTAATCCTCAAAGGTAATTCACAAAACACCTTTCATAGATGAGCCTATAAATTTCACTTCATAAATCTACTGGATACAAAACCTCTAAATATAAACATTGCATTTATGACACATTGCAATGTGCCTGCAGTCTGATAACCCCAGGTAACCTGCCTGGAGCTGACCACTTACATTCTTTCACACATTTCCCTCCCTTCTCTCTCCTTCCTTTCTAGCTCTACTTATTGTCTTCCAAACTACCGCTCATTTGCATTTTCACAGACCTGCATGTTGTAAATTAGCTTCTTTTCTACCTTTGAGAATGCATAACACGAGCAGTTTCCCTATGCCTGAAGAAGGGTATTTGTGCCCGAAAGCTTGCAAAGAATATTTTTTTCCAACTATTTAGTTGGTCTAATAAAAGGTATCATATCTACCCAAAGAACCTTGCCTGCTCATCTCTTAATGATATTCATATAAGATATTTCTGGTCTTTGCCCTATTGAAAGTGTATCATAGTAATTATTTAACCAAGCAAGAGAAATGTTAGTACTATATTTAGATTAATTTTGAGTCAGTTTGTACTTGAGGTAGTAATCTTAGCTGAACTGTATAATACAATTTAATTAAATATAAATAGATTTTAGCTGGAGAATTGTAACTGAGCAATCGTTTCTTAGACCTGAAGGTCATTATGATCATCAGCTCTGACTGCCTCTCAAACATAGGTCATAGATGTTGCATGGTTGGTGATTCCCACATTTAGCACTACAACTCTTGGCCAAACATTATTGTTTATTATTTCCTTAGAATTTTTATTGGGGCCCATGAGCTTGGGGAAGCTCAGTGTGCCAGGTGGCAAAAATCAGAGCTAATGAGCCCCAAAGAACTTGCTGTCTAAATGACAAGACACAGATGAATGAGACAAGTAGCAGTGATGGGGAAACAGAAGGCATAGTTACTAAAGCACTAAGCTATTCACAGGGAAACTGTGTATTGTCTCTATTGTATTGTTTTAAAACAGCCTTGAAACTGTTTTGATGCTTTTTCATGTTGTCTCTTTCATTCTTCTCATGGTAATTCTTGCGTGAGAATCTTTTCATGACCATTTGGGTGAATGGGACAAGCAACAAAGTATGCCCATTTGGACTGTATTATTGCAGATACGCCAGCTCAATTTTAATCGTATTCAGATGCACCAAACTATGCTTCTCAGTATCTAGCGCTGTTTGGAACTGCAATGTGAGAGGGCCAGATCATAAAATTCCTTAACATAAATCCCAGTCCTGGGAAACTCATATTACTTTCTTCTTAATGTATTTAAGTTGCAATACTCACGGGCAGGGTGAATGATGACCAGGTGGTGTCATTTCTTTCTTCTAAACCCTAAGTTGCATGTGAGGACTAGCATAGGGGCAGAAAGACTTACAAAATACTGTGTTTGATTCAGGAGGAATTATTCTGCCTTATGAGTTAAATTTGAAGCCATTCCCCTAGCAAAGTATTACCTCATTAGCCTTTTGCTGTATATTTTCTGAGTCAAACAAAGTTTTCAGGCCATTGATATTCTTGTCTCAATGATCCATGAATTACTAGTGTGATTAAAATGTCTATATATTTGTAGAATGGTATAGTTTGCTCAGTTCAGTAAATATGAAATTGATTGTTCACCCTGCAAACCCAATGCTCAGCACTAATTTTTTGACAGACTGGTTCATATTGTAACCCTGTCATCTTATTTAAGATGTCATCTTGAACATACTTTAGATGGACTATATTTTATTTCTGATGGTAAAAGACCAGGCTGGAGACCTGGGTTTGTCCAAAGTAGGTCAAATCAGGTTCATGCCAATCAAATATTTCAAAGTCAGATAGACATGTTGCAGAAAACCTATCCCTTGGAAAAATTCCTTTAAGGTAACATATGTTTGTGCTTCATCTGTTACATCTCTGCACAAATGACAAGTATTGCAATCATCGTTCTTCCTTCTTGCTGGTTAACCTGATAGTCTCTCTGGAGCCATAATTCATCGATTGCTGGGAGTGTTGTGGGATATAGGCAGTATGAATCAACTACAGTGATGATTGAGGTAGGGCTAGCTGAATTTGAAAGTCGAGACACTGGCAGTTTCTAGGGATGCACAGGGTATTTGAGCAGCCAACTGTTTGTAAGAAAATCTCTCCAGCAGCTGGAGGATATAATCTGAATAGCACTTCCAAATTTAGTAGGGGCTCCCAGGCTGACAACTTTAGCCCAGCTGCACGTTTAGGGTAAGGTGACCACATGCCCTGGGGTGACTTGTCAGAATCTGTTTCAATAGCTTTGCTCTTGCTACCCCATATAGTGGGAAGGCACTTCCTAGGTTCCTCTTTATATAACCTCATTTTCATGAGAAGACCCGTCCTTCAGTACGTTGTTGGTGCTGAGCATCCTGTCCATGCGACTAGCTTATGATAGCATAACTTAAAGTGAGTTGAACCTTACTCCATGTCAACTGAGGGGGAATATTTATGGTCCTACCAAAAAAATAAAGTAGCCTTTCTATCAATCTGACAGAAGACGACCAGATCTCTTGGTCCCAAGACAGCATAACCTGAAGGTTTCTCTGAATATAGCTGAGGGAGTGTGTGAAAGACCTGAGCAACAAGAACTGGAGCTTCTATAATGCACAGAAAGTGACTGACCCTGAAAAGCAAGATACTGAAGTGGCTCTGAATGGGCTGATGACCTCTTAAATACAGTTCATCAGTGTGAAGTGGCAGGAACAGGAGCCTGGAGCTGGTTTTTGCTAGACAATGAACTAACATGATTCACACAGTTCAGTTAAGGTTCAGAGGGGCCTAATCTTTTGAACTTTTACTCATGGGACTAGTTCTTGTTCATGAAGCTGAGTCCACTGACTGCTACTGCAACAGAGCAAGATTTTACAGACTCTCATTTCTAATCTGTTCCTACATAGCAGTAAGTAAAATGGAACTGAAAAATTCCACTCTACTTTAAGTATGATTTGGGGTCCATATAGCCACAGGCAACACAGCAGAAGGCATGCTCACAAAAATCAATCTTCTGTGGCTTCTGCACTACTGAAGCCTGGAAATATTTTGTTGCTTGAATTGGACCCTTTATTTACTAGTTACGAATTTTATGTGCTGTTTTAATAGCATGCATTGTAACTATTTAAAGCCCTGCATTAAACAAGCCCAGACATTGTGTTAACAATCTACACATTACTATATATTTTTTGTAACTGCTTGTTATAGCATCAGCTATTAAGAATTTATTACCACTGCATTTTAGGCTGTGCTTTACAATCATTTAATTGTAGCCATTCAGCAATCGTTAAATAAATATTCATCAAGAGCAGGAACCCCAATGTAAGGTGACCCAAAAGGCTTTTACCTGCCAAGACCAGAGTTCAGGTCCTCAAGTGTCAATGATGTCATGAGCATTTGCAGGGAAACACAAACATTTAAAGCTGTGCAGGGAGCTGTGTTCCTCCCCTGCTCTAGGTGTTTGTGAGGTCATCAGCTGGAGCAAGAGAAACTCTGAGCCCTAAGGGCCTGAACTTGGCTCTTAGCAGGAAAGTGAAGAAAGAAGCATATGCCAGCTCCTGCAGTCAATTCTCCTTCAGTTCTTATTCCCTTGAAGATGGTAGGATTTTTGGCAGAGCAAGAGCTGACAGAAGAGCGGCTGTAGGGCTGGGCCTTCCAGCAGGCTGCTCGTGAGGTCATTACAGTTTCTGACAGGGATTTCTTGCTGAGCACTCCTGATCCCATCCATCTGAGTGGCAAAGGGAAACCATTAGGACACAGTACAGCATCACATGCAACATGTACTGTTATGCAAAAACCCAAAGGCTCCAACTGGTTCAGTATGTGCCTGCTGTTGCCTCTTTGCTTTAGGTAATCAGGAGCAAAGCCAAAACCTGCATCTGATGCTGCACTAGTTTCCAGTCTGCTCCTGTTGTAAGGCTTTGGTCTCATTCTTCAAAGCTATTAACAGCTTAGCTTTCAGTGATATTGCTGAAATACCAGCACAGTGAGCTCTTTGGTAACCATGCCAAGCACACAGCCCGGGATGAGAACCTCTGAAAGGAGAGTAGGCCAGGGCATGGCCTACAGAACAGCAGGGCTGGCCACAGGACTGCCCTTCCGGATAAAGCTTTTCTGTTGTGACACTCAAAAGTTCAAACTACTCATCTTTTACTCACCCAGAAAACACTGATCCTACTTCAAGGAGAATCTCCTTAGTCTGATAGGGGAGAGGAGCCAGAGACTCCATGATGTTCACTAGGAACATTGCTGTGGTCCAGTGTGCTTTATGTGAAAATTTCCCAGCAGCTGCTGCTGTCCAGAAAACCTGCTTATGACTCATTTCAAGTGTTTAATTTGTAAAGCACTTCTGTCTGTGTCAGCAGCTACTTCTGCCCATTTCAGTTGACATGAAGAAAAAGTTTATACTGTATTTTCTACAGGTAAGATTACATCTTTCATGTCCTTTCATAAAACTGGGCCGCCAGTCAAACTCTGTGGTCTTTGGAAGGCTGAACCAAAAGTGACGGTTTGATTGTGGGGTCAGTAGAGGTACTTGCTATTGTTTTATGTATATAAAAACATGTTCAGCTTGTTTTACCCCTCTCCTCTGGGTTTCCTGCTACCCTCAGGTTTGGAAGGTTGACAGAAGTGGTAATACTGCTCTCAGCTGTGAGCTTCACTTGATACTTAGGACAAGGATTTAGTCTCAGAGAATTTTATAGTATCATTCAGTCAGTATTTTTGCCCCAGTTTACAAGACGAGTATTGTGGGAACGTGCACTTTTCCTTTAAATCTCTAGAAAGAGAAAGTGATGCTAAAGACCTGCCCAAGTCCTACCCACACTATATCCTCTCCTCCGGGAGTGAGATCAGTGTAGAAACTGCAGAGCACAATTTTGCTAGTGTGGATATGGAGCTATTCAGGATAATGTCTAAGGAACAGCCAACTGAGGTAACCTCCATTTACTCAGTGAATTTTCTAGTGCCCATGTATCATCATATGATCTGTGACTGGAATGGGGGGAGCCAGGAAACTTCTAATATTGGGTTTGGAATGTCATGTTTGGTTCATCCACTGAACTTTGGGAAACTTTGAATTTGGATTCATATACCATGACATGTTCATCTTTCTGTAATGGACTCTAGCCATCCAAATACTTGCAGATTTGGAGAAGGTTTGTGCCTTAATTGGCCAATAGTCACCTCTAATTTAGATCTCTCTCCCTCACCTTGGCCCAGATTCAAGATGGCCATCTTATCACACTAAAGAATTTGAACCTGCAAAGTTAAGCAACAAAAAATCTCCTCCTTCTAATCCAAACTTCCTGCTGGAATGAAGCTAGTGTCTGTTATAGCTCTGCTTTAATGGATAAGGTTAAATTTTGGGGGTCACATTCTGAGCTCACCTCTAGATGGAAGTTTTACACTGACATAATTACTCCTGATTTATACCAACATAAGAAAGATCAAATCCAGGTCTCAGGTGGGGTATATCCTTCTATTTTTCCAGTGATCCATCCCTGTACTTAATTATAGGTTTAGGAATATTGTACCAGAATGAATCTCAGCAGGGAATGCAATTCCCTAGCTTCACTCAGCTTTGCTTTGTGGAAGACAAATGTGGAATTTCGATTCTGTTCTGAATAGGCAATGACCAGCAGGCTCCATTTTACTAACCAATGGTTCTCTCACTTTCTTCCATATCAGGGCCATTCCAAGACTCCTTTATCTTTATCCAAATTTTAGTAACTGGTGAGCAGTTCCTTGTCCTTGTGATACCTATTTGCCTCCTCATTGATGCTCATGCCTATCATTAGCAAGTCTGTTTTGGGTATTCTGGCAGAGAAGCAACACATGTTGGGGATCATTCACAAATTGTTAGTAATATTCTGCCTCTGGGTCAGTTTCTTCAAAACAGGTGCAGCTGTGAGTGCTGAAAAAGTTTCATTTATAGTGATGTGCTGCACCTCAGTGCCATGATTGGGTAGGAGAAGCAGTTTGCTAGCATCTTGTCTTCATAAGTTTAGTTTCAGTAGCAGAAAATGTTCTCTTGTTAGCAGCCACTATTGGTGTTTGGGATGAAACTGTCATTCCCAAAGCAGCAGCAAAGAACATAGCGTGATGACTTGCTTCTCCTCTATTTCACGTATAAGTGCAACCAGTGCAACAAGAGAAGGAAAAAGGAAAATCCCAGCTAGCTGGATGACAGAAGGTGAACATGCTACTTTGGTACTTGTAACAGGGGTCCACCTGTGGCCCCTGTTCTAAGGGTTAGAAGTGAGCGGGAAGTTACCTACCTGGGGTGGAACCATCCTGCCAGTTCATGTCTGGCAATGGCAGACTCCCTTGGGAAAGAGGAGGGGATTCCCCAGCCAGTGCAGAGGCTTGCTGTGGGAGCCAGTGTTGATTAGCAGAAGAGCCAAAAGGCACTATTGAAAAACAGCTGGCTGCTGTTTCCCCAGAAGGGGAGTGAGAGACAGCAAGAGGGAACTGCTGTAAATCCATGTGGAGGCACAGAGGAGGGTGAGACCTGAGAGATGCCGGCTGGAGAGAAACACTGGGAGCCAGAAGGAAATCAGCTGGGGTGACTCCTGGAGATAACCCACTGGCAACAGTTGGACATTGGGGCTGTACTGGGAAGAAGGGAGCCAGAAGCAACCATGTTTACACACTGGAGGATGAGTCTCAGTGGGAAAAGACTGTGTGGAGGCTGAGATAGCCATAAACAGTGTGGAGAGGGCCAGAAATTAAAATGGCTTCTCTAAGAATCCAGACTAAAAGGAACTAGGTTTCCCAGGACTCATAACTGAGGAACCCAAGCCATAAAGTAGGGGACAAAAGAACTAAAGGGGCATTATAGATTTATTCTTCACCGGTTGGGACAGTGAACATAATGCAGACTGGAGAAGCTTATTAACTGTCACTAAACTTTGAGTGTAAACTTGTTGGCAAGTGGGTCAAGGCAAGTTGCCTCTCCACTCAGAGAATCAGACCTTAACAAGATAAATGTGCCTCAGTTCACTCCAACAGGGGTCAGGACAGGGTGTAGGGGAGGCAGAGCCCTTTAGCAGAAGCCAAAACATCTGCCTTCCAGCACCGCACCATCTGGTTGTCAGCCTCTCTAATTTTGTTATCTCTTCTCTAATTAAGTGTGGCAGCCAAGTGAGGAGGATAGTGCAGGGAATGGAGGACACCGATAAAGGGTGCCCACTCACAGTACTGTTTCTAATTCTTCATCCATTCTGCCAACATTCCACTTGGTTTCATGTGGAACAGGATTGGGTTCTTGGACTGTACTGCTTAGTCTGTAAGGTACATCTCTAGCCTCCAGATTTACTCCCTACTTTTTCATCTCTCATGTTTTGCAGGTTACCCTGGCCAGTCATTACCCAGTATGTTTAAAAAAACCTAGCTGTGTTTGTTTGTTTGTTTATTTATTTATTTATTTATTTTTAGAGTAGCACCTACAGTACAAGGCGATATTCTGCTAAGCACTGTCCAAATCACAATACATACCAATTTATTGTGGTTCTCTGTTCCTGTCTGCTACTAGCTAGGTCACATAAGGAGGTAAATGAACCTTTGGTAGCTGGGTGTTTTAGCTGGGGAAATAGCATGGGAATTCATGCTTTGAGATCCAGAGGTTCTAGATTCAGTTCCATTGGTTTAAAGGAAGCAGTTCTTGCCCCAAAGAGTTTACACCTGAGAAACTATTTTGGCAGGTACAATGGGAGGCTCTTTTGTCCTGTATTAACTTGTAACAGTGTGGCGTGTTCCCTTTGGACAGCCAGCTGTCCTGAGCAGTTGCAACTGTGAGAAGGCTGCTAATGAAGGGAGTAGCTCATTGGCATGCAGTTAGTATACATTAAATATACAGATGTCAGTGACAATTTTTGCCTGATCTAGCCACAAAAAGAAGTTTATAGTTGTGACCAAACACAAGCTCATGGCTGCAAATAGCTTAAAAATGGCTGATCAAGTGAAAATCTAACCCTTCATTGCAGGAGGTATCAGATAAAGATGTTTCAAAATGTAGCATCTTTTGTAACTTTTGTAACAGCCTGTTGCTGTTTTCAGAATGGGAGGTGGGGAAAGGGAGTGGAGGAAGTCCAGCCTGGGAGTTTTTCAGCTCTTGCTAGAGGGTGGGGTGGGTGTATTTGAGCCCTGTCCCCAAGGTGGTGGGCTCCAATTCTTCAGCACCACCTGGGGAGCCTCAAGAATAGGCTCCCTCCTCTGCCTTCCCCCCCCCACTGAAAACAGTGAGCACTGGCAGAGAGCACTGGCTGTTGCTATGGGAACCTGGCTGTGGGGTCCCAGCTGGCACCTAGACTCCCCTCCCCCTGGAACCAATAGTGAACTTCTGTCTGGTCTGGGGTAACACTGTAACTTAGAACACTCTGCAAAAATTGTTCTGCACTATGGCTGGGAGCTGCACTTCTATCTGCACCTTTTGCCAAAAGGGAGCAAATTTGCTATGCCATGAGGGCTTAACGCATGCTAAACTGCTTAAACATATGTTTCCTTACAGTTTAACTGCAGTAAGTGTTAAGTTTCAATGCCAGTCTTAGGTCATTTGTACATGCCACAAAATTGGCCTTTAATGTAGCGTAATGCCCTTTTGTACCACTTTAATGGTGCAGCTGTTTACACATGATGGCAGCATAATGTGCATTAAATGACTTTGGGATGCAGCAAAATAAAACATCTCCGAGGTGGTTTAGTTTGCTGTGGAGGAAAGCACTGGGCCTTGTGCATCTCAGGGGCTGTGTGGGCAGCCCATGCAGGCAGCCTCATGGCAGACTCTGCAGGCAGGCTCCACTGAAGGAAAACACAAGAAGCGACAAGCCTGATCTTTTTTTTTTCCCCAGAACCTGTCTGTCTGAGCTACGCAGGGTCCCGTTGCTTCCTTCTGCAGTTGTGGTGTCTTCTGGGACCACTTGAGCCAGGTGCTTGTGGATGGGTGCTGCCTGGGGGATGCTGCCTTTTTCATAGATTTCATAGACATTAGGGCTGGAAGGGACCTTGGAAGATCATCAAGTCCAGCCCCCTGCCCAAAGGGCAGGAAGTCAGCTGGGGTCAAAGGATCCCAGCAAGATAAGCATCCAATTTGCTCTTGAAGGTGTTCAATGTAGGCACTTGAACCACCTC
>JAGPOW010002742.1:41304941-41327409 GCA_030014935.1 Caiman crocodilus
GCAGACAAGTGTGCCTGTTTGCGCAGTCTGTTCACATGGCTCCAGTCACATGGTTCCCTGTTAGGCCACACAATTAGGCTCGGAAGTGACGAGAGATGCGTGGGTGAAAGCCCACTGCGCCCCTGCTTCCCTGAAGCCCCCCAGAAACCCTCCAGGAGCTGCGGACCCCCCCGCCGACCCCCAGCACAGCCGGAGGTAAGCGAAGAGAGAGGAGCTAACCCCTTAGTGTGTGGGAGGAGGTGGCTGAGTGGAGCCGGGCTGGGTCAAGCCTCTCTCAGGCCCCTACTTGGCCTAGCCCCCCGGGGAGAGGGAAGCACTGGCCCCGCACACTCTTCCAGCTCAGGAATTGCTGAGCCTGCCAGCAACTCGCCCTCCCCTGCCCACTGCCTGAGAGGCAGGTAAGGGTCGGGCCCAACCCTTGTGTACATGCCATAGGGGTTTACTTCTCCCTGAATTTGAAGTGGTGTTTTCAAAGAGCCACCGCTTCAATTTAGGGAGAATTAAACTGAAGTAAACTCCTGTGCTGAGTGGCATTTCTGTAGCACTTCAGTGCCCCTTTCAACCCTTATTAAATCGATCCTATATGAGGCAGACACTACTAGCTCAACTTTATAGTAGGAGAAAGGAGAAATTATGTGATTTATCATAGGTCCTACCAGAAGTTAGTAGCCTGGCCAGGATTTAACCTGAGGCAGAACTATGGTGCTTTGGAATGAATTTTACATACAGTCGATGTGTTTATTTGATCATAAAACGCAGTCAAATTCTACATGTATAAACCCAAACAAAAATATGACCCCCTTCTGCACTAAAACATAGCTCACCACCCTATTCTTTAGGACTTTGTTCTCTGTGTCCTATTCTCAGCCCCCTAGATGGACTTAAGAAAAGTAGAAAACTCATTTTGCTGTTGCTGTGAAACATTGTCACAAAACAGTCTGCATTTAATGTGCTGACAACTTCTGTGTTTGCTTTCTGAACCTTTACAGCAGCATGACTGCCACTTGCAAAGGCCAAGAGCTGGCATTTCAGAGAGCCTTCACGACTGTGGGTCCAATAGCATGCGTTCTTTCTACTGGGACTTTTCTTGAAAGGAAGTGTGCCAGATATTTCCTTGCTCACTGACAGGGAGAAATAGAGCAGTAGAAAGGAATGGAAATCATCTTACAATACAACGGATGGAAGTGATTCAGCTGTTTTGCTTTATTCCTGTAATAAGTGCTATGGACAATTTCAGCACAAGCTTGACCACCTGTTAAATCAGGTTTGTAGTAAAGCTTATCGGAATTTGACATTCTCATGTCTCTGTGAACATTGGTATGGATCAATAAAAGCTGCTGCTATCATAGTGGCATGATGCATATGCTACCCATGTGATCCCAGATGCCCCTCATAAATCATTAAAAAACTGGCCTGTTATAATCAGACTTCTGGGTATAACATAATGCACCATCTGAGAGCTAAAAATAATAAATCAAATTAGTACAAAGGTCAAACTGAGTTTGAACAGACTGAGATTTGTTGTCTAGTCCTCACACAATCTAAAAGATGCAGTAGAAATAGATGAAACCGCAACCCACCTAAGCAAACTGTTTTGCCATCATTGTAAAATCTCACTGCTAAGCCTTTTGGTAGGGGAGAGAAATGGGAATGGATCAGTTTTTGTTTCATGGCTGATTGTAGTCATAGTGGCCAGGTACAGAAGTTAAACTTATTGCATGGTGGGCACACAGAAAGCCTTCTACAGATGTAATGAAACAAATGGTTAGAGCACAGGGAACATTGTAAAAATGGCAACTCCTGCTCTAACATAACCCTGGATGGATGTGGTATTAGACTTCAGTGTTGTAAGTTAGAGTGCCGTAATGAACATCTGTAGGTGATCCCCTGCCCTTGTTTTGGAGCTTTTCTGAGGAAAAAACTAACCAAAAGATAAACTGTATTTCTTGTTTCCAGTACCTACAATTCATAATATCTACTCTCTCCATCATTCTCCAAAGTGATTTCAGATGCATCTGATGCAGTAAGCGGCTGCTTACAGTCAGAAGTATTTTATAATGCCCTGATGTCTTTTTCAAGCCAAGTTTGTGTTTGCCTGAGACTTAGGTTAGTTCTCAACTCTGAACCAAAAACTCTCTGGACTTGCCTAGTTCATTCAAAAATCATTTTCATGTAAAGAAGGGATAAAACCTTTAATATAAAATTTCAATTTGGGTGAGTTAGGGGAGTGTTTGAATTAGAGCCTTAGAGCTGAACCAGCACATGGTTTTGGGTCTGACACTAGAATAGTTCTTTTTGTATCTGTTCTTCAGCTCCAGATTCAAGTTAATTCACAGTCCCTCAGCATCCCAGGATGCTTTGCACCTCCCCTGCAAACTCCCTTTGCAGACCGGATAGGCTAGCCTTGGCCCAAGCTGTGTGCTCCAGCCCAGCAAGGAGGCATGCTCTAGTGCCTTCCAGCTTCTGGCCTGAGCCACTGCAGACATGTGGCTGCCTTTCCAGAATCAAAAGTGGATGTCTGTTGATAGAATGTAATGAGAGGAAATGATCTTTCTTTATCTGTCTCATAGACCCTTTTGTAATCTCCTTCCTTTTCAAAATGACTCCATAGTAAAGCAAAACAGCCAGTTGACAGGGTGTTACCTTGTGTCTCCTCACTTGTGACATCTATATTTATGTTGACATTTCCTCCAAACAAGGACTTTGTACAGTGCCAGTAAAGGATGGGAAAACAAAAGGTGAAAGTGAAAAAAATGAAATCTAGTAAAAATTTGGCAAGTACTATTTAGGGTTGAAATTTATAACATTCCATTAATAAAGTTCATTATACTAACATACATTACACTTACGTTACAAAGGTGAAAAGTAAGGGTGGTTGTGTTGGGCCTTAAATATTTACTATCCCTTTTCTTTTCCCCTTCATTCTCATTCAGTACAGATTGACTCCCCGCTCTTCTTCCTCACTGATCAGGTAACTAGGAGATGATCAACTAAGTAGGTCAGGGTGTTGGGGGTCTGGTTATAGGTGGATATTGAAGCTGCAAGCCAGAGGGAGTATAGAGACACCCCATGATCCTAAGGCGGCATGTGAGCTGCAGACCCTTGAATTTTACAGCCAAGGAAGGGAGAAATGAGGGTGAAATTGCCAGAATCATGGGCTATCAGCTGAAAGCCTCTGGACAATTAGAGATTCTGGAGGTAACCTAAGCAACCAAGCACAGGTAAAGTGGGAGCAGGGGCCCCAAGCTCCTGAAGTGAGAGTGAGAACTATGTAGTAAGAGCTACACCCTTGCATGCCCATTGCTACTTCTATCTGTCCATGCATCCATCCACTCACCTCCTGCAGCCAGACCTTCACCCACCCATGGACACCAAGACCCCCAACAGACACTGCTGCAGACCACAGATGAACCCAGCCTGCCCACTCCCAGCATACAAACATGGGGACACAACTGGCATTTTGGGGAAATAAAGGATATCATCACTGTGACAGGGCATCATCACAATAGGACAGAGTATGGATGGACTACTGCAGGGAACAGGGCATCTTAGTTGTATGGTGAAGTAAAGACAATAAAGCAGTGCAGCATGTGAAGGCAGACTGATGGATTCCCACTGGGTCTGTGACAGAGCCTGCAGTGACTGGAAGCTGCCTTGAAAGGCTCTGGTGGCTAGCCTGGAAGTTAAAAGCCCGAGGGTCAGGAGGATTTTTTCCCTGGAGAGGGGATGCCAGCAGGAGTTCATGCTGCCACACGGAGGTGTGGTGAGTTGCCTGACCTCAATCAGGGTGTCAACGGGGCTTGCAGGAGGGAAACGAGGGCTGTGAGACTTACCTGAAACTGAGAACCAGTGTGGGAGTGTTGGAAGGGGAAGACAAGGAACCAGTCCAGTGAGTGCCGTGCGTCTCGGTTGTTACCTGCAAGAGGGGATGAAGTAGAAAGCCCACTAAAGGGAACCTCTCAGTGGAAACAGAATTTTTCCCTGAGCAGAGAAAGAATACAGGAACCCAGCCAGGGCAGTGTGTCAGGCTGGCTGTGGTTTGCTGTTTGTACTCTGAAGTTAATCGGGAGTAGCACTGGGACTCAGGCAATTAATTGGATACTGGCCGCAAGTGATAGCCATGACAGCGAACTGGGAAGGAATTTACCTTGAAGTCAGAAGGGGAAGTAAAATTAAGGACTGACCAGATATTGGGAACCCATGAAGACTTAAGCTCAGTTATTGAGGACAGTCCATGGTGCAGGCATTGGACTGTGTAGGTGCTAAGCAGAGACTACAACTAAGTTTTGCACCTTGGAACGTTTAATGTGGTAGGGGAAGGGTATGGGGACATAGGATCCCTGCAAAGAGGCTGAATGGATAACTAGGTTGCAGTAAGGTCTGGCAGACCCACCTCCCAATATTTTCTTTCTCTTTTGGATTTCTTTAACATCAAAGGCATGGCAGGTGAGTATGAAAGAGGATAAGCAAGTATTGGGCAGCTTGGCTGCAATGTATTTTCCATAGGAGCCTCAGACCTTTACAATTGCCCCCTTGGATGAATACATCCAGCACCAGCTCCAAATAGGCCATTGTGACAGGTCGTCACTTGGGGCTGCCCTCAATGTGGCCCCCGCACCTGTCTCTGGGCAACTGCCCACCTTGTCTCTCCTGCCACGTCTTTGATGTTAATTAATTAATTAGTAGGAGGCTGCCCTTGTCCTTGTACTGCCCCCTCCACTAGGGGGCGCTATCTGCAGCTTCTTCCTCCCCAGTACCGCAGCCCAAGCCTCGCAGATATCAACTCAGTCTTCTGTCCACTCGGTCTTCCCTATCTCAAATAGGATGGCTCCCTCTCTGGGACTCACTGTGCCCCCCTCTGGGCTTCCTACTCCTCACCCTTCCTGGGCTCCTTAACACGTTGCCCCCCTGTCTGGGGCCCACCGTGTCCAACTTGGCTGCCTTATTAGCGCTGCCACCTCTCTGGAGCTCGCTAGGATGCCCTCTTTCTGGGGCTTTCTGCACCCACCCTGGGGCTTCCCAGTGTGGCCCCCTTCCTGGGGCTCACTGTGCTCAACTTGGGCTTCCAAATGAATGCGGCCCCCTTATCAGGGGCTCCCAGCGCCTGAACTTGGGCTTCTCAATGCTGCCCCCTTCCTGGGGCTTGCTGTGCCCAACTTGGGCTCTCTAATGAATGCAACCCCCTATCAGGGGCTCCCAGCGCCTGAACTTGGGCTCCTCAATATTGCCCCCTTCCTGGGACTCACTGTGCCTAACTTAGGCCTCTCAAGGTTGCCCCTTGCCAGGGCTCCACAATGCAGCCCCCCTCCTTGGAGCTCGCTGTGCCCAACTTGGGCTCTCCAAACGCCTCTCTCCGGGCTGGGGTCTCTGCACCCCGCAAGTTGCGCCCTTACTGGCGCTGAATCGTGCCCTCCAGGGTGCTAGGGTCCCACACCCTGTAGGCCCTTATGAGGCTTCCTCCAACCCCTTATGTAAGACTGGTAGTTTGTGTGAGGCTATAACAACAAAACACAAACCAAGCCCCTGGGCTAGAACACAAACATACACCCTCTGGCTGTAATAACAACGGATGCCCACCGGCCCAAACAACATTCAGTCCTACCAGTGGCCCTTCCACTCTCTGCTGCAGCCCCTGCACCAGGTTTCCCCTCTCTGCCCAGGGCAGGGAGCTCCTTCCTTTTTGAAAGGAGCAGACCCTCCTTAGTTGCCCCGGCAACCTACAACTGTGCCCTTCAGTCCCTGCAGTCACTGCTAGGGCTCCTTCCCCCTTTTCCCCTCTTCAGGCACAGGGCACCTGAGTGCCCTGTGACAGCCATCAAATGTCCAACAGTATTGCCCAAGAGATGAAGGTGAAGGGTCACAGCAGAGACTGGAAGCAGTGTCTCACCAAGATCATGTTGATGAGGAGACATTATTACTGTGTGTTTGCCACTAGAAAGTAGCCTTTGGGCTGGGGGCAGATCATGCTGTTCTACAGGTACCTGTCTTGTTTCCTCACCAAGAACAGGACATACACCCCTTCCCACACTCATGGGACCAGGGGTTTTCCAAAGAAGTTACCTGGAGCCTGGAGGAGGAGAAGGTAGAGGGAGGCCCCGTGACACTTCCCCACACAGGGGCTGCAGCTGTTCCAAACCAAGTCTTATCACATGTCTCTGCACCCCTTCCATAGGCACGGAGCAGGGAGCACCCCACGCCCCACAGCACCAGCCAAGTGGCCACTGTGCTGGCACGACCCTCAGAACCCACGGCCAGCTCTCCTGACACTTCTCCTAATGAGTCAGACCGTGCACGAGGACACCATGCAATCATGACAGTAAGGTTTGTCCCAGCTCCACACACCTTTGACAGGGGAAGAAGGGGGAAGGAAGAGGCAGTGGGGGGAACTGAGGCTACCACGGGCCACCCTGTGTGGTCTTCACTTTCTCAGGTCGTTATGGCAGTGAAGCCGACAAAGAGGTTTGGGCCAAAGCAGTGGGAATGCTGGGTCATAGCAGGAGGGTGAATCACCTGCTTTCCTCCTACCATTGCCCTTCCCTGCTGACACCTGGAGCCCAGCCAAGGTTCCAGTTACCCCCCACTTTCTCTTGGGCACTTAAGAAAGCATGTCCCATTCAATGGCATTATAAATCCATATAATTGACATGTTCTTGCCATTTCTGTCAAGTCCATGGGTGCTTAGAGTAAAGCTTGAAAGTTAGAGCGCTTCCTCCATGGGCTTCTTGAACACCTGTACTTAGCCAGAATTTTCTAGCATTTGTGCTAGCTCTTTGGATTAAAAATCTTTCTAATTTTGCCATATTTCTAAAGTGACTAAAAATGATTTTAAAAAGCTGCAAATGTATAAGCAAAATATAAGAAAAGAACAAGTTTTGCTCTGTAAAGGAATGATATCTACACAAAGAACTGTGTGATGTGCTAATCAACTATTACCAAAAATAGTTAACACACAATCAGGAGATGATGCATTCACTACTGTGGTTGTCCTTTTTGCTTAAAATATCTGACCTTTTGGAAAAGCATCTCTGTCTTGTGGCATGAGGCCACTAGCAGCTATCATACCTTATACTGTTAGAGTTTAAGGAGATCTTCTTAAACTCAAATAGTATGTGGAGGAAAAGAATTTGAATTTTGCCTATGCTTACAGCATTGTGTGAGAAGAAAGTCCTAGTGGAGAATACATAGCTTAAGTGGGATTGGAGTGTTGTTTAACTGATGACAAGGAGTTTTATACAGATTCATAGATAGTGAGGGGCTCGAAGAGACCTTGTAAATCATTGGATCCAGTTCCTCTGCACTAGGCAGGAAAAGACAACTGGGATCAAGTGACCCCAGTGAGGTGACTGTCCAGTCTCCTTTTGAAGATTTCCAGGGTAGGTGACTACACTGCCACTGGAGGGAGTCTATTCCACAGTCTGGACACCCTGACTGTGAGGGAGTTTTTCCTGGAACTGAGCCTGAACCGGCCTTCCAGATGTTTGTGTCCATTGCTCCTGGTCTTCCCCAGGGGTGCCCTAGTCAACAGGCGTTCACCGAGTTCTTGATGTACTCCCCTGATATAGTGGTAAGCCTCTACCAAGTCCCCTCTCAGCCTCTCCTCGTATGGCTTGTCTTACAAGTCCCAGATCATATGAGTGGCTCTTCTCTGGACCCTCTCAACCTTTTTCATATCCTTGTTGAAGTGTGGTGCCGAGAACTGGACTGAGTATTCCAGCTTTGGTCTCACCAGTGCGGCGTACATTGGGAGTATCACTTCCTTAGTTTTGCATAAGATGCAATGGTTAATGCAAACCTGGGTGTTGTTTGCCCTGCTAGCCACAGCATTGCACTGCCAGCACATGTTCATGTGATGGCCGAGCACTACCCCAGGTCCTTTTTGGCTGTGGTGCAAGTCAAATTGTTGCCACCAAGCCTGTAGGTATGTTGAGGATTGTGGGTCCCCAGATGGAGCACCTTACACTTCTGAGTGTTGACCTTAATCTGGTTCTGGTCCACCCAACTCTCCAGCCTGTCCAGGTCTGCCTGTATCTGCAACCTATCTCCTGGCATGACCATGCTCCCCCATAACTTGGTATCACCCGCAAACTTGGCCAGTGAGCTTTTCACCCCCACATCTAAATCATCCCATTTTTCTTTTCTTTTTTATCTCATTTATGAGGCCCGTTCAAAGTAACCTCTCTCTTGTCACAGAAGGTTGGATGGGATATTGTGGGACTGAGTTCAGGCATCACTGTAAGGCAATGCAAGCTGCCTGTTAATCACATTCCTAAAGGCCCCAGGGATTGACCCCATGTTTTTTTTCATCCAAGTGCAGAATACTAAGCAGTAGGATCATCAGACCAATCCTATTGCCTCCATTAAAAAGCAGCAGAGTAATCATGAAATGTTAGCAAAAGATAGTAAACTGAGTAAGATACAAGATATTAATCTGGAGAATAGTATGAGTCAGCTAAGTCTGCTCATATGGAATCAGTAACAGAATCAGGACCTAGATCAGGTCTCCTGAGTTGTACAAGTTTTCATACTGTCCTCACTGGGTAAATTTGGCTTTTATTTATATTAAAGTAAATCTATTGAAGTCACTGAGTGTAGAGTTAGGTCTACTCCAATAAACACTGCATATTTTGAAAAACATTATAAACATCTTCTATGCATATGCATACATAGAACAATGTAGATGAAAGTGTATTTCCTTTCCCATTAAAGAACAGGGTAGTTACTTAATTTAAATGGAGTTTTCTTGAAGCTGGATGACAAAGGGAAATTGCCAATATGAGAACAGAAGCACATCATTCTCTTTTGTAATAAAAAGTAGACACAGAGTTATGCTGTAGCCTGCTTTTGGAAGCTGTTTCAGGTTAGTGGGTCAGCAGTGATATCCTAACCATTTTATTTTGGTGACAATATAATTTCCTGTGTTGATGCATACCTTTGGGGGTGAATGGAAGTGAATTTGAACCCCCTACATAAATGCATCCCTTCATCCCACAGGAGTGCCAACAACATGTGCCCTGGCGGCTGGGGAGGGGTGGTGACTGCCCACAGGCAGCAGCGGTAATGGTGGCAACAGGGACATGGTTGTGGCGAGTGGGGAGCTCCCGCAGGTAGCCATGGTAGTGGCAGCAGTGGGGAGGAGACGAGCACTGACTGGCGGTTGGCGACCACCTGCAGACGCCACCAACAATGTCGGAGGTGGGCAGTTGTGATAGGCAACTGCCTGCAGACGCCTTTGGCTGTGTCAGCAGTGAGGGGAGGGTGGTGGCAAGCAGTGACTGCCTGCAGGCACCACTGGCAGTGGTGGTAGCCAATCGCAGGGGGAGCACCACCAATCTCAGGGGATACATGCTGCCAATGCATAGGAGTGCTGTGTAGTTTCAATGCAGGAAATGAACTGAAGTATTAGAGGGGATATGGAGCCAGGGTTGGAGCAGTGTGAATCTTTCATAGTGAAATCTAAAGTTGGGTGAAATACTTGGGGGCGAGAAAATGGAAGTTTGAGTCTGTTTGGGAAGTTTCTTTAACATCCTGGAATTGGGTCCAGATTGGGCAAAAAACCAAACCAAAACAACAAATAAACAAACCCCAGAAGGGAAGGGTATATGGTGTTTTTGGAGTAGCTTGGCATGAAGAGAAAAATATGGAAGCATTTATTAACTTATGACCCTGAAAATGAAACTTGGGCAAGTAGGAAGACAAAACTCAAAGCAAAACTCTTGCAAATTGAAGTCTTTTGCAAAGCCAGAAAACAAAATGTTTCTATGGTCCAGGGGAGTGGAAAAACCTCCATCTACAGTCCTTTGGGATAGAATGTATCAACTAGACATAGGAGATGATTTAGAATGACAATTAGACACATTTGGGCCTGACACAATTCCCCTCTGAAGCTGATGCAAGTTGTGTATGTGCAAGTGAGGGCAGAACATAGCCAGGGTGTGGGGAACAGATGTAATGTGAGAAACTTTCATGCTGTATTATTATAGTTTGAATTGTTTCTTTCCATCAGTTTGGGTTAAGTAATTCCCCACTATCCATCTCTAAAGTGCAGGCAGCACTGCCTTTATGGGCCCAAGGGAAAGGAAGCAGACCAGTCTTTTGATTCCTTATCCAACGTTACTGCTCATATTTTACTTTGAATGAATAACTCTTCAAATCCTTTAATATTTCATTCCCATAAAATATATTTACCAAGGGGTTTTGTGGCAGTGGTAAGGCTGTGTTTATTATTTTAGAAACAGCTCACGACTGGCTTTAGAGAAGAGAGAAGCAAAGAAAGCAGAATGCTGCAAATCTATCAGAGGAACAGTGTGTTTTCCACCTGTTGAAGCAGTAATCACAACAACAGATGCACACAATTATTACCTGCACCTCAAAGGTAGCATCAGGTCCTGCAACTTCTGCTCCCTGCCTCCCAGACAGCATGACAATGGAATAACAAATAGGCTTATGGAGTAAATATATAGCAGATATTGCTTCTCAAAGGAAGGAAAGCTACCACATTTGAGAGAGAACTTAGGGTAGAAGATGTGAAGGAAAGATCATGACGCTAAGAGAAGAAGAAAGAGCACAGTACAGGGTCTCAGTAGCCAGATGTATTAGTAAAGTTTTTGCAAAAAAGAAATTTAAAAAACTGCCTTCATTTGTCACATTGATTATGGAAAACCAAGTGCGCTCTGCAATCCTGTAGGACCCAGTTCCCTCCCATAGACTATTTCATAATTCTAGTCAAGTTGTCCCCTCTGGAAAAGGCCATAGGGTTTGATTCCAGAGGTAACAGAAGATGAGGAGGCTGAAGAGATCAAGTTCTTGTCTACCCACTTTGGCTTCTGGCAGTCTGGCTCTGGTGGCACCACAGTACTAGACACTCCTCCATCTCTGTATGTCCTGGCCTAGGGAAATCTTGTGGTGGGCAAGAAGGGGCACAGAGAAGGTAAAGCAGTTTCATATTACAGGGACAAATTTGATGGGGCTGGACAGGGAAGTTGTTTGCATCTCTGCTTCTGGTTCAAGCTGTTCCTCCTATCCTCGTGCAGACTGCATAAAGAGGAATCTCCCTGAGTCCTCTGGGTGGTGGAAAGTGAATGGTACCATGCTAGTGTCTTTCCTTGCAGTGGTGCAGGGTGCTGGGTTGGGGTTTGAAATCACCCATGATTTTATCTTGTCAGGAGCAGATGTGGAGAGTCCTGCATGCTGAGTTGGAATTTTTCTCTGAATTCCTGCCATAGTGAGGCAATGCTATAAATAGACAGACACCATCCTTTTTATCTTGGAAGTTTTGAGTGTAATTTCCCATGTAGACATGCATGTCTGCTGGTAGGCAATTATCAGGGATTTATTTAAGTGAGTTTCCTAGTTCTATGCTATTTGCTCTCCAAGATGCAGTGGGTGTGCATTGCTATTCCCACTACCTGGAAAGTCATAGTGGCTTTCACAGCCCTACAATATATGCAGTTCTGTCAGTAACCACAGCTTCTAAGGGAAGCTGCCAAGGCAAAAATCACACTTCTGTCTGAAAGTTATCCCCTGATTATAAATAACCCTTAATATGTGTAAAATTATACAGAGTTAGCCAAGAAAAACAAACCATTCTCTCTTCTTCCAGCTAAATTTGATGAAATTTTGTATATAATGTGTTTCATGGATTCTTTAGTGCAATCAGCCAGTTTCTGCCTTGCAGGAAAGACTCTTATGAACATCATCAGGGAATCAGTAAAATCCCTATAGAATTTTTTAAGTTTGTTATTACTGGGTAAAATATCTATATCCTTAAATACTAGCTGAACTGGAAATGAAAAAAAAAGCAAATGTTAAGCAGCTTTTTGAAAGCATGTTGCTTGTCCTGGGACTCCTATTTGGAAAATAACACCCCAAACAGTACAGTTTCTGAGCATGATGATGCAGACAATAATATGGCCTAGAGTTGCAGTCGTTCCACTACTCACATAGTTGGCTATAATTTTCATGCTGCTCAGTACGCATATTAAGTTTGGGGTTCATGGGTTTGTAAACAAGCTTAAAAGTACTTGCCTTGAAGTTGTAGCTCCTTTGCTGTGCTGGTTTGGATTACTTCTGTTTGAATGATACCACTTCGTTTCCTCCTAAGGAGTTAGTTACACAACTGCTGCGTTCAGTTTATTCAACTTCTATTTTTAATTGCGTTAATTATAAACCATGATCTCCTTTCCTCTGTGGATCTACAGGCAGCATCCAGTGAAAGGCAAGAACAGAGAGAAGCTAAGGTTTGAAAGGAACCAGAGTTCTGTTTGGTATAAACAAGGGTTGCTCTGCTAACTTTAGTGGAGCTACACTGATTTGCACCAGCTATGAATTATGCCCTTTTTATATGTACAGTTCTTTGTATAATTGAGTAAACAGCCACTGAATAAATAGCAAGCAATGAGAAAAGTGAGGTGCTGCAAATAGGCATCCAATGGAACTAGGTAAGGTGCTAGGTTATTAATTATCTTGGAGGGCTTGGGGTACAGTACTGTCTGTGGAAATTATCATTAAAAAGCTGCATGCTCCTAGGATTTTTTTTAAAAAAACCTGAGATTAAACTAGCAATAACGAGTTCAATGCAGGGAATTTCCTGAGGATTAATGACCAGATGGAATTAATAGCCAGAGGTGCAGACTTGGCCAATCTGTTCCTCACAGCTGGTCATTAATTCCAGGAAGGGTCCTGCACCTCAGTCCCTAAGTATAACACAGCTCTCCTATGGAGGAAGAGTTATTAATTGTTTTATCTTTATATTGTTGTACAGCACATTTATCTTCCTCTTCTGGTCATATTGTTACTTTCTTTGAAAAAAAAAATCAGAGTGAAATAAGAAAGCTGTTCTCATGATTTCCAAGTTGCTGTAATTCAAGCCCTAGTGGAACGCATTCAGTATGATGTGGTGATTCACCTTCCTAAATGAGAGCTGGAAATACTTGAGGAGCATGTGTGGGATTTTAAGTGTGCCGTGTACCTCCTCCCTAGGATTTGGTTTGAGTGCCTTAGCTCAGCCCTGGGTTTCTACTGCCATCTACTGGTGGGATAGGATCACAGCACCCCATGGGTGTTTTTTTTTGGGGGGGGGGGCAGTTAAGTCCATTCCCCAAATAGTTTATTTACTATAGGAACATATTGTAAGATGTTAACAACGCCTATAAATAATCAAGTTAGAATTTATTAATAGGGTAATAGAGCAAGCATTGTCCAAGACACTAGCTAATCTAGGAAAATGCAGGAGGGTGTTTTCCAGGGGAAAAGAACAAGAGGGCCTAAGTGAAATGATCACAGGTATGCCAGATAGAATTCTTCCATCATATAAATGAACAGCCACAGCAGTTCTGTCATGCAGAGATGTCATTTCCTAAGAAAAATTGCAGATTAAATTTAAATTCATTAAATAGTCCTTGTCCCATCTTTCAGTGCCTCCGTTATGCTTGTCAGAGTATACAAAAAAATGAAATTTAATTGTGTTCACAAATCTTATTTTTTTTAGGTGCCCTCTGGAAAAAAAGATCTTGCTGGGTCTTCTGTGGACAAACAGTAGAATCCTGCTGCTAAAGCTGCTCAATGACAACACCCATGTCGGAGCAAAAAAAGGACTGCCCCCACCAAAGTCAAGGAGAGTGCTGCACTAGATTTGAGTCATTATACTTAAAGGTTTCTTCTTCCCTTGAAGAAGAAATAGGCAAGGGCACATTTTCCTAGAATCTATTGGTAAGCAAAAAGAATTGGGGAAGGCTCTACACACTGACTGTACTGGAGCTTGGAATCTGCATTATGGACAGCATGGGAAGTGGCAAGGCTTCCTTCTCCTTGGTGCCTGACTAATCTGTCATTGCTCTGTTCTTGAGTAACCACTGCTGTATGGTTTGGTGTATCCAGGCTTGTTCATTCCTGAAATGGGCACCAAGGACACCCCTCACTGTCAGTTCTGGTGCTAGTTTAATGGTGTGATTGTGGATCCTTGTCTACTCATGTTGGACTGAGACTGCCAACTAATGTAAGTGCAAGGCACATTAGCTGGTTGGCTGCCCCAAGTGTAGCCCACTGATATAACAGGAAAACTTTGCAGTTATTTTCACTTCCATTCCTTTTCATTACACCAAAGCAGATGTAAAGATGCATCAACTTCCCACACAAGCAATCTTCATGTTTGTGTCGGGAAAACAGCAACTTCTTTATTTTTAGGAAAGCCGGATCATTTTCAGACACTCAAACATCACAAGAGCCCCTTGATTCTCAGTGGGTTTCGGTACACGATAGAATTTTTTCCATGTGTTTTTGGCATCAGTGCAGTATTTTTAGCACCTCAACTGAGAACCCATCTCTTAGCTTCTTCTTCAAAATGGCATGAATGCTTTTTATGGCAACCACTTGACTTTGGGGAGGGAACAGAGAGCAGATGAATGCCCATTCAAGTTAAAATCTTTTCATGAAGGAACCTTCTTGATGAAGAGGTAGGGGGAGGAACACTGGCAACAGACTGAGATTATTTCTTAAGAGAGTGGTTTGCAATATTTCCCAGATGTTCTATATTTAAAAAGCCTTTTCTTCCCAGCCAAGGGACTCAATGCTGCATAAATTGCAAAACCTATAACAAACAGATGCCAACAATAAAGTTCCCAAATACTAATGATTCCATAAGGTGGAGTCTCCCTGAGTCCTCTGGTTGGGACAAAATGGAGCTCCAATCCTTGACTGGGGCCTGCAGGCAAGTGTTCAAGAATAAGGATGATAGCATAGGATATTTCATTCCACAGATCCTAATATTTTGCAGACTGATATAAGCTTTACCCATTGATGAAATGCAGCCACCTCTGGGGTGGAACTTGAGAGTCATTCAACAGAAAACCACAATATGTTATAACCATTTAGTGTGGAGAATGAAAAGGTCCATCCTTAACTGAGCTATTGGTGAAATTCATGTTGGCTTTAAAAAATGTAAAGAAAACATGATCAAATAAATGTTTCTAAGTAGAATATGTGTTACACTGTATTTTTAATTTACACCTTTGGTTTGTAGAAGAGGATTAATTTTTAAGAGCTGTACAAGACAATGGTAATTTCTCAGACTTTATCTTTGCAGGGCTCTCTTATGGTTATTTGCAAGCAGATTTCCTGACACCTTTCCTTTCTTCATTTAATTTGATGTCCAGGTTTCGGAGCTGGCTCAGGAATCCTGTGTTTGGGCAGATTTCCCTTTGAGAATTCACTGTTTTCAAAGCATCTACAAGTGTCATATCTTCATGGATCATTAAAAAGGCAAGCACAAGAGATGCTGAGCGGCTTATCCCCATGGCGCAATGGACAAACACTTTACCTGCAAAGAAATAGAGAACACACACTGGTGGGCTTTAGAACTCATACAGTGAGACAGGCAAAAAGGAGGGAAAATGACTAGTTTTGGATGTCAAAAATCAATTAGGACAATTAGATGAAACCTCAAAGTCATTGATTGTCAGCACACTCTAATGTTGTGCTGGTTCTGGACACTGAAGCTTTCCAGTTGCCCACAGGTCAACAACACCAATAGCTATACTACTAAACAAAGGCTTGGGTGTTTATGGGGCCTTAGAATTTAAATCAGTGCCTTGGACTCCTTGATAATTTTTTTAATTCTGTCATAGGGCTGGTTAAAAGCAGGGGTTATTCTTCCACAATGGTTTTTGTTTTTGCGGGGGGGTTGGCTTGGAAATCTGAATATAAAGTGGTCTGGTTACAAGTGAAATATGCTGTGCAGAAAAATTCAACGTGAAATTGTTGTTTTGGCCCCTCTTGGGAATTAGGATTTAAATACCTCCTGCTTCCCTTGTCTCCTACAGATTGGGGTCCCTGGGAGAATTTGTATCTCCTGTGACACACTACAGGCTTCCTAGTTTTTGGATCTAGAAGCAGTGTATTGCAGGAATCCTTGGCAATTGTGTTGCAGCAGGAGAGATAGAATGCAATTGGAAAACATGGCCCATAGAGAAGAATGGGAAAAAGAGGTAACCAAACTACCAATTCAGTTTCTAAATAGCAAAATTTCCATTTCCAACTTAAATACTTTTATCCTTAGCTATCTGAGTGAGTTGGGCCCTGACATCTGAGTTAGTTCATTGACATATGCTGTCTCTCAGGGTCAGTATGAAGCAGAGCTATAGGCTCGGATTCAGGTAGGCACTCTAGCATGTGCCTAACTTGAAGTGCTTATGTCCATTTCTCCAGAGCACAGCACTTATGGATGCAACTTGAAGACACACATATGCTTAAGCGTGTTGCTGAATCTGGGTCTGACTCTCCAGCTGTTAGTACAAGAAGTAGATATTGACATTGTTGTTGAATCTTGTTCCTCAACATAGGAAACACATTTTTGCCACCTCCTTACCTCCTGGTGTGTTTAAGGCTTTGTGTATGAAATTAGCAGCATCATAGAAAAAGATACTTAAATCAAAGGAAGGGTCATCAAATGCTTCTACTCCATAGTACTCTATTTGCAGATCTCTGTAATATCTGGCTCCTGTGTTGATACTGTATGGCCCATCTGCTGCATTTAGGATGTGAGTAATATTAAGGCTTTGAAGAGTTACTTTACTTCTAGCAGCCCATCTGTTGAAAGATGATGAAGGTTTCATTGAGATCATTGCTGACTTTTTGCATTAAAATAAAACTGTTTAATGTGGGTGCCCAATCGCCTTGGGGAAGAATGCAAGCATTTCAGTTTCCTTTACAGAGCAGTGAATGACTAACAGATGACTATTAGACTCCAAACTGCCTTGCACCTGCTTAGAGAGATGCCTACTGGAAAATGTGAAATGGTATTACAGAGAGGAAGGGGCAACACAAGTATAGACCCATTACAGAGAATACTAACTATTCAAGTGACTCCCTCTGTTGCTAGTCATTGAGAATGTGATTCAGTGGATAGAAGAGTGAACTAGCAATCAAGACTTTCCTTCAAGCTTCTGTCCAATGAATTCTACTTCTGATGAACATTTGCCTAATGTGTGAGAAATATGAAATGTATAGGGCACATATGAGCCTCAGAGGTGTGGTCTACATGGATAAACCATCCTGAAGAACCAGTTAGGGTAAGTGCCTTTTTCTTAGAGTCCAGTCCTTTTTCTGATTCAGTATAGGGTCTTGGCCATTCCCATGTGTCTTTTGAGTCCCATCTGAAAAATGGGATTAAGTTATTTCACATAGAAATTAGGCAGAAGACAGGGTAGAAATGCACAAGCACACTCCATCTGACTAAGTAAGCTCAGGTTCAAGAAGGCTTATTTATAGATTCATAGATTATTAGGGGCTGGAAGGGACCTTGCAGATCATCAGGTCCAGCCCTCCCCTCCCCTGCTCTAGGCAGGAAGACAACTGGGATTAGGTGACCCCAGTGAGGTGATTTGTCCATTCTCCTCTTGAAAACCTTCAGGGTAGGTGACTGCACCACTTCTGGAGGGATTTTATTCCAGTCTGGACACCCTGACTGTGAAGGAGTTTTTCCTGGTATTAAGCCTGCAGTGGCCTTCTAGGAGTTTGTATCCATTGGTCCTGGTCTTCCCTGGGGATGCCCAGTTGTTCACCAAGCTCCTGATGTACTCCTCTGATATAACGGTAAGCCGCCATCAAGTCCCCTCTCAACCTTTTCTTCTTTAGGCTAAAGAGGCCCAGGTCTCTCAGGCTTTCCTCATATGGCTTGCCTTGCAAGTCCCTGATCATATGGGTGGCTCTTCTCTTGACCCTCTCAAGTTTTTCCACGTCCTTATTGAAGTGTGGCACTGTTGCAGGGCACTAAGGTGCCTGCTCCTCTAAGAGCAAAACTGCCTAGGGAGAGAGCCCAAAGAGCCAGACAGAAGCTCACAGATGCAGGTTACTATGCAACATGCTAATAAGCAAATTAGTTTGCACCTGCACGAGGTCAGCTGACCGGAAGAGGCAGGGCCCTGGGCATATATAGACTCCAGGGCTGGGGCTAGAGGTTTAGTTCTCTGGCAGCAGCTATGGGGAAGGAGCCTCCAGGTGAGAATTGCCCAGGGATGCAGGGACTGCCTGATATGCTGCATACTGGGGTAATGGGGCCCCAGGGGTATCACAGATATCCCTGGGGACCCCATCCTGTGACAGGTGCCCAGAACTGGACGTGGTACTCCAACTGTAGTCTCACCAGTGCTGAGTACAGTGGGAGTATCACTTCCTTAGTGTTACACAAGATGCATCAGTTGATGCATGCCAGCATGTTATTTGCCCTGCTGACTACTGTCTCACGCTGATGGCTCATATTCATGCCATAGTCAATCATTTCCCCAAAGTCCCTTTTGGCCATGGTGCTAGTCAAGCTGTCACCATCAAGTCTGTATGTATGCTGAGGGTTGTTTGCCCCCAAATGGAGAACCTTACACTTGGAAGTGTTAAATTTCATCTGGTTCCTGTCTGCCCAACTCTTGAGCCTGTCCAGGCCTGCCTGTATCTACCACCTATCTTCTGATGTGACCACACTACCCCATAACTTGGTGTCATCTACGTACTTGGCCAGCAAGCTTTTCACTCCCTCATCCAAATCATTGATAAAGATGTTGAAAAGTACTGGTCCAAGCACGGACCCCTGAGGGACACCACTGGCTACTTTGCAGCAGGATGACACATCCCTTCATGAGAACTCTCTGGGTCCTACCCGGTAGCCAGTTTTCCACCCACTGAACCGTCAAGCAGCTGAACCCACAATCTTCCAGTTTTCCCACAAGGATATCATGGGATACTAGATCAAAAGCCTTTTGGAAGTCTAGATATATAATGTCTACCTTGTCTCCCATGTCCAGGTGGTGAGGAATGAGGTCATAGAAGGATATGGGATTGGTAAAACAAGACCTACCCACAACGAAGCCATGCTGGCTGTCCTTCAGAATCTTGCCTTCCACAAGTGTATTGCACATAGATTCTTTAATGAGCTTTTTCAGGATTTTCCCTGGGATAGATGTTAGGTTGATTGGCCTATAGTTGCCTTGGTCCTCCCTCCTCCCCTTCTTGAAAATGCGCACAATGTTGGCCTTCTTCCATCCTCAGGGATCTCCCCTGTGCACCACAAATTCTGAAAGGTTTCATGATGACCTCAGCCAGCTCCATAAGCACTCTTGGACAGAGTCCATCTGGTTCTGCTGACTTATCAATGTCTAGCTTTTCTGGTTGGTATTGCCCCAGCTCAACATCCACAGTGGGGAGGCTATCATTCCCGGCATGCCCCCTGTAAGTCTTATCTTGCTTGTCTTTCCCCTTGGTCCAGTGAAATACTGAAGAAAAGTGGGCATTCAGGAGTTTCCTGAATGTCGGTTACCAGCTGTTCCAAGGTGTTAAGCAAGGGTCCCACACTTCCATTTGTTTTCCTTCTACTGCCTACATATGTAAAGAAGGACTTCTTATTGTCCTTGACTCCCATGGCTAACCTAAACTCAGTCACCCTGTTAGCTTTCCTAATCGTTTCCCCGTAAAGTGCTGGCCACTATTGTATAGTCCTCCTTGAGGACCCTTCCTAGCGTCCACTGTGCGTACACCTCTTTTTTCTTTTTTAAGAGGAGAGCAATGTCCCTATTAATCCAGGAGGGCTTACCAGCCCTTCTGTTACCTTTCCTCTTTGCAGGAACGGTTTTCTTTTGTGCTTTGAGGTTCATACCTTGAGCAACAGCCACTCTTCGTGCACCCCATAGTTAGTCTATAATGTACTTTATAGTTAGCTTATAAAGTGCATCTCTACCTTGCCTTTTGCCTAATTTCAAACTAACATGGTTAATTACCCAAAGAAACTGTGATGCTTAAATAAGTGAGCCTCTAGGGTCTCAAGAATAGCAAGGTTAAACAGTAGTTTCAAATACCAAAAAGGATCTTTATTGATGGATGCACCCCGCCTTATCCTCCTTCAGCAATCTAGATAACTAAACAGAAGTGTATAAATAGAAGTGGAAAGACAGACAGAGGCAAAGTCATTTTACAAGGCAAGGTTCCTTTTGTCACAAGTATACAGTATGTGTATAATAAAATGTTTTGACTTTGAAATTTTAAAAAGTCTGTGTTTGCAACTACAGGACCCCTTAACAACTAAGGAGATTCTGAATTGTGAGGCTAGCACTCAAATCTTTCTGGACACCTCTGTACAGGGGAGATAACTTCCTTTCCTCACTCTTTATCTAAGTACAGGACAGGGACTGTCTCAGGGTATATATGTACAGCAGGGCACCAGTCTAGATTGGGGCACCTAGTGACTATTGTACACAAGTAATAAAAATTGAGTGTACTGTGCCACATGAAACAGGAAATTCAGACTACAAGGACACTTGCATACCAAGATTTTCATGACATCCTGTCACAGTATTGGCTTTGGAATTCCCGTGACATGAACATAATTAGAAATTTCATTAACTGTATAATTCATCATTACCTCTACCCTCCCTGTCTCTCCAGAGTGCAAACAACAAGTTCATATACAATATGCCCTTACGCATCTCCCAGATAAAGGTTTGGCCAGACTTGGTCCACGTGATTGTCAGATCCGCCTCTGAGCCAGAACAGCCTCTGAAGGTCAAATAGTTCTGGTGTTTCATATGGTGCTTGGCTTTCCTGGCTGCTGGTTTCAGAGGAAGAGCTCCTGGGGTGCAGCATCTCTTTTCTTCTGTCATGTGCTCAGGCACCGTCCAAAACAGGTTTTCTGAAATAAATTAAGAAGCACTTTTTATATATAATATTCCCTGTAAAACAGTCCTATTGGATTCCCTGCTGTTCATTACATCAGTATGTCAAGCGACTGCCAGCCAGAAGGTTTGAGTCTTCAGTGCACTGCCACAATACAGGCATGCAATTTATATCTGTGGCAAACAGCATCACACAAATACCATGTCATTGCTTGTCATCTCAGTGCAAAGGAAGTGCTACGGTGACTAAACCTCACAGAAGTTACTTGGACTGTGGTAGCACATAGGAGACTTGGTATACTGAAGCACCAACCTCCTATGTGAGGGTGGTGTGTTTATTGTGTTTAGCACATAGCACAGATTTATGATGGAATTTTTTCACTAGAAAATGCCAGATCATCAAAACTGAAATGTTTGGAAGGAATGTATCATTTTTTACCATGCTTTCATCAGCCTTGCTCCTAGGTCTGAGATGGGAACTGTTGGCCAGAATGAAAGAAAGCAAGAGAGCATCAAATAACCATGAGTTTGGTAGTTAAGACAGTCACTGGGATGTGGGAGTCTTACCTTAGAGTCCCTGCCTCCTACCCTGATTCAGATAAGGTAAATAAATGATCACTCTAACAAGGGGTTATTGGCTATTTGAGAGGGGTAGGGAGAGCTGCCCACAAAGTATTCATCTGAAGTTGTCCCACATGTATAATTAAATGTTTATTTGGTCCCATAGAAAGTAAAAGTATGGCCATACAGTGCATGACAGGGCTGCACTAGGGATTAGCTCTGGTGAGAAGCAGGATTTATTAGCCTGTGCAACACCTCACTAAAGCAGCTATATTACTACACAGTTGTCTTTTGCTCTGTGTATGCAAGCTAGTATATTCACAGCTGGCTGGAAGTGTCTCTGAACAGCACTACACCATGGTTCACAGACACAGTGGCCAACTCTGTATCTTGGGGTTAGCAATCACCTGTAATGTGGAAGTGGCAGGAAAACAATAGAGCTGACATCTCTGGCTTTGTTGGCTTGCTGAGTATTCCAGCATAGTCTTTCTTTATTTTGTGCTCTTTTGACATACCTTGAAGAAAAGGTGTGTATGTCTTTGCAGTGTTATCAGTGCAAAAAGTCCATTTGTTTATGCTTTATTACTAATGCTTTCTCACTGGTCTGAATATCCCATAATAGGGTGGTCTGCCCCTTTCAGAGGTAGGAGGCTTGGGACCAGCTGGCTCTGTTTGAGGATATAAGGATATAGAACAGGTGTTTGGCATCTGGAGCGAGAAGATTATCAGACCTAGCCAAGAAAGAGGTTAGGCGATTGCTTAAGGAGCACCTGATTCCTATAAAAGCTGAAAGAGCTGAGTGGTGGGGAAGGTTATAGGAAACAGCTTGGCTCCTGTGGGAAGTCCTGGGCCAGGAGAATCCTGAGGGAAATAGCTGGGGAAGAGCTGCTATGGGAAGGAAGGAAGGCTCTGGCAAGAAAGCCCCTCAGGCAACAGATGGGTCATTATTGGATTTATGATGATCTGTACTTTTGGTGGGAAAGGGAGGAGGGGTTGCTTTGCTGAAGCTTGGTGGTGTCCCTAGTAAATGAAACACTGAGGAAAGGCTCTGTGCAGTCTCTGGATGTGATGATAACTTTTTCTAGGCTGAGGAAACAGGCTGGTCCTCTGGCTTCATTGAGTTGGGAGCCTGTCCTGCAAAAGGTCACACTTCTACAATACATGCCAAATCAATGACAAAAGAAACTATTTTAGTAGTAACCATGTTTAGACTGGAATTTTATATCTACCAAATAGGATTCAATATTGTTGGATTTTTT
>JAGPOW010002742.1:41340285-41373706 GCA_030014935.1 Caiman crocodilus
GTGACCCCAGCACTTGTTCCTGCCATTGGCAGGGGGTCAGACTAGATGGCCTGCTCTAGGCCCCTTCTGACCCTAGTTACTATGAAACTATGAAACTCCTATGAAATCCCTTCATTTTGAATTCTTTCATAGCCCTGAACTCTGGCAGATGGATGCTTTACAGAACAAGTGGCTTCACAGCTACATAAGCTAGGCCTCTCCATACAGAGCTTACCTGTTTGCAAAATTCATCTGGAGTTATTGCTCCTGGTAACCCATAGCTTTGGAACGGGCCCATAGACACCATGTACAATAAATAGTTAGTGCCTTGAGGCATCAGGAAAGTGGTAATACTGACTGGGAAGAGGGTTTTCCTACTTCTGTTATGCTAACCTGTCTCTGTCACAATAGAGTATTATAGCTGGCTTTTAAAGAATTTAAAAAAGAACATTATTTTTTTCTTTGGAATGTCCCAATTTGCATGCATTTCTCCCAATGTTGGAGGAGGAAAAGAAGAAGTGCTCTTTCCTATATAAGGGCCCTCATGCTGCCTCTTGAGAAGAATTTCATTAAAATGCAGCATGAGATAATATGTGTGTCCATCTGAACATCAGGCTTACCCTAGGAAAAAGGTAAATCAGGGAAGGTTTTGAAAGTTGGAACACTTCAGCTGTTTGCAATGCTGTTGACAACTGACAGACTGTTGATAAAACTGTGTGGTGGTCAACTTACACATTTGCATTCCATAAGTTTGTGTGTGTCGGGGGGTATCACCTTAGCAACAAGTATCTATGCACTTGCACCCTCCAGCATACCTGTGCTACCACAAGCTCTTGTTTTCAGTATGTATCCAGTCCACAGTGGTTTTATTCTTTTTCTCCTGTCTAGTATTTTTCCCTGGTCACCCACATCCAATGCATAATTGCTTTGGATAAACACTACAGCTTTCTGGATTAAGTCCATGTTTTTTAGCTGTGGTTTTAGGTCACCAGCAGTCAGAACTGTGCTACATGCTGTAATTAGAGCTCAAAATCACCAACCAGTTAATAGTTTCTAATAGTAGGAACATCACCTTTGTCTTCTTTAACTGCAGTTGTAGAGCAAAGAGGCTGCGGATCATAAAATGCTCAGAAAGGAAGATTTCTTGAAGAAGTACCCCTGAGGATGGAAGAATTATAGCTTAAGCAAGAGAAAAAAGTGACCTTGACACTGCTAACAGTTCACTGAGTGCTGTCACAACCAGATCTGCTTTGAGATTTCATCAATGTCATAAACTGTTGATAGGTAGAAGGTACAGCTGTTCTGACACATGATGTCAAGGAGAAAAGACTGGAAGAAAAAAATTTCTTGCAAGCAGTGGAAAGACAAACCAGCATGGTAATATTCTGCAATTAGAAAAGCTTTGAAAGCACTTACCTTTCTTTAGGCAGTGCAGATGTGTGTGATTGTGAATTAAAGGGGTTTTTACTTTTCCTTGATTAACTCCTTGGCTGGTTTCATCTGGCTGATGCTGTCTATAAAAAGATGACAACGATGTCAAGCTTACAGCATTTCAAAATATTTGAACGCACAAATAAAGGATTCTGATATTTCCCAGCAGCACGGTGAATGGTATTCTTTACTGCTTACTTTAAAGGAGCTGAGAGAGACAGCTCCAAGAGCTTCCCTCTTTTGCTTGCTTGGAAGGATGAGAATGGCACTTCTTACAAACTTGACAGAGCTATGCAAATTCCTCAGCCTGGAATCTTAAATACAAAGATTCCCAAACCCTGTAATATGAGACATATCTTAGCAGTAGAATTGTTGGGACAAATGCCTGCTCCTTCAAAGAATGATGACCACTTGGATTTTTCTTTAATTGAGTAACTAAAAAAGAAGTTTTTGTAATATCCTTCAAATAGGAGTGCAGCAGGGCTTTTTAATACTGTTTCACTAAGACTATTCTTGTCCTGCTCCTGTTTATCAGTGAGGTAGCATTGTGTAATGGCTAGGTCAGTGAAAAGAACATAAGGGACAGAAGTTGCATATAAACTGGTTTAAATGAACAGAAACTGGTTTAAACCTGTAACAGAACAGAAGTTCAGTGCATATAAACCAGTTTCAAAATGGCTGAAACTGGTTTATGATAAATCTGCTTGAATGTAGCATCAAACTTTAGGTCAAACTAGTTTATGAAACTTCTGTCCCAAACTTCTTCCTGGTTTTAAATGAAATCAGAGACCCCCAGCATATTTTTGAGGGCTGACTCACTGGCCTCACTGGCTGGCTTACCGTGTGTCCCCCCCACAAGGCAGATCCCAGCTGGGGTCTGAGGCCAGGGCGGGGGGTTAAACTCATTTCCCCCCAGTACAGAGCTGCCTTGCCCTGCTGAAAACTTACTGCTGGCTGTGACTGTGGACTACAAATTCCAGAGGCACCTGGAAGCAAGGAGAGGAAGTGATGAGCAATTCTGAGAGTTCTGCTGCTGTGATTGTGGACTGAAAATCCCAGAGACCTCGGGGGCAGCAGGAAGAGTAAAAGAACACACAGCCCAGGCTACATTTATAGTTCTTCAGTTTATAGATATTCAGAGAAAGAACTATTCTTGTTCAAGCTTTTATGAATTCAATGCTACTACCTTCCCTCCTACCCCAAGGCCTGGCCATGCCCTCCTCTTCTCTAGCAGGGCATAGGGAGAAGTCTTGGAGGGCTCTCTTCCCTTTGGGAGTGGCTGGCAGGCATGCTCTAGTGTCCCCTGGCTTCTGGCCTGAGTCACAGCAGGCACGTGGCTGCATTTTCTGGATCAAAACAAGTGTCTGTTTATTTGCTTATTGGTTCAATCTCTGCAGCTTAGACTAACTGCAAAGACTGAATCAATTCAGCCTTGGGCTTTCTGACTGTCTGTACTTAGCCCAGGAGCCCTAGGTTCTGTGCTCTTCTCTGCAACTGACCTGCTGTATGATAGTGTGCAGAACACTTTTCTGTCCATGCCTCTGTCCCATATATTAGAGTGCAAGTTCTTTAAAGCATAAATTGCCCTCACAATGGGTAAATATAACACCTAACACAGATTGCTCTCATTTTAGGGAATTTAATTTCAATTGTTTTTTCAAATAAGGCTATTTTTGGTTAAACAAATCTTTTTGGTGTGCCTATAGATCACTTTAAGATTCTATGGGAAGTTTAGAAAGAAACAGCCATTGTTACACATGCAGAAGCCTTCTTATCTATGAAGTATACAAGATCTTCAGTTTGCTTTGTAGCTCTATATGAGGAGAAGAGTTTTATTGACAGATACCGAAAAATTATATACGTTGCACTGGAAAGAAGAAACAGTGGCAATAGAAGCTTCTCTAAAATGTACTTATTCAACTGGAATGCAGGTCTGGTGAAATACAGCGGGAAATATTAGGTCTTCTACATTTCACTCCGAGTTCCTAATCACTGAAAGTACACAAGGTGTGCCACTATATGGCCTTTTGCACCAGCATGAATAATGCTAAAATACTGTAATTCTTGATTTTGCCAGGAGATGGCAGGAAGAAGTTAGAAAGATGCAGAAGGACTAACTGAGCAGCATACTCTTCATTTATTTTTTAGAAGAAATGTGTTAGAAATGCACATGACACAGTATTGATTGGATGAGAGAAACAATGTGAAACTAAGTGTGGTGATAAATAATATAATTGCAAGCAAAATATGACATCTGCATTTTGTTCTTTCTTAAAGACCTTCTGAAGCAATGTTTATCTTTCTTATGTGTAATAATGATCTTGTGTCATTCAGCCTGGTACTTGCCATTTGGTGAATGAAATCTATTGTACTAGGACATAGTATTCAGTAGTCCAGACCACAATGAGGTTTTTTCTTTTTAATGACTCTCAAATGTATTTCCAACAGAGATTTATGTGTCTGATAGCTAAGAAGTTGTATTATTTTTCCTGTTTTACAGATTCATGTTCAGAAATCAGAATTCTTTTTCTTGCTTTTGCCTAAAGTTGCTAAAATCTTGGTCTCTTTACCCTGTCACTCCAACATTGATTGCTTCATTTATATTTGGAAGCAGCTCATTGTTTACTTTTGTTTTGGCCTTTTTGTTAATTCACTTATGCTGGTGGGGAAAACTTCTGCACAAAAGTCACACTTCAGGCACTAAAATTGGAGTTTGGTTTGGGCTCATGCTGATCTCATTATTCCTTAAAAGTTTCCCCTCTCTCCCAAAATGATCAGTAACTTCAGCATCCCCTTCTGCCTGCAGTTGTTTCATCAAGTCACAGAATGATGGCCTGTAAGATATTTATCAATTAAATGTATGCTATTAGGAAGATAGGGGAGATGAAAAGAGATTTCTTTCTCAGAGGAAAACCAGATCAAGTGATGGTGGTTATTCATGATGATGATGACACAGTCTCCTTACCGCCAAGCTTTTCTGAGGACAACTCCAAACTTAATTTAAATGTCTTAGGCTAATTTAAATGTCTTAGGCTCACTTTTGGTCCATTTAATGTTTTCCTAATTCCCCATTCCATTCTAGGCATTCATTCAATTTCTGGACAGTTAGGCTTCTTAGATATGCTCCAGCTTTTGAGGTGTTTGCAGTGTCTAGAGCCTCAGAGGTCTGAGAGAGAGCAAGAGGAGCCCTGTAAGAGCAGCGGCTGCCAGACACGAAAAAGAAAGTGGGTCATTCAGCTAGTTGAAGACATGAGAAAATATCTCTTTGTAAATAGTAGCTTGAAGGGGCTCAGGGTCAGTTCAGAGATATCTGTATGCCTTCCTTCTGGAGATAGAAGCCCAAATGGCTCAATTTGGGAGTATAACTTTGGTTAGATGAGGTCCCTGAATATTATCCAGAGAGAGTAGGTAAAATTTTTGGGAATAGTTTTCACCCCTTCCAAATTTCAGCAAGAATATGAACTAAATTTGGGATTGGAAATTCCATTTGATATTGCATAGGTTCTCAAGGTCTCTCTCCAGGATCCTGGTACTAATAATGTGGGTTTTAGAGGTGAGGGAATTTCAGTCTCTTCCCATACATCTTTTTCTAGTAAGAGTTCTTTAGAGAGAAAGCTGAGGCAAACACAGAATGATGCGGTGTCTGGGGCTTCTTTACATTTGGGACAGACATGACGCATGTTCCCTGGTGATGTGAGTCATAGCCAGGGATCCAGGTTTTCTGTTTCCCACAGAAAAACCAGGAAACAATGTGGATTTTCCCTCTTAACTGAGAAAAACTTGAATTTTTCATTTTAACAGAGAAACATGCAGATTTTTCATTTTTACAAAGAGCTCTCTGCAGGCCGGCAGGACATTGAGGAGGGTGGTCAGGCAGGAGGCACCATGTGCATGTGCATGCTCACACATGCACATAACCTCCAGGTAGCCTGGAGAGCAGCTTCCACAGGTAAGTCTGGTGGTGGGGTGGGGGGATTGAGGCCCCCATATGGAAGGAGAGAGTTTGACTGGGCTGGGGTTGGGGATGCTGCCCAGATAGGGCAATGCATGGGGCTTGGGGCCCAGGGCTGGAATGTGCAGCCACAGGGCCCCAGCTGGGAGTTGAACAGAGCCACAGATGGCTTGTTTGGCAGGGGGGGGAGATGGCTCCCTGCCATTGTGTGTACTCCCAGAGTGGGGTAGTAGGGGCACGTGCCCCTTGATCTGTGCAGGGGTAGGGGTGGGCTGCCTGCTGCGGGCTTGGGTTCCCTGCCCTGCTGCCCTCCCCGAGGACCTCTGCAGCTCAGTGGGGAGGTCCCAGCATAGCAGGGCCAGGTGGGGAAGCTCCTTGTCACTGCAAGCCCCACTCCACCCTGGCAAAGCATTCCTTGCCTGCCCAGCAGCAGCAGGGGCAGTGGTGCAGAGTTGTGTCCCTTGCTGTTGCTGGGCAGACAGAGGGTGCTCCACTATGGTGGTGCAGAGCTCCCAGCAGCTGCAACAAGCTTCCCGGACCAGCTCTGCTCTGTCCTGCTGTGCCAGGTCCCACCCGCTGAGCTGTGGAGGCTCCAGGGTGAAGGCATCAGGGTGGGGAGCCTGAGTCTGCAGCAGGCTGCCTGCATCCACAACCCTCCTCCACCCCTCCCAATGGGCTCCACTCTGGCAGAGCTGCCCATGGGGGAAGGGGAGCCAGGCTCTGCACTCTGCTTTACCATAGCAGCTGCTGTCTCCTGTGGGTGGCAGCCAGAGTTCAGGCACTGCTATGGAGGGCAAGGGGCTGCAGACCTGGGTCCCTGACCCCATAGCCCTGGCATCTGGGGCCCCCTCTAGCAGTGCTGGGAGCATGGGGGGGTCTGTGGGTGGGGAGTGAGAGGCACTAGTAGGGCTGTGGGTGGGAAGTGAGGGGCACCAACAGGGCCAGGGTTTTTGAATGGAGAGTGAAGGGCACCAACAAGGCTGGGGGGCTGTGACTTGGAAGTGAAGGGCCTGGATCCACATCCTGATGAGCAAAGGGGGCAGGGGGAGCTCTGCTTTTCCATGACAAAAAATCCAAAATCAAATACCAAAACTTATAGGCACTGAGGATTTATTTTATTATAATGATTGAGGCACTGGTAGGCTTCCAAATTACTTTAAAATTGTAAATATATCAATAAAACAATTTAAATGAATTGTATTCATCTGATACCTATATCTATAGTGGCATTTCATTTTTATTGCAGATTTTGGAGTTTTTAATCAGAGAATTTGCAATTTTTAAACGCAGAAAACCAGGATCCTTGGTCATAGCCTTGCACTGAGGTGATTACTGTCAGGGAGTAGGTGCCATGGCAGAAGAATTTTTACAGAAGACAAAGACTGCCATCCTGGAAAAGATGTGATGTTACAAAAAAAATGTTAAGTCTTATGAGGGCCCACTGGAAATTATGATCTTACCTACTGTAGCAAAAAGCCCCCTTTTCCTCTTGCCTGCAGTTGCTCTCCCCTCCTTGGGTATGTTTTTCCTCTTCTACCTTTTCTTCCTTCCTCTTTCTTTCAGTTTAAGATATGGACTTGTGTTTTAAAATTTGTATGTGTGCATTTTGTATCTCCCCTTGTATTTTGGTATTTTTATCTATTTGTGTGCCATGGCATTACTTTTGTAGCTTATATGCGTAACACAGTAGCGGGCAGTAATTAACACCTAGGAAAACTGCAGATCAACCAATGGAAGAAATCAATAGAAGACAATGTAGCAACTGGGAAATCTCTAAATGTCACTGTTCAAGGGCTAGAAGCCCTGGTCTGAGTTAATCAATGCCAGGGACCAACTTTTGGGATGAATATCTCCAGATTGACCACTTCCAGAGCCCTATACAAAATTCATCAACGGACTCCCAAACCTCCATGTACATGCGGACAACCCCTGGGGCTGACAGATGCCATCCAGTAGCCACCAAGGGGTAAGTCCCATGAGGGTCCACGACCCCTGGATTGGGCAAACCTGAAAACTGGAGAGTTACCAAAGTCTGCCAAAGACAGATAAAAAGCAGTGAAAAGTGACCCTCAGCAGCACCCTCTTGATCTCTAACTTGACCAGCACCCGACTTGTCCAGCCAGAAGGACCAGCCAGTGACCCCCTTCTGAACACCACGTTGAAAGAAGCCTCGACGGCAGACTCCAACACCTATGGGATACGTATACCTGACTTTTGTAGCTCGCTACTGTGTGTGTGTGTGTGTGTGTGTGTGTGTGTGTGTGTGTGTGTGTGTGGGGCGGGAGGGAGATCAGCCCCAAGGTTTATGATTTGACTTCATTACAGTGTTTCCTTCTGCCTAATAAACCAGAATTTTAAGGATCCCGAGTTGGACATTTGTAGCCAACACTACTATCCTGTTCAGTTCACCCAAAAAACTATCCAGTAATCCTAGGTATTCTCCCTGCATCTCATTTATTCTTTTCTGTTGTTAGAGTTCTACATCTAATTATATATTTTCTACTCCCCCAAACTGATGCATACCAACAATCAGACTAATTGCTGTGAAGTGATTTTCCTGACTTATGTCAGAGAACGGATAGCAGGGATAGAGCCCCTGGGTTGTGAAGTTCACACCTCTGACGGTGGGAGGGGAAGTTGGCTTAGTGTCAGAACTACACCCTTGGCAGTAGAGTTCAGGGGATGGAAAGTTTGTTCACGCAGAAAAGGCGGGTGGAGGAGGGGAAACTGCATCCTGAGATGCTGGAGGGTTGCAACATGGACAGTCCATCTGTGGGGAGTGGCCACACATTAATGGAACATAAACTGTGTAGCACGGATCAAAGATTAAACCTGCCCTGCAGTGGCATAACTTTAAGCTGCCTAAACTGTGCTTAAAACTAGTTTACTAATGTATGGACAATCCAGGAGTTAAGATCTCTAAAGAGACACCTAAAATGAATGTCCCTTACTCTGCTGACTGGTCACAGTTTGCATCTTAGCTAGCATGTTAAGCCTGTGAAACATAGATTTAAGATCCCCTATGGGGTCTTTAGTGTGGGTTTGTAAGAGTATTAAAGCAAAAAGGCAATTCTCTGTAGTACAATAGTCTTAGCAAGTTCAAGAAAAGTTTTGCACAAATTCCAGCGTCTATGGCTCCTCAGGGGATGAATCTTATCACAACCCAATGAAGTCAAAGAGCACAACTTTGGAACCTCATTCTACTCCTAACAGCACCATCGAGGCTGATCCCCTGCAGGAAGTGTTATTATACATCCCATCCATTAGGGTATACTTCCCAAGGGCTGCAATCAGATTAGATGTTTTCTATTTGAAATTGGAACCTTTTGGAAATGAGACACAATACTGTGCTTTAATTTAGACAGGCAGCCCTCACAATTCTTATGGCATTTCTTCCCTGAGTAAATCAGTGCTACTTGGTTATGGCTTCTTTTCCTCCCTTCTACCTAACTCTGTTCCCCCAGAGAAACCAACTGCATTGCTATCTTGATGTGCAGGAGAGAAGTTTTGTTTATGGCTCTAGTAATGCCAGGACTTTGTGTTCTGGGTAGACTGATGGGGAAATCAGTTGTACTGGTGCAAGTTACAACACTACTTTTGTACGTTATAACTCAGTACATGTGTTTGTGTGTGTATATTTATAATATACTATACTAACGTGTGTGTGTTTATATAGTTGTGTGTGTGTGTATAATATACACACGTATATTAGTACAGTATATGTATATAGTTGTGTGTGTATGCACACACATGCACGCACATACACACATAGTAATATACATAATATACTAGCAAATATATAAAATAGTATAATTAAGCTTGCCTAAATTTACGAGGGCTTGTTCAGTAACCATCTGGCTTCCATTCTATGCTCTTAATCCTTTTTTATCTTCTACTAGCCAGAACCTTTCTTAATCAATATTATTCAGATACGCTTTGAGTCTTCACTGACTATGCCTGCCATTGCCCCTGGTTACACTGAATCCTATGCCTTTACCTCCCAATTGCCAATGCCACTAAGCACTTGACTATCACAAGACTAGTAGTAAAGTTTCCTTTATTGAGATTTGCTAAATGGCCATTATTTATCCAAAATTTGCATATTGGCCATTCAAACTTAGCCAGCGCCATTTCCTTTCTATTGGCAGGAGGCTTCTCCGTATCTTAATGCCTTGAGGAAGATGGAGGAAATTTACTATATCATTTTGGATGTTGATATATAAGGGATGATCCTATTACCTTGGTAATATTACCTATTATCCTATTACCTACCTAGGGACACAGTACCAGGAAAATCCCATGACAATTGATCTGTGGATCCTTGGCATGAGGAAGAATAAGGAACTACTTTTGTGCTTACCTGAAAACGCCCTTTCTTTGAGGGATCAGGTGCAAAGATCTGGCATACCCTAGACACAAGTGAATTGTTCGGAACAAAGGATGGAATTGACATCAAGGAGATTGGGTGTGTAGGTGGAATGCTCTATGGTAGGAGAAATTGTTGTGTGTATTCTTGTGTGGTTCCTCCCCCAAAACATATTCAATGATTTGTGTGATCCTGGCTTTGGAAGCTATCTTCACCGTAGGACAGGCAGTTCCCTGCTGCCAATGACTGAGGCCTAGTTTTGTTCCTGAGCTGCACCTGGCTGAAGTATTATTGTGACATAACTAGGAACTTTATTACATGAAAAAGACATTTTATAGTATGGATCTGCCTACACTAAAAATATGCATTTTTTTCCCATCAAATATCTGTTTCTTGCATATGGCAGAAAAGAAAATTCATTGGTTACTTCTTGTACTTCAGGGCCACAATTTCCATCTGAAATCCAGTGTTTAGCAAAGATGGCCAAGCTTACACATAGTAACCTGGCATAAAATAACTGAAATCTTATCATACAGCAAGGGTCACACTAGGTTCCTCCAGAGGTCTTCACTATTTAATTTCAACCTGGCAATGGAATTCCATCTTCTGGTTCTTTCTTGCTCTGCGTGAGGTAATATCAAATGTGAAACTAGCTTATCTAACCTACAAAGGGTGTTGGATCAGCTAATGTTGCTTCAAGTCAGCCCTGGACAGTCATGTCAGTGCAACTTACTAAAACACACCTTGCACTACATAAGATTAGAGCATTTGTATGCCTAATTTTCATTAGGACTGACTTTCTAGGTCATTTAGTCCAGCTCCCTGTTAATGTAGGCAGCATATTGTATGGTGTCTTTCATAAAATGATTTTAATGAAAATGGAATTCTGAATCCTTTAAGCTAGTTTTATAGTTTTATCTTAAGAATTCCAGAGCAGGTCCTGATAAGTGGCAATGGGGGAATGGAGGAAAGACAAGACTAGCATGATGTCTAATCGTTACCTAATCAACTATTCTAACTTCATATTGCAATGCTTTTGTGGTGCCATGTTGGAATAAAGTAGGGCTAAAAGTTCGTGTATCTCCCAAAATATCTTATTTACTCACTATTTTTATTTTATCTCACAATTTTTTCTTAAGTTGGGCTAAGGGTGGGTTAAGACCTCAGATGAAAACTCAGATGATTGGGGTTCATTTCCCAGCTCTGTTATGAATGCCTTCTGCAACTTTAACCAAATCACTTGGTCTTTCTGTAGCTCAGTTCCCTCCTCAGCCCAATAAAATGGAACTACTTATCTTTTTCCATCTTGCTTTGATGTTTTGAACATAAATTCATTAATATGTGTGAGATTCTCAGATCTTACAGTAATAGGTACCATACAAGGACTGGCTAAAAGTAGAACATCAGCTGGGTTGCTGCAATTGTGATTAAGGGAAGAACAAACTTAGGTCCCATCTTTATCTATGGAGAAAAACTAAAATGTCTCCATACTGTACATGTACCTGAGATAATATACTATATACAGCTTCCACAGTAGCAGATTCTATAGGCAAGGTTAAATTCCATTTGATATTCACAATCCCTCCCTTTCACTTCTTTACTTATAATTTTCTTAAAAGATAAAAATCCCTTTTAGAGGCTGGGATTTTCCATGTCAAAGTCAAGAGTGAAAATTTGTCAGAAAAGTTTGAACAGCATCAGGTCAGGTGCCTTGAGTTAAGTGAAAGAAATAATATCTTGTGTATGATTTGAATGAAGTTAGCACTCTCATCATTAACTCGAACCATTAACTCGAAAGGTAACATTTCTGGTAGTTGGGCCTCTATGAAGATGGGGCAGTTTGATAGATTAGAATGTAAGTTTAAGGAAAAGCCTTAAAACTTAGTGCGGATGAAGTCAAGCTCCTTGGACACACAGAGCTGGACTTTAGTAAACCAGTGGATACCCCTAAAGTTTGGGTTTAAGCATGTGTGATCAGACAGGACTACTTTCCTGCTGAGCATTATTTCTAGTTGAAACATTTTTACAATAATTAAAATGTCTGAAACACCTAGCTTTCCCTTTTCTTTTCATTTTTCTCCTATGCACATGCCCTCTGTGCCCCCTCCTCCCCCAATCTGCTCATGTGGACAGATGGGATAGAAAAGGTGAGGGCAGTGAAACCAACAAACCAACAAGAGGTGGCAGGGGTATGAATACAATGTAGGCAGTTGAAGATTGAGCCTAACGGGATCAGAAACAGGTACAGTCAGGGAGGCAAGGGTGCAGACTAGAGGCAGGAGCAGATGAGTCAGGAGGTTGAGGTCTATAATGGACCAAGACATAGGTAGTCAACCTGAGCAAAACCATAGTCCAAAGAGGGTGTCAGAAACAGGACGCAGAGATCCAAACTGGTGTCATAAAGTCAAGGGGTTTGGAGTAGGCACCTAAAGCTGCATGGGATGAAGGTGTTAGTGATCACCTAGCTAAACCAGAGTCTAGGAGTTGGCTGTCAGAGACAGGGGTGTCTGGAGCACAAGGAGTCAAGGAGCTAGCAGAACAATCTGGAACACAAGAGGTGGGAATAGACTCTGGAACCAGAAACAGAGTGCAGGAACCAGGGAGCATGAAACCAGGAATAAACCAGAAGGGTTGAGGACATTAGGAGCAACAGTCAGGAGGAAGGAAACTAGAAACAGGGAGTCAGAAGCCTAGGGCTAGACAGGGAGGTGTATCTATGTTAAGTAGCCTGATAGGCACTGAAGAGGGACTATTACCCTTATCTAATTTAAAAGTGTCTTAAATTATCAAGTGACTAGAGACTTTTGGACACCCCAATTTTAGGATTCCCAACTTGTGACACCATGCCAGGTTTTCAGATGGCCGCCTCAGCATTTTCTGAAATCCATGCCCCAGTAAGTTGGACATCCAAAAATTGCTAACCACTGGTGAAAATATTGGGCTTTAGGTAAGACAAGGTTCTTTGGGTGAATCTAATACCTTTTATTAGACCACCTTAAATAGTTGGAAAACCATTTTTAAGGAATATTTTGGGTTCAAAACTCCTTCATCAGGCTGAGGAAGTTTTAGCAGTTGCTGTGTGCTCTTCCTGGATGGAATGAAAAGTAAAGAAGCCAGGGGCTGGGCTGGCATTCATACAAGACAGGCAAGCAGTGAAGATGTAGACTGAGGAGTCAGTGGGTGAGAGACAGGTAATGGGCTTTAGGTAATACATAAAAGCCATATTCTTGCCCACTCCCCATTTATGCATCTTTGAGAGGCTTGTGCAATGGGTAAGCTGATTCTGTTGTGAATGGAGGAATGTAATTTTAAATGCTCAGCCCTCTTCACTGCGTTCCTGCGCTCCAGAGACATCAAAGCAATGTAAATAAATAATAGAGATTCACCATCACCTCTCCACTAGGTGTCATTATGCAACCACACAAGGAAGAACAGTAGTGAAGGAACAGAGTAGCTTCTGGAAGGAGTCGGGATACAGCAAAGGAGTCATGTGCCAGTGTAACTCTCCACACAGGAATGGACTCAAAGTCAAGGGGACTACCCACGTTTTAAAGATAAGTATGTGTTTTGAACCCAGCTCTTTACTGCATATGAACTTTAAAGCTCTGGTTTAGGCCAGAGACTCCAGTCAATTTGGTAGTAGGATTTGTGGTTTGTTTGATCAGGTAGTTAAACAAAAACCTACAGGCTTCTTTAAAACTGATTTTTTTTTTTAATTACTATGAACTAGTGAAAAGTGTGTTTAAAAATAAAGATCCAGAGGTGGGGCCCCAGCCAAATCCAACTCCCATGTAGAGTTCACTTCTAGACCCAGATTACTTAGTAGGTGAACTGACTTTGGGATCTGAATGTGCCCCAGACAATAGGGAAATTTGTGCCAGAATTGGAACTTCCAACCTCTGTCCCATCACTAGTCTTTGAAAGTTATGCAGTTTTTATACGTGAGTGTTTCTCTTCCCCTCCATGTTCAGCAGCACAGCCCATCTTCTCCCCTCCTCTCCCATTCACTACCCCTCCAACCCACTGCTGCTGCTGTCTCTTGTTGTCCTGGAGATAGGGGGAGCTCAGCTGGGGACAGCAGCAGTAGCCTTCTGCTCCTGGGCTTACAGGAAACACCTGAGGGGACCAAACAGAGCAGAGGAACCTGCTTGCTGTTACTACCACCCTTGCTGCCACCGCTATCCCTGCTTGAGTCCAGCTCCCCATATAACCCAGCTAGAGCAGGGCAGGAGTGGCTCTGGAGCTGTCCCTGCTCCTGGGGCAGCCAGAGACAGTGGGGACAATGGCAGCAGCAGGCAGGGCAGGGCGGGGAGAATGGGAAGACAATAGATGTACCACTGAGCACATAATGGGGGGATTCTCACTTGATTTGGAGACATAAAAAGTTCCTGGCTGCTGCTCCTGTGGCATGGTCTGAAAGGGATGGCATGTCCACACCACTGCACCCCCTTTGTATATACCTCTGCTTGCATTGCTGGGGTTTCTGTTCAGCAAGCAGGAGCCCCTGTTTTGTGGAAAAAGGGATATTGTATGGATATTACCCACACTACACTACTGGTGTAGTCCATATTTTATAACTTCCCTTTTCATAGCCTTCAGATGTCCTAAATGTAAATTACCTTGTTGAAACTGGTTAAACCCTTCATTAAAGATAGCTGTGAGGCACACTGTAATCTACCCTACAGGGTTGTTGTTACTTTAACTGCAACATACATCTATGCCAAGCTGTCCTCCTGCTCTACTGATAGAAGGTCTATTTCTTTTCCAGAGTCAACCGCTTGGCTGAATGACAGATAATCTGCCAATTTTTGATGGAGACATGTTGGCTACACTGTCTGGCCTTTGCACACTCTGTAGCCAGCATAGTTATTCCAGCAGAACTCTGTAATATAGACAAGGCCTAAGAGACCCTCCAGCAGATGCAAGTTCTTTCCTTTTCCATGTCCAAACCTTTGCAAAAAAAAGTTAAGGTAAGACTGCTTAGGAGTTTGAAAGATCAGGGCAGGCATACTTTTCCTAGGTACTGTTTTGGAGAATGTGTACATGAGTGCAAAGACCCACCCACCCACACAAACCCACAACCCCCCACTTCAGTTGAGGAAACTAAAAGGAGCACCACAGAGACAAGGATGAACCCAGCACAATGTATGGAGCATGAACCCAGCACAATGTATGGAGAAAAGCTGAACTTAAAAGTGTGCGTAAGCCAGGAGCTGGCTGAAAGAATCAGGGACAAAAACCAAAAAGATTCTGAACAAAAAAAAAGACCTCTGGTATATTTAATTCCTCCTGTGTTCAGGAAAATATGACTAACAAAACAACACCCTCCCACCCCAAGTTGTATTAGAGAAATATCTGAGTCCATCACCAACTTTGTCTCCTCCTGACTGGAACAATTCACAAGGCCCTGATTTCTGGCTATTTACTTCAGTCAAAGGATGAAGGTTTCCATAACCATTTTTAAGGGCATATGTTTGGTTATGATTATTAAGCTAGAATTAATCTACTTACCACTAATACATAGGTTTGTACAAGTGGAAACCAATGTAAAAAAAGACTTAAGCATGTGAGTAGTTCTATTGGAGCTTGTCATACTTGTATCATGAAATCACCCAGATTTTTGGTTTGGCATGATGTCAGTTTTCTATTTGAAGTAGAAATAAGGTATTTTCTTAGCATAACTTTTTTCTTAACTATGTGAACATGTGCAATTTCTTTGAACAACAGTGCCAACAAAGTGCTATAGTATTCCTCAAACCACTGCTGCCCTGTTCCCAAAAGCAGCTATTTGGGGTATTTCCTCTCTTTAGCATCTTGCACAAATCTTTACTGTTTAACAAGCTATTGACCCATAATGTTAATATAACTGTGTAAACAGATCCAGAGAGATTTGTGCTGGACCCCAGCATTACTGCCCTGCAAAACCAAGGCATGAGAATCATATGCTAGTATCTTTTCTATCACCCATTTACTTACATGCACATAATAAGCAAGTCATTGACACCTTTTGGCATAACCACAGATACCTGCTGCAATAAAGCAAGTTCTAAGTGGCTGAACAGCACACTTGCGAGAACGCAGTTAGAATCAAGGTGTTTTAAATATTCTTCTTAAATATATATTCCACATCTAGATATTTAGAGTGATGATCAGCACCCCTATGTAGCTAAGATAGGAAACAGACCAGAGGCTGCCATGTGCCAAAACAAAGAAATACAGGATACTTCTGAGCTCCTGTTTGGTCATGTATGTCATTCATGGAACTTATCATTTAAATTTCAGTATGGGATATATGTTTCCAGATAAACTATTATCCTGTGAAATACAGGCTTCTTAAGAGACTTAAGACTTAAATGTTGACAACACTTCCCACACACATGCCTCCTCACTCCCCCCTCTTTTGGTCACCAGAGAACTTGTTTTCTACATTTAATATATTTAATATTTTCTTGTATGTCTTTGGTATCTGTATCTATATATAATAGCTGTTTGTTTACCTACCATTTTTTGAACATAAGACCTCTTTGAAAACATTAGGTGAATATTTTTATTTGGTCAAAGGAATATTGTGGTCACATGATGAAAGATTTTCGAGAAATTTGGGAGTTAATGAGGGTTGGACACCTAACTCCCCTCATAGCCAAGAAATATCATGGAGACTAAGAATCTGACATACTTCACAAAAGGATGGGTAATAATGCTCAGAAGAAAAGTTATCAGGATTTGAAAATCAAGAATTCAGTAAAGAATGTATTTCAGGGCATAAGTCAACCTCTCCTATAACTATACACATCCAGTTGGTGAAAACAATTGCAGATGAGATTAAATGAGTTAGATGTGAAGAGCTGAGATCTCAAATGTGATGTTATGCAGAAGGTAAAGAGTCTGCAATAGATAAGGAACAGCTCAATATGTTATCAAGGGTGTACTTTGCTTCTGATGAATGTTAAAAGAACCTTTAGCCTTGAAAATAAAGAGGATAATTTCTCTCTAGGCAATGGCTGTTCATGCAAGTCATAAAATAAGAGCTCCAGACCCCTAATTTTATAGCACTTTTTAAATGATTGTGAAATAGTCCAGCTGCTTTGTGCCACAATAACACAAGGCAGAGATATTTACACTGCCGATAACAAGCATGAGTTAGCTTGCCCAAGCTGGTCTCAACCGACAACTTGCCTTAGGTGTAACACATATGGAAAATTGGTACCTGTCAAGGTGGATGGATCTCAATTGTCTCTGGGTTAGAAAAATCCTGGGAAGTTTCTTTTCCACCAGACACCTTGCTTATTTTTCTTGTTTGTGACCTATCTGTGAAGCATGGGACATACATGGCTTGTGAGTCTTGTTCTATTTTAATTTGTGACAACCTGCCAACTATGTGTATCTTTTAGGTTGTACAGCCCTTGAATAACTTATCAGTTCAGATACGGTAGGCCAGATTCATCTTAGGGTAACTCCTATCAGTTTTGATGGATTTGCACCAGGGATAAATTTGGCCCTTGCATTTAAATTCAGACATTGATTATACAGTGGAGATATGTGATTTTTTCAAACTGCTCAGCTGAGGGACTACAATTATAACCAGTAATTTTGTCCAGCTGCTCCTGTCTTTAGCTGCGAAGCTAGGAGAGGTAAGAGATCAAACTATTAACACACTTGCACAATCCTGACAGAGTGATTGCATTTTTTGATGCTTGATCTCTAGGAACTGTGGGAGGGACATGGCACCCATCATGTGGATTTGGACACCTTCTCAAGAATCCATTTGAATTTTCTTTATCTTTGCCATTTCCCTTTTTCTTATGACTCACAAACCAAATGAAAGGAGGGATTCTTCTCTGCTGAGTGCGTTGCACAGCTGGATGACTGGCCAGCTTCTTTATGAAGCATTTCCTGCAAAGATGGAAGCTAAAACATTCAGACCCCCTCCTTCCTTCCCAAATATCTCAAATCATAGTTAACAGCTTTGCCATATAAGGAACTAGAAACTCAGACCTCAACTTGAGGGAGTATCTAGTACACAGTGGAGGAAAAAGGCTAGCTAAGTATTGGGGAAAGGTCCAAACGAAACTCCAATTCCAAGGTTTGGGTTTGTTAAGAAAAACTGATCATTTCCCTGTTTGTCTAATGTAGACTGTTTTTAACCAAGTTCTGGTGAATGATGGTGTGATAACACCACCCTATGATCTGGTCGTCCCTCCTTTGCCCTCTCTGGGGAGAACTGTTCCTAACTGATGGTAGCTTCAGTGATATGGACACATTAACTCATTTTACACAAGGCAGTCAACAGATTTGGATTACTACAGGTATGGATTACTAGGTTCAGGTTTTCAGCAACAACAATGAGGAAAGTGGTTCTATATCCCATTCCTCAATTAAATGGTTTAACTTTATGGAACCTCCATCTACCCTTCCTTAGCCGTTTTTCAAAAAAGATGACTAGCCCTTCATTTTCAGCATCTCTTTTACTGCTGTTTGCTTACCTACTCATCTGTTTTTTCCCCATCTCGATATTGTCTACTTAGATGTACTATGCCTTTGCAGTTGTTGGAGAGCTGTGAGAGGTAACTCTATGCTGTTTCTGAGTATAAGGTACATTTTTTGTGGTATTCCTTGGGTGAGGAAGCCCCCAAAATATAGGACTGCAAAGCAAAATTTCTCAAAGAATTGGAAATTCTGAGACTAGAACCAGGATCAAGGTACATCTCAGGATTACTGGGCATGTCTACAAGTTCATTAATGCACCATAGTTACTGTGCATTAAGCTTAGTACTTGTATAACCAAGTACTAAATCAATGTGCAGTAATTGACACTACTGCACATTAGTGTCAGCATACAGCTTTTTAGTGCTGCTAACTGCGCAGTAACCTAATACTACTGCGCAATAGCATATTAGCATGGTTTTTGCTATGACACAGTACTGCGTAGTAGTATTACTCTCCTGCACAGTTACTATCTTGTGTAGATCTGCTCATGGTTATTTATATAAAGCTATAGGTATGTCTAGTATATTAACAGAAGGAGAAACTCTCTGCCTTAAGAAGCTTGTGGTATAAATTAGGTGCAGCTACATGAGATGCTACATCACTGTAGCAATGAGCTATGGTGACATAGCATCAGTGGGCATGAACCATGACACCATTGCTGCTGCACAGTAGGGTCATAAATGATTGCTATGGTGCTAGGACTATGCGGTATCGGTGGTTACCATGCAGTCATTTAGTGCAGTAGTAACAACTGTGCAGTCGGGAACACGTGTAGATGCACCCACTGACACCTAAAGCTGTTTAAGAAACCCACACTTTGGTGAAAGGCTTGTTCTAAATAACAGCTTGTATATAGCTGCAGCTGTGAGAAATGATGGCAGATAATAAAATAAATTAGCACTAGGGAGGCATATTTGCTTTACCAAGTACATGTTAAACCAATGTTTCCTGAAAAAGAAAGAAACTTGTGTTGCATTGCTCCTGTCTGCTCAGAAAAGTGTCACAATGGGGGTCTCAGGTAACTCATTATAAAGATAATAGACTGTTCAACTTCTCATCTCATAGATTTTGCCTTGAATTCAACTTGGGTCAAAGGCTCCAAATCATTATGTTGTGAGAGCTGTTGTCTTCCAACAGAAGAAACAGCTGTGGGACAGGGGGTCTGCTCAGCCAACAGGATTGTGGACAGGCATCCACGAAACAAAATCCACTGCTGTAATGCAGTACTGTTGGCAGCTTTGGCAGAAAATTAAATCAGCCACAGAGACCTAACTATACCTTTGTGAAGTAGATTAAGTCCACAGGATAGAGTTGACAGTTTTTCTACTAACAACCAACCTTGAAGGGAGCCACTAGGGATAAGCCATTGCTCTGTCAGCAATGATATTGAAGCATGCTGAAGGAGTACTGTGGGAGAAGCTTGATATGCTGCAGCTGCTGTCCATGTCACACCTTTCCTGTGGAAAAGTACAGTTACTGTAGAGTACTGCTTGTGAGCACTCAAACAGGCGTGGCAGCCAAGATATAACTATAGTACAGATATTTCTATTATACTTCTCATGTCAGCACCTATTGTGTTTCATCACCATATGGAAGAGTTACTAACAATAAATGTAGTGAGTCACAATTCAGTTTCCTAGTCATCTCTGAGCTAGACTTGCTCCTGATTGACATAAGCATCTGATGACTGGCTTTGAGACAGAATATCTTCTCAGAAGCAGCAGGGGGAGATATAAACCCAATCTCTTTTAGTCAGAAATATCAGAAATGTTCTGTGTCACTATGATCACAGACAGACATTCAGACCCCCCCCCTTAATTTATGGCACTTTATATAAAGCGCTATGAGTTAGAACACAGTCCCCCCTCCCCCAGACATTTGCTTTTTGGGTTGGGTGGGGGTGGGGGGGGGTCAAGCCTGTCTGTACTGCTCCATCCCAGCTCCGGAGATGTCAGCAGGGTGAGTAGAAAGTGGAGGGATGGAGCAGCTCCAGGCTGCCAGCTGGGGTTTACTGCCCAGCCTGAGCTGGAGCGGGGGGGTAGAACAGAGTCCCCCCCGCCTCACAGTCCCCACCTCAAGTAGCTCAGGCTGGGCATGAAAGGTGAGGGGGTGCTGTTCCACATTCTTCCCACCCCTACCCTCCAGCTCAGGTCAGGCAAAGCAGAGAGGGGAAAGCGAGCAGCACTGAGTAGCTGGCTTGCCCAGCCTGAGCTGGAGGTGGGGAGGGGGTGGAACAGAGATTCTGTGCCTCATGGCCCATCCCAGGTCCCTTGAGTCCTCCTCCCCCTCCTCTTCTACCTCCCCCCTCTCCATAGACATCCCAGGGAGCAGGGCTGGCCTGCATCAGCCCACCCAATGTGTGAAAAATTAACCCTAGTGAATACAAGTTCCCCAAGGTGCTCTAAAGCAAAGTGCTTTCATCTAACACAAAAAACTAGAGCTCTTGGTTCCAAAATGATACCTTTTATTAGACCAACTGGAAAATGGCAAGAAAATTGTCCTTTTTTGCAAGCTTTCGGGATCAATTTTGGATTTAAATTTCATTGCAGAACAACAAGGATGTTTAGGTTTTTTTTTCACCTCCCTGCCTGCCATCTGACACCTCCAGGGAAGGAATTCTACCTGATCAACACATCAAAGAGCTACTCAGCACAGCTCACAAAGACACCCTCATGGACCCAGAGGGACAGCCTTCCATCTTCAGCTCCCTCTGTGCAAAAATGAAGTTTATTTCTTACCTATGGGGACTTATTGCCATCCTGTAACATTTACACTTTTCACAGAGCCTAGCAAAGGGACCTTAATCCCAAAAGCTTGAAGAAAAGTATAGTTTTCTTGCCATTTTCCAGTTGGTCTAATAAAAGGTATCATTTTGGAACCAAGAGTTCTAGGTTTTTATGTCTTTTTGTCTCAGACCAACATGGCTACCACATATACCCCTTTATCTAACATCTCATTTGAGGAACATTCAATTTTTCTGTGATCAGCCACTCTAAAAGTGCTCTGCAGCCATGCACATGTGTTACAGCATGACTACAGAGCATTTTCAGGGGCCCAATCACACACAAAATGTAGTTTGTGTAAGGCAGACAAGATTCTTTGGGTAAATTTGATATCTTTGATTAGACCAATTAAATAGCTGGAAATTTTTTTCAAAAACCTGAAAGCTTGCTAAGAAAAATTTTTCCAACCATTTAGTTGATCTAATAAAAGATATCATACTTTTACCCAAAGAACCTTGTCTGCCTATTAGGGCTGTGCAAAGCTTTGGTTGCTGATTCAATTCGGAGGAGATTCAGCGGCCAAATCTCTGAATCCTAATCAAATCGGGAGACCAATAATAAGGTCTGAATCTATTTGAAGCTCTCCATATTAATTCAGAGAGCTTCAGAGATTCAGGCAGTCCTCACTTGCTGCCTCAGGGAGCTGGACCCAGACTCCATGCCAGTAAGTAGGGAGCAAATGGTGTGGGAGGCTGGAGAAGGGAAGAAGGGAGCATGGCCCCATCTCCTGACCAGGCCCCATCTCCTGCCTGCTTCTGCAGCCCCCCCGAGCATCCCTTGAGCCCTGCCTGCTCTTCCCCACCTCCATCCTGGCTGCCCCACCTGGCTCAGTGTCCTGGCTCTTAAAAAAACCCCCACAACCCCCCCCCCGGCTGCAGCAGCCATCGGGGGCTTGTCGAAGAGCTCCCCATGAAGCAGAGGGCAATGAGGGACAGTGGGGATTGCCCCCCAACTTGGCAGCAGCCAGTGAGTGTAGGGCTATTTTTTTACAGGTCAGGGAGGCTGGGGCTGGGTGGGGCAGCCATTGACAGGGCTGGGAGAGTGGGTGGGGGAGGGGGGCTCATGGCAGAGCCCCCCCATGCAGTGCAGGGCAGTGGGGAGCAGCAGGGATCGCCCCCCCCACCTGACAGGAAGCAGTGAATGTGGGTTTTTTGTTTTTAAAGAGCCAGGACACTGGGGCTCAGTGGGGCAGCCATGGGGCTAGGTGAAGGATGGGGCCTGTTTGATTCAGAGATTTGGCTGATTTGGCGGGAGCTGAATCTCCAAATCAGATTCCACTGAATCATTTTGGGACAGTGATTCAAATCACCGAATCAAATCATTGTCCCCCAAATTGGCCAAATCTGAAGCAAATACTAGTTGCTTCGGACAGGCCTACCGCCTATGTCCTTAGACTGACATGGCTACAACTTACACCCTGTAACTTATGAAGCATTCTTGGAGACTAGGTGTGGCTGCAGTTGCGAAGGGATGTGCCTGTGGAGCCTCTGACAAAATTGGTGACTGAAACTGTTCCTGTTTCAATCCTCAAAGTTCACTCACTGGCTTTTGGAGGCCTAGGAGGAGTGCATTTAGCCCTCAGGGAATTCTCGTGATCCTACCTGTAAATGAACAGCAATTAGTTTCTCTTCCTGGAGTCTTGAAGACAGGTAGTCCTAAACAGAAATGAGTAATACCAAGTGTCCTCAGCTCTTCCTTGTAATGTACTTACCAGGAATTAGATATGAAATGGACTGAATGCCCTTTGCACTCTGAGGTTTATTGTGTGTGTGCTAATTACATCAAGTAGAAGACCAAGTGGAGGTTGTGACTGTGATGCTTTCATAGCAGATGCTGAAAATGTGCAGCTGTAGGTCATTGTGGAAAGAGACATAGTTTCTTTCAGAAGCACCCCCTCTCACTGTGGCCATAACATCCTATGAGTTTAATGAGTACTACAGGCCTAATCCTGTGAGATACTATTCTTCTTCAAATCCTATTAATGTCAGTGGGCCTAGCTGTCCCTTGGGGCCTCACAGGGAGTTTAATTTCATGAGTTGTCTCCGTTCCATCCAGGATCCGTCCCTATATATTTATGCTGAAAGGCTATACTTCAGCTGTTTGTCTAGCCTATATTCATTCTGCTTTGTCCTATAATAGCGTGAGATTTTATTTTCATATGAAAAGGAAGATATCCCTGATGCCCTGGCCAAATTCTCATGGATAATTGTATTTGCCTACTTAAAACTCAGTGCAGAGTTTTATTTTGCTCAACGTGTTTTTTCATATTGCACCTGAATATTGCACAATTTAGGTCTGCGTTGTTAAAGGATGCAACCAAAATTGAAATGCAGTGCCCACCTTTCACCCCAAAGGGCACTGCGTTTCAATTTTGGTTATACCCATATAGAAGTGATGTAATCAGCTTGTAGAGAGCAAAAGAACCTTCTGGGATACAAGTCTGCATATAAAAGTTGGTCATTGGAATTTTATTTTAAGGGCTATTTAGGTTGTTTGCACCAGATGTTATAGCCTGGCCATAATTTCCCTTTGAGTGCATGAAGTAAACTGCTTATTAGCAAAAATTACTAGCTCTCATTTGCCCATTTATTTCAAAGTAGCTTCCTTAGTGAATATACAGGGTTAGAGACATGGAAACAAACAGTGGAAAAGGCATATTTCCAATAATGCCACAAATCTCCTAGGAAAGACTTGCAACACCCTTCTTCAGAAAGTATCCAGATGTATGCAGCTGATACCAGTGGAAAAAAATCAATCCTGTCTGGTGTTCTTGAAAATATTTGCAGGTTTTTTATGGTATAATTTTAATTTTTAACTAGCTCTCAGTGCTTGGCCTCCAGTGGTTAAGATATGTGGTCTTGTTCAGTAGGTTAAAGCACTTTACTGTAATAGCTGTATTTTTGGATAGCTGAGCTTTGACATCTCACAAACAACCTAGAATAGTAGTGGAATGAGTTAGGGATTACTTGGAGAAGCTAGATGTTTTCAAGCTGGCAGGGAAGGGTGGGATATACCTTACAGTATGGAAGGAATTGAGGTAATTCTGTAGCCATTGACTACTGATTTTGAGAGCCCATGGAGGTCAGGTGACTTCCCAGATGACTGGAATAGGACAATTTGAGTGCTTTTCTTTAAAAGGGGGAAGGAGGACCTGTGGAATTACAACCCAGTCAGTCAGACCTTGATACTGAGAAAAATCATAGAGCAGGTCTTCACAGAATCTATTTCTAAACACCTAAAATACCTGATCAGGAACAGCCAGCATGGATGTACCGTACCAAGATTAAGTCATGCCTGACCAACTTGATTTCCTTATGTTCCTAACAGGCTCTGTAGGTGGGTGGAGAGCAGTAGATGTGATGTACCTTGATTTTAAAAAGGCTTTTGACACTGTCTCCCACTACATTCTTTTTAGTAAGATGAGTAAATTAAAGAAATGTATAGTGGATACGTAGCTGGGAAGATTGTTATGTTCAACAAGTAGTTACCAATTGCTCAATGTCTAGTTGGGGGTACATATCAAGTGGTATTTCCCAGAGTCTACTGTGTCTGGTATCTGTTTAACACCTGTATTAATAATTTGGAGGATGGGATTCAGTGTACACTTGGTGAACTTGAAGATGACACCAAGTTGAGTGGAGTTGCAGACATGGGGTGGGGATGGGGGAAACCGTAAGAGCTAGAATGACTGGGCTCAACCAGAGAAAAAGGTCTAAAATTGACTGGATGAAATTCAGCAATAATCCTGTATTTATGACTAGAACTAGAACAGGGCTAGCAGCAATGGCCTTGAAACGTAGCAGAGGAAATTTAGCTTGGAGATTAGGAAGAACTTTCTTCCTATAAGGATGACTAAGTAGTGGAGCAGGCTACTTAAAGGGGCTGGAGAACCCCAATCCTTTTTTCTAAGATCAGGTTAGACAGACACTTGAGTGGGATGGTTTAGTCAGAGATAATCCTGCCTTGAGTAGGTGACTGGACTAGATGATCTTATGTAGTCTCTTTCAGCCCTGCTTTCCTATGACCCTTTTGATGACAGGGTGAGGGAAACCATGGGGTACAGTGAGATGGGAAGAAACCCCATTTATTCGCAGAACTTCCCAGGAAAGTGGGAAGCCTCTAGCTCCCTGAAAATCCCTACTCCCTAATATAACTAAAGCATCCTTCCTATACCCAAAAAAGACATGGGAATTGAGGGTTTTCTTCAGGAAGGGTTACTCTGAAACTAGAATCCTACAACAATCCCAGACAGGTAGAGCATGCAAATCAAGGGTCAATAAGGAGGCAAGCCCAAGTTAGTTAAAAAAGTTCTACCTGGAGTTGGTCAAACCAAAATTAACTCAACAGAGAGGAGCAAGATGAGAAATTCAGAGCCAGATCTAAAATCTTCCCATCTTTTAGGGCTGGGATAGAGTTTGGCACATGAGTTTTGCTCCCTGTTAATTTCATCATTATTTTACTTCATTATGCTTTATGATTGTGTTTGGGATGCTTCCTTTGTATTTATCCAATGCTGATTTCCTTTTCCCTCAGGTTATAAAAGCTCACACAATTTTATTTTGTAACGCAGTTCAATATCTAGGTCCTGCAGCTGTTTCAGGAACCCTCGGTTTGGGAAAATGGCTCGGTGCTGGATAATTTTTTCTACAGCATCAGCTAGTGAGAAGTGATGGTAGATCATAAGATAAGCTAGCACTAGAGAGGCAGATCTGCTTTTACCAAGCACACAGTGAACCAAGATTTTTCCTGAAAAAGAGAGAGAAATACAAGTTACATTCTTGTCTCCTCAAAGTGTCACAATGAGAGCTGGGGAGCTTAGTATAATGATGATAGACTGCCTGAACTTTAATCTCTTGGACATTGCCTTAAATCCAACTTGACTGAAAGACCTCAATCTATTTTGATATGAGAGCCATTGTCTTCCAGCATAGGAAAAAGTTAGGAGGAGGGAAGGCCACAGCCTAGTAGATTAGACTGCTATTATGCAACATTGTTAGTGGTCTTGACAGAGAAATAAATGGACCACAGAAACCTAACTACTAGGGCTGTGCAAAGCTTCGGATGCTGACTTGATTTGGAAGAGATTCAGCTTGATTCAGCGGCCAAATCTCTGAATCTGAATCAAATCAGATCAATTAAAAGGTCTAAATTGATTCAAAACCCTCTGAATTGATTCAGAGAGCTTTGGGGTTTCAGGCAGTCCCCGCTAACTGCCCACTGGCTCTCCCAGACTCTCTCATGGCTGCCCTGCCTGGCCCAGCTCCTGGCTGTTTAAAAAAAAAAAAAGCCCCCACTCACCAGCTGCTGCAGTGGCTTTGGGGCTTCTGGGGGCTCATGGCAGAGCCCCCTTACTGCGTGGAGTAATGGGGATCAGCAGGGATCACCCCCCTGCCTGGGAGCAGCTGGTGAATGGGGTTTTTTTTCTTTTGTTTTTTAAAGAGCTGGGAGCTGAGTTTGGGTGGGTTAGCCTTGGGGCAGGGGGCTGAGAGAGCAGGTGGGCGTTGGGGGCTCATGGCAGAGCTCCCCATGCAGCATGGAGTAGCAGGGGGCACTGGGGATCACTCCCCCACCACCTGACAGGAGCCAGTGACCAGGGCTTTTTTTTTAAGAGCTGGGAACTGGGGTGGGCAGGGCTGCCATTGTTGGGGATAGGACCTGCAAGAATGGGTCGGGGATAGGGCCTGTCCAGCTCAGAGATTTGGCTGATTTGGCCAAACCGATTTGGGAGAGTGATGAATCACCAAATCAAATCACTGTCCCCTGAATCAGCTGAATCCAAATTTGAAGTGAATATTAGCTGCTTCGACAGGCCTATTAACTACACCTTTGGATAAGGTGGATTCAGGCCACAGGAAAGGGAAGGCAGGTTTCCTACCAATGACTAACCTTGAAGGAAGCCTCTAATAGAGCAATAGCTATTGCTCTTTTAGCAGTGGTATTAAAGCATACAGACAGGGTACTATGTGGGAAGCTCAGTGCTACAGCTGTTGTCTGTGTCGCATCTTTCCTGTGGATAATTATAGGTACTTAGAATATTGTTTGTGGGCATTAAAACAGGTACTGCACCTAAGATGTAACTATGGTACAAATTCTTGTTAGCCTTGTGCAAGCATATTTGTGTTCCAGCACAGAATGGAAGGGGATGAGAAATAAATAGGTCAGACTTCAGTTTACAAGACATTAGTCACCTGTGAGGTCCTTGCTCCTGGTTACCATAAGCTTTTGGTGAATGATTCTGAAGGAAGACTATCCTCCCAGAAGCAGCGGGGACAAAAAGTAGGGCTGTCATAGGGGCTATTAATGCCCAGAAATAAGCTTTGCCACCTGGAGACTGTGTGGCTACAGTAGCCAGGGGATGTGTTTACAGAGCCTCTGACAGAATCAATGATTGAATCTCTCCTTGATGATTCCTTCAAGGTTTTACATAGGTAGAAAAACTGCCTGTCCTTCCTGTTGGTGATTCTACCTTGCCCAGTTGTTTACAGAGTCCTAATTTATGATGAGTGGAGTATTCTAACCTTCAGGAAATTCCAGTGATCCTTTCTGTAAATGAACAGTAATTAGTTTCTCTGTCTGGAGTCTTGAAACAATTATGATAGAAGGAAATGGAAAAATCTTGATTTTTGTAAATCTCTTATTGGCACATCTCTGTGATTGCTGTTAGCTAAAAGTATATTGTGAGAAGGAAGACCTTTCATACTCAGTAAATTAAATAGTTCCAGTGTGTTGTGTAGTGTTAAATTGACCTAGAATGACTTTTAAAAACTAGGTGTCATGACATCCTGATTTGTTTTTATCTTGTTCACCAAACCTCCCTGTGCCTCAGTTTGGTCCCATCCATAGAGGAAGATAATATTTCCCTCCCATCACTGTTGGATAAGGCTTAGCTGATGCTTTCAAAGCAGTTTGCTATCCTTGGTTGAAACCAGCCACACAAATATGGAGGATTATCATTAAAAGGCTCTTACCGTTCAAAACACTCAGTGCTTTGTTAATGTATTTGGAGGCAGGGTAGAAATGCATGCAAAGGTTAAAATCAGTTGAATCTTCTGCAGCTATGCCATGATAATGGATTTCTTGGCCATAGAAACCCTGGTCCCCTTTGCTTCCCCATGCTGAATGTGCAGCATTCAGGACATGAGTGATGCCAAGTTTCCGCAGCTCCTTCTTGTCATGTGCTATCAACCTGTGAAGAACGAGATGTGAAAGATTCCATGCAGTCAGCTCACTGCACTTCATTTTTTCATTGTGTGTTACTCTGTGAGCAGGTGAATACCCCTTGCACTCTGAGGTTTGTTGTGTGCATGTTAAATACACAAAGTGGAAAACTGAAAGTTGAGGTTGCTATTGTGATGCTCTTATAGCAGATGCTGAAAATGTACAACTGCATGTTATTGTGAAAAGAGACATTGTTTCTTCAAAAGCACCCCCTCTCACTATGCGTGTAACTTCCTATGACAACAATCCTGTCAGCTGTTCTTGAAAAAGCATCTGCAGTTTTGCTTTTTTTATGATTAAATTTTTAACTTTCTCTTCCTACTCAGCCTCCAGTGGTTAAGATCTGTGGTCTTTTCCAGCTGGTCAGCTCACCTTGGCTCTTTACTGTAATAGCTATATTTTCAGCTAGTTGAGCTTTGCCATTTCACATGAAAATATTGTTTCCAAGCCAAAAAAAGGAAGCTGATGATTTTAAATAATTGGTTTCCTGCGCTCCTACAAAAGGCAAGATTTCCCTCTCAACATTTATCTAACCTTTCAACAAACTGCAAACCACAATCTGGGATGTGAATACCCTGAGGAATCATAAGGAGAGGCTCAAAATAGAGAAGTGTGCAAAACAGGGGTACAAAGATCCTATGAGTTAGGGAGTAATAGGAGAACCTGGAGACTTTCACTTTCACCATCCATTCTACAAAGTGTTCCTTTTTTGAGTAAGTCCTACAAAGTAAAAACTCATAATGCAATTGTGAGGCTTAAGGGAGATCCATTTAAAAATCCAGACAGGTGTTTTCCAAGTCATACGGCCTGATTCAAAGTTCAGTGAAGTCAGTGAAGTTTAGACCATAGTGAGCCAAATCAAGCTGTCTGCTTTCATATAATACAGACATTTAATTCAACTGACCAAATTCTGCTCTTAGGTCTATGCTACTGTTATACCTGCACCAGGACAAATTGTAGTGGTGTTGCCTCTTCACAATGAATTGTCCAGCTGGCTAAATATCAGTGATTAACCCCCAAAAATTCAAAATTAAGAAGTGTAAATTTGACATGGTTAAGTTTCTGTAGCTGAAAGCACAGTCTGAACAGCCAGGTACCTATTTTTGGCTGAGTGAACTGGGGTGACTTCAACATGAGTCCAGAGTAAGAATTGAATTAATTTTGCCATAATGAGACATCTTAACTACTCTGTCCCTGCCCTTCCTTTGTCCCAGCTACCAACAGTAATTATGGCAAATCATCATTATAGACAAGCCCTCAGTTACACAGTTCTCTAACTGACTACACTTGGGGAGCAGATTATAATTCCTGATTTGCATTTGCAGATTTGAAATGTAAAATATTGTTGTAATTTCTTAACACATGTTTTTATTTCCCCAACACAAGCTTGCTTCTTTTTTATCTTCTATCTATTCATTATTAAGACTTCATTTTCAAAATATAATCATAAAAACAGGTTCTAGACTTGTCTACTTTGCATAAATCTATGCCTTCTTAGGCTAGAGAAAGAAACAAACACCCATGCTGAACTCAGCTCAACGAGCTCTATGTACACAACTTCTGTAAAGTTGGAATGGACCCCACCAGGGCAGCAGACAATTTCCCAGTTTGGTTCCAAGCCAGAAAGCCCCTCCATGTTCTGAATTCTGATTAACTTCATTAGAAGCTTTGCATACAAACAGTTTTGATTAGGGCCTAATTTACCCACCTCTGACATTTAACAAATGCCTTCATATATAATATGGTATTCTAGCAAATAGTTAACCATATGCTTCACTTAGCATGTGAGCAATCGCATTAGCATTGAACGTGAAGTTATGAACACGGAATGCACTTTACTAGAAAAAGAGCCCTACTAAGCATCATCATATTTCTAAATGACAGCAGGCTATGTTTGTACAAAAAGCATAAGGAACTATAAGAACTGGTATATCTTTACATAACTGAAGATAAGTTCTTTTCAGCGTATTATTAAACAAAAGACTTGTTTAAGGTTAAAAGTGAGGTTCCAGTAGCATTGGAGCCAAAATAGTTTCACTTCAAAGAATTACTGCAACCTTGAGAAAAGTGCATGTTAGATACTTTGTGGGGAAAGTTTCCATTTTTTTCTCAGTTGTATTAACCTTTTCCAAAGGTAAGATGCTGCGTGCAAGAGTTCAGGAAATTTATTTTGTAGGGCACTGGAAGAAGGAGTTGAATTGAAGCTTTTTCTTGTAAGCCCTTCTTCAGATTTAAGGTGCTGATTCAGGAAACTGCTTAAGTACTCGAATAACTTTTAAAATGTTCTTACATTCCATTGACCTCGAACTACTAAAGAACTTGCTAAAGGTAAGTATGTGTCAGGTGCTTTGCTGAATCAATATACAAGAATATTGTAACTACTCCACCTCTGTAAGAATGAAAAAATATTCCAAAAGTAGCTTCCATTAGCCACAAATTTTATTAATGGGCCCAATTTAATTTAAGTGGCCTTATTTTTTTGCTGAAATCAGCGTGCGTGGCAAACAAGTCCTAGAATATTGCATTGGTTTAAACTGAAAATGGCCTTTCTGCTGAAAAACAAGTTGTGTGAATAGTAGAGCTGTCTACTTTTGAAGAACATTTTTTCTTTTTTCAAGTCTCAGTGACATACACACCAATATGATAAGTTCTGGAGTATTTGTAAAATCCATTTCTTAAATAATTATAAGTTAAGTAAAATAAAATAATATAATAGGGATAATATTCCAGATGGGAAATATTTGTCCCTTTGATTTTGTGCTATTTTAGTCTCCCCTGTTCTATTCAGGAGGTCTCCTTTAAGACTGCTAAGTTGTTTATCCAACACAGCCAAGTAAAACAGTTGGACAATATAGATTACCATATGCTGTGTATCCTAAAGAATAGGTCAGCTGTAAATAACACTTACATGTCACCTATATAGAGATTAGGCCATACTTCGTCCACATGGTTTAATTCCATCCTGCAGCTGTCCAAAATACATTCCAGCTCTCTGATAGAAGGAATGTCAGGTTTGAAGCGTTCATGGATTGAAAGGTTCTGACTCTTCTCAGACCCTGACTGCTCCATTGGCATATATTGACTTAGATGGCCACAAGCCTGTCAGAGACTTGCCTCAGTATTTCCAGTACAGCTTTTGCTGAACTATGCTTTCTTGGTGGGCAGTTGATGTTTCTAAACAGGTGAATGTCTTTAAATAGGCTAAGCCTTTATTTATTTTCCCAAATTAACTCAGTACCATACCACTAGTGGGAAAGGAAAGGCAGTGACCTTAACTAATGCAACACAAAATTATGCAATAAACAAGTATTCATTAACATGTAGTATGCGTCCCAAGGTTGACAATATGTAGGTTCCAGGGACAGCCAGATCTATTTATAAATCATGTGTCTTTATATTCCAGCAGAGAGATGCAATACCAGTATTACTGTCCAGATGTGACTGGTACTAGTAATAAGAGTAGTCAACAGGTTAGTAAACTAAGACACTGTTCATTTTAGAAAGATTAACAAAATAAAGTTTCCCCAGGTAATTTATATTGACTTTCTCTGTAGTAGAAACGTTAAGAAACAATAGTCTCTGTTATACATATAATGCTGGTTTGCTTAATTTTACCCTCTCCCCAAGAAAATAATGAGCTTTGCTAAAGTAATTGAACCCAGAATAAAACCGAACCTTCTTATCACCAGAGGAGTGTGTAGCCTATCACCTGTGACTTTAACCTCTGGCTCCTGAAGTCTAACAAAGTATAACTGACATGCATCATAATTGAGATAATCCGTACTTCCTTTAAGAAACTTTCAGATTGCCTAGAAAATAATGGTGGTTAAGCAGTCCTGAACTTACGCACTGCCAGGAGAGAGAAGAATGATTTTGACCAGCCTCTTGTAAGCTCCTCTCTAATGCAGAAACCAACTTAATCTCTTGCAGCTGGGTCTTACATGTGTGCACAGGCACACGTGTGCACGCGCGCTCACACACACACACACACATACATACATATATATATATATATATATATACACACACACACACACACACACACACACACATATATATATATATATGTGCACGCATGCAAATGGTCATCTTTATAAAACCTGTTTACCTGAGTTGTGTGCTGGGTGGTAGAATGTCACCCTACATTTTTCCTGTATCAGGGGTGGGCAATTATTTTGGCTGAATAGCCACTTAAGGAGTTTTAGTGAGCTGTCATGGTCTGGGTTAACACATTTCCCCCCCTTTGCCCTGCCCCCCTTGCAACAGCTCACCAAAACTCCCTAAGTGGTCCATGTGTGGCTGTGAAGCTGGGATGGGGCCACAGGTGGGCAGAGACAGCATCTAGGGTGGGATGGGCATGCAGGGCAGGGCTGGCATCAGGATCATAGGGTGGTGCCAGCAGGGGCCGGGGCCCAAGACAGAGCCACAACCCATTCCCTGCAAGCCCTTACCCACAGAACCAGCACCCATCACAGGGAACAGATCCTGGCTCTGCTGTGGGTCCCAGCTCCATGCTGTGACCACCCCATGATCCCAGCCCCCTCCCCACCCACCTGTCCTGCTCCCAAAAGTGGCTCCCTGCCCGCCCACAGGTGGCCATCCCACCTGCCCAGCTGTGCACCCTGCTTGTGTAGTCCCACTCTCAGTGGTTGTGGGGCAGGGGGGGCAAACAGGCTGGGATACCTGGGCAGTGGCCTGGGTTTGGCAGCAGCAGCTGGAAGGAGCCACTGCGGGGAAATGATGTCCAGTCACTGCACTGCCCCAGCCCCACTGCATGCCTGGGGGTGGTGGGATCATGGACCAGGCTCTTCCCTGTGCTTGGGCCAGGCAGGGCCAAGGGACACACTGAGGGCTGAACAAAATGCCTTGGTGTGCTGGATCTTGCCCAAGGGCCATATTTTGCCCACCTCTGCTCTATGTAGTTCTGATTCATCCCTCTAATGTAACCCCAATCCTAGGAGGGACTTATTCTATAAATATATGCCTTCCATTTTAGATTTGGATTCCTTTATCCAAATACTTAGCTGGGTGCAGTAAAATGTGGCACGCTAAAGTAAACAAAAGGGAATACATGGAAGAAAGAGAATTCTTAGGTGAGGCTGTGATTGGAAAGGCAAATACTGAATGTGTTCAATAATTTCATTGGCAGTGGGATTAGCAGCTCTAGGGGCCTCCCTACTGGGGGAAGGAAGGAATCCCAGGGTG
>JAGPOW010002742.1:41373806-41394402 GCA_030014935.1 Caiman crocodilus
GACTGTGGTAATTATGCCTCTGGAGTGGAGGGCTGCCAGCCTGTCATGGCTTAGGCCCTGTGGGGGAAATTATCAAAAGTGCCAAAGGGCTACATTTTTTGAAGTATTCAGGCACCCATAATGCAAACAGAAACCTTGTGGGGAATTCAGCAGTGCTCCTGCTTTCTAATGATAAAAAGATTAATTCCAAGGGGCTTTGAAAAATCTCATTAGGCTCCTGTCAGCATGTATACATGTCTAAATGCTTTTAAAAATCTGACCTTCTCTGAATTTCCAGTGGGACTATGGTTCCAAAATTTTTTTGATACTTTTGAAATTCAGACCCATTTGAACAAAGTGAATTTTATAGCATAGCATATTTGTAGTTTCAATTCACTTGTCTGCTAATTTGCAATGCTCAGTCTTTTACATGAGCAGGTCTTCCAGTTACTAATGGAAAGTAGCAGGGTTCTAATGCATAGTTGCCACCTGAACCACAGGTGGTCATGATTGATTGGTGAAAGTTTATTTTCCTGGTAAACTGTGTTTCATAACCTAAGTGCCTGATTCTGACATCCTTATTCTTCTTGATTGGTGCCTTATTCCACTAGCAGAGCTATTCCTGGAATATGGTAATACTGGATACAGATAAGGATGGGATTCCTATTTGAGCAAACTGGAAACACAGACTATGTTGAAAAGCAGGGCACATTTTCTAGCTGACCTGTTCTGTCCATTGCAGGTAATTCTTATGCGACAAGAACATTATGCTGGCAAGGATGCCAGACCTGTTCAGCTCTGCTTTGTACCTCTCATCTGTCCCACTCATAAAACAGTTCTCTCGTAGGATCAGCGATATCCATGACAGCAGGCATTAATTTATGACAGGAACAGCTTCTGCAGCTGTGACACTGTGGGACAGATGTTTGGGAGCAGGCAAAGCATTATCCTGCCAGGAACATCTATTAATCTCACTCACATGTGTCTAATTTTGCCCAGCCTAAAGCCATTAAGGTACTTAATTCCCCTCACACACACATTATATTTTTCAAGGCTGTCTCTTCAAAAGGCTTAAAGACTGCATTCTATTGTAATGTGAGTGAGATATAAATTATTATGACACACTAACTCATATAAATCCCCATTAACCATAATGGAGAACTTCAAAGCAAAAACAATATCCCTCCCTGCTCCTTTGTGCTGTATAAAGACTGTCTTAAAGATGTTATTTCTTGAACATTTTTCTGCTGTTTTTGCAATGTCTTCACTTCCTCTTTTCTGCAGAGCTGCTTGGCAAGATTTTGAAGTCTGAAAAATACTGTCATATAAATCTGTGATGTAATTCAGTGAAGTGCTAGGGAAGCTATTGACAAGTCAAAACACTTATGACTCGAGTGAAAAAAATAGATGAGACGTGCATTTATATAATTTATTTGGGGAACATTTATAAAACCATCTGATTAATAAATCCTATTATTAGCAAAGGGCAAAAATGGAGCTGGTTTTGCTTCAAAGTTCATCACAAGGTAACTGGATTATTTCCAGATAGAGCTGTAGAGTGAAAATTCTTTTCTCCATTAAACAGTGCATCACTTATAAATAAAAGCATGATTTAAAAAAAAAAAATAACGATGCACTTAATTGACTCTAAACCTGGTTCATATTGATTTAGCTAAGCTCTTGGTTTAAATTAATTTAGAACCTGACTGAGTTTAAGCTATTTTCTTATAAACCAGGTTAAAATAAAATTGTATTCACACAGGATTTTGTTCTGGTTTGCCTAAATTGATTTTTAAGCTGATTTAAAGTTCAACCAGTAAAACTCTAAATATAGACAAGGCATCAGAGTCGTGTGGCAAGAACACTTGAGTGCAGACTGAAGGAAGATTTTCAGCACTGGAAGGCAAGACAGGCACATGTTTTAGTGAAGGGTATTAACCTTGAATACCTTTTCTGCTACCAATTCCTGTCACTGCCCTTGGAGAAAGAGCCAGGAAGGAGTCCTATAATCAGGGGTCAAGCTGGAAATCAGGAATAAACTGAAGGGGAAGCTGGTGGAAAGGACTTAGAGGGAAATATTCTAGCACATGCCATCAATGAATGTGAGATAGTAGGCTTGCTTGTTTTGGTTAAAGCTATGAGGAGCTAGGGAATCTGTTAATGGGATGGGGAAAAATTGAAAAGGGAGATGATGAAAAGAAATTCACTCTTCACTGCATTGAGAGGAAGTGTAGTTCAGTGATAGCATCAATGCAGGAGAGGGTACTGGAAATGTTGGTGTCCTAATTCTATCTCTGCAACAAACTTGCGATGACGTGGGGAGTTCATTTAACACTTGATACTCATGGTGATGCAAATAAATGAGATGTTGTAAAGCAGTTGAGAGGTTGTATGTGTATTAAAAGATAAAAATGTTATAAATCTTGCTGAATCCTTGCTTCAAACTGTTTATGTAAGTATGGATCACTATGGTCTTATATAGACATTCAGTTTCTCTTAGGAGAGTTGTTGCTCTCCCAGGAGAAACCACAAATGTACAGATGTTCAGACTTTTTCTTCCAGAGTAAAAATGGCCACACCAGGAGAAAAATAACCTGGGTACAAAGAGGGTTAAATCACTTCCAGAAAAGTTTTTCCCGGGATAGCAAATGTCTGTACGTGCTGACAACATAGGCTGACCATGGGCCATCTGGGCTGGCTAATCAGGGTTATCCTATGCACAGCTACCACCTATAGCTGGGCTGACTAAGGAAAACTTAAAAGCACACTAAGATGTGTTCACAGGGCCCCTCCACTGGCTGCATGGTTTCAGCACTGCACGCTCTCCACTCTTCAGGGCCTCAGTATTCAGATGGCTGTACATATGGCTCTGGGTAAGTGTTTTTTTAACCAGAAGAACAAACCTGGGAAAATAAGCAATTATTTAGTAGCCTGAATTACCTAGTAGTATCAAGAATATTTCAGCAAGTTGATAAAACTGAGACACTTTCTCCAATCATGTTTGTTCTACAGATACAGGACTTCAAGCAAGCAAGTCAGGGGCTTTGCATTCTCTAAAGAGTGAATCTCGATTGTTTCTCAAACTTGTGTGTACTGGGTGCACTTCTGAGTAGCTCTCAGCATCATGGAAGGTAGGAACCACAGTGAGACACATGTTGTTCTGCCTAGACTGCAAATGTAGCCAAATGAAGGGATCTGATTACAGTATTCACCCATTTTTTAATGTACATGAGACCTCAACTCTGTGGCACAGTTGGTTAAAAATCTTGGAGAGATCCAAGACCTGTCCCAAGCTTAGGGAAATTACACATTCACTCTAAACTGTATGATGGAGCCATGTAGTAGCTCCCTAGAAACAACCCTATTGTGGCTTAGAAGTACTCAGAGAGCTGGTAGTGTTTAATCAGGCCTGATTTGTGCCCTTTTAATGGACCTGTGGTATCAAAAAAATATCTTAACATACTGTTGACTGCTGTGGTTATTTTGTTTTCCAGTCTGCATTTTTTATTTTTTGCCAACATGTATACTGTAATGTTTGCCAACATGTAACTAGATAATGTTTAATAATGCATGCAATGGTTTTGAAGAATGAAAGTTCATTAAAACATTCCTTGACATTTAAAAAGTGACTTAAAAATTTTTCTGCTCCATTCATTGATCAGCAGCCTATTTTTTGCTTTAGCTGAATGTCTAAATTTCTCAGTTGTTTCAAAAATCCTCGATTAGGTGAAATCCATCGATGTTCCTTCACTGTTTCAATGGCTTTGACCAATGAAAGCTGGTGTTTTATCATGAGGTAAGCCAATACCAGAGTAGCTGACCTGCTCATTCCAACTGCACAATGCACTAAAATTTTTGCTGATAAAAGAAAAGGAAAAAAAGTGAGGTTTTGGAAGAGAAACCATATGTCAGATAAAGTTTAAATTAAAGAGAAACCCAACCTCCACCCCTCCCCAATACTCTGAACAAACCAATCTAGTTAAAAAGCTTTCATTTTAATCCTGGTATGTACATTCTATACTGTATTTACTCTAATTACATATGCACGCTTCCTCCAAATTGTGGCACTTGTCTCAAGTGAGAAGCTCATTTTCTGTCCAGAATATAAGCAGCACATTTTGATGCCTGCTCCACAACAAGAAGCAGTGGCAGTTTTATTCAGGCAGCTGAGGGATCCAAGTGACTTAATAGCTCTTGCTCTTTATTCCACAGGTGTTTATGACCATCTCTCCTTTTTGATGCTCCACTAATCAAGCTAACCTTTCTTTAGGCGTTTTTGTGGTCTGTTAGCTACTCCTGATCTTTTTACAAACCTGTATGGAGTCTGGGTACACCTGGGGGGTGTGCCCTGTCCTCCAATGACAGTGGTGGTGGTCAGGCAAGGTGCTGAGGAAGGGGTCAGCTACTAGAGTGACTTCCTCCCTTCTCTGTAGAGCTAGGCTGAAACCAAGTACTTAACTATGTACAATTTATTACAAGAATAAATACAGACACTTAAGCCTTGTAAATATTCTATGTTTTACATTAACATATAATACTATATATAATATTCCACAATTCACATATAATATGAACCAAATAACTTATAACCAATATGACACAATTAACACATATGGATATTAACTTATATAACCCAAGTCAATTAACAATAATATTTCTTTAAACCTTTACAAATAACAAAACCAATACAGGAAACCCTCTCTGTTTGTGAACTCTGGATTCGCAGATTCAAATATTTGCAGGGGAGGGCAGAGCCAGGAGGCAGGTGGAGAATGAGTGCTGGGGATGTGGAGGGAGGCAGTGGCATCTACTCCACCAGAGGCAGCCGCAGCAGAGCTCAGGAGGAAGGGGTCGGTCCCCAGGCACTGTGGGGCTCTCTTAGTTAAAGGTGGAGCCGCACTGCGGGGCTCCGGTCACTTGGCCTAGGGCCAGGGCTAATGCGGGCAGCCATGAGCTGGCTCCAAGGTGATTTTCCATGCGCTGACCTGTGCACCTGATGCCTGAGCAGCCTTGAGCTGTTCCCAAGGTCAGCTCTCTGTGTGCCAATCTGCACACCGACTGCCCAGCCACTTGCCGGGTTCACAGACTCAACCCACCTCCGCCAGTTCCTAGAGCCTAATCCCCATGCACGAATTCACAACACGCTAAAGCTCAAGCAGGGTCCCAAGGATGGCAGTGTCAGAGCTCTTCTCTCTTTGCTGTCCCTTGTTGTCTCCCCAGTGTGCCGAACACACTTTCCTTTTATACTCTTCAGGGGCTTCTCCCCACCCCCCCGAAGTTCTCCGGACCTGGCTGGTGCAGTTTGGACTGAGGTCCAGCTGCTCCTTGCCACCTCCCTTTGGGAAAGGGTGGGGCATTGCTTCCTTTGTGCTGCCTTTGGATTGGTGGGCAGGCTCCACCAAACAAACAGCAGACCTCAAGCCTGGGACTCAACCCAAGCCCCAAAAAGGTAAGCCTACTACATGTAAATTGTTTTTAGCTCTTTTTAAAATGGTAGATCCACCCCTGGAGACCAACCTTCAGCAGTAGCTAGGGTTGCAGCTTTTGGCTGAACAGTAAAAGTAAGATGAATGATCTGCATATTAGACTATTTCTATTCCATGCAACCAAAACTCTGGAAAACTCTTCTTTTCATTCTGCTTTCCCAAAAACAAGGTCCACATCTTATTTGGGAGTGTGTCATGTGAGAAAATATGGTAACTTGCTAGAAACAGGGAGTCCAATAATGCAACATTTACTCCCATGAATAATAATTATCAGTTTGAGAAGTTGTATCAAGATAGAACCTGATCTTAGCTACACTTGTATAAAACACTTGTATAAATCAAGGAAAAAAGACAAGGAGGCAATTAAACTACACTGATCTGACTGGAGGAAGAACCAGGTCATTGACTTCAGAGGGGCTAGCCAGAAGAACTGGGGTTGTAGAAATGGGCATAGAAGGATGGTACAAACATTAATTAGAAAGACAAATAGAAGTCTTATTTCTGTGCAACAGTTTGCCTTGATGCACGGTCCTTATTTTTTGGGAATAGCACCTCAAATTGCTGTAGTTCTCTCCAGTCGCTAGTGACTTACCAATTTATATTAGCTAGGGTATGGCCCTCTGTGCCATTAGATAATTACTTTCTTTTAGTACAGTAGTGACTAGAGATACAGTTCTTCATTATTCTTTGTAAAATACACTAAAGCTGTACATATTTTTCAAGGTCAAATTCTGCTGTCCTCCCTTATGCAAGAAGTAAGGCATTCTTTTGCAATGAATATGTCTTTTCATATGGGTAAGGGTTGCAGGATCAGGACTTAGTCCCTTTACACATATACCATTATTTTTAAAAAGTATTGTTTTTAACATATACAAAGTTATCAAAAGGTTGGACCTGCCAAAGCTGCTTGTGAGCTCTAATAAAATAAATAAATTAATTGAAATGGGCTTGCCAGGGAATTTGCTTTAGGTAATTTAGTACCAACCAGTATGGTGAGGTTGTTTACTTCTTCCAAGGTGTTGTTGGATGAAGTAGTTGTAGCAGTGATTTAGCTCAGCTGGTTAGAGAAGAGTGCTAATAACACTAGGGTTGCAGGTTCCATCTGTGATTGGACTAAGTGGTCTCTTGAAATCCCTTCCAGCCTTACTAATCTATGAATTATAATAGAATCAGGACAATGTTATACTTGGACCATGCCTGTGAGCTTTCCACACAGAAAAATGAATAACATCCAAAGGGTCTCAGGCCACGTCAGTGTTTAAGAACAGGCTTAAAATAAAGTAAGGGCGGACTAATTTTGTAAATCTCTTTTCAGACTATGTTGCACTTATTCTCTCCCTTGTTCTTTATTTACCTAATCATTAAGCATAATGTCTCCATGCTCTTCAGGAATCATTGGTGTTCATTCTTCTATTTATTAGTATTTATTTTAGATATTAGTTTTTTTGCTCTTTTTACTCAGGCATACTTTCTAAATGTTTTGGCTTTATTTGGTCTCCTTTATTTTCTGCCTCTCAGTTTCTCCAGACCTTTGTTCTTATTTCTTGGGTCTGTGGGTTCTTGTATGTGTGTATCTATATGTCTGAGGCAACGATTTCTTAGGGTGATATCTTTAATTGGATCAAATATGTACAGCAAAAGCTGTGTTAACCGGCACCTTACAAGCTGGCATGCTCTGTTAACTGGCATGCTGATATGTAAGGGCTTGTAAGGGCAAAGACGCCTATTCGGGCTGCTCAGTTATTGGTATGTTTTGTTATCCAGCACCCTCCATTCCCTGTGGGTGCCAGATAACAAAGCTTTTATTCTAGATGGGATATAGTTGGACAAGCTGTCAAATGCAAGGACCTGACAAAGAAGGTCTTGCATTCAAAAGCTTGTCCAACTTTATCTCAACTACATACTTGGTCCAATAAAAGAGATCACCTTAAGAAATTGTTCATGATATGCTTGAGCACAGATTTTGCTTATCCTTAAACATTGGGGTGAGTGTTTAGCAGGTAATCAAGACTGGATCCAGATGTTCAGGCATGTACAGTTTGTGGTGTCACAAACCTTACACTCAGCATGTTAAAATGTGGCCTGCACTGCAAATTTGTGTTGTGGGACCAAAACTTGCTACCTGAAAATCCCAGCTGCAAAAAAAAATTAACACTGAAAAAAAGTGGTGTGGTGCACACCACAGGAGCATGTGCTGGCAGAGAGGCTCAACCCTTCTGGGGACACTTCGGCTGCCAGCCAGAGCATCTCCCCTCCTTTGCTTTCACCCCAGCTCCTCCAGCATGCTGGGAGTCAGGAGGAACAGGGAAAAGCATTTCCCTGAAGTGGAACCTTTTGCGCCAGACCAGGGGTTCACAATCCCCAGGCCATGGCCCTGGGCCAGGCTGTGGCAGGTTGGCTGCCAGTCCACAGCATGGTTGGCTTCTGGACTGGAAGTGGCCGCAGACCTCAAACTGTGGCCTCCCTGCCCCAGAGTCAGGCAGAGAGGCTGTGCCTCCTTCTGCGGGGCCTGTGGCAGTGCAGGATTTGGCCCAACCCCCGTTGGGAGACTGGGGGTATCCTTACCTTTCTTCTGGCCAGAAATTTTGGCTGTGGTTGGCTGTGACTGCTGGACTGTGGTTTGCCAAGCTGTGGCATAAAAACTTTGGGATCCCCTGCCCTAGACCACATATGCAGGGGCATGTGCAGTGGCGAAAAGCAGCTGTACAAATTTATGCCACTGCTTTTTTGCTCCTGCAAGCGCATGCCTCTCCATGTGGGGATGCATCCTAGGAGTGCACATATATCTCCTTTCAAATATTCTGCCATCCTGCCAAAGTAGTATGTCATTTAACATCTAAAAGTGATCATCAGTAAATCCATACCTCCAGGTGTGTTCAAGGCTTTATGTATAAATTCTGCTGCAGATGAAAAATATTGGCTAATATTGAAGTCCGGAAGGTCATAGGCTGGTACACCATAGTAGTCAATAGTAGTGCCATAAAAGTCATGTCCTCCTTGGCAGAACATTGTACCATGGGCAGCATTTAGAACATGAGTGATGCCCATCTTCCATAAACCAAACCTGTTGTGAGCTGTAACTCTAAGAAAAAGACAAACAAAGTAACAAAGAGATATTGGCAGAGTAGAAGAAGTTGTCTCATTTGTTTTTAGTCGTTTTTATATGGCATATAATTATAATTAATTGTTTCTTGGAACTGTGTTATAATCAATGATCCTGGGAAGAATTTTACCTAAAACTGATTTTAGGGCCTGCAGTATTAAAATGTTCACTAGATAAAGAACAAAGTTGCTAAATGCAGCACTTGTTAATAAGAAGTACGAATACAAGAAATGGAACAGGTTGAAAGAGGCAAAAAATACAGTACTACTGTTAAAGTTTACTGAGCCATTCAATAAAGTTATACTTACAGGTCTCCTAAAAAGAGGTCAGGCCATACTTCATCAACATGATTACAAGAAGGGCGCCCAGTATTCAAAAGCTGCTCTATGTCTTTAATAGTTGGAACCTCAGCCATGGACGTGCCAGAACCTTCAGGCGCCTTTGAAGGAAACACAGCTGCTTCAGCCATTGTTATGCAAGCAAAAGCAGTGCTTTCCAAAATCCAGGAGACTGAATAACCAATGCCTTGTTTACTTCAGTGTTTTCAACAATCCTAGGTGTCATTTTTAATTCATGGGGACTGGTGGCAACAGGTGCTGGTCAGCAGCTGGCATGTAGCCAATTAAACACACTGTAGAAGAACTGCTGTTGCACTCACTTAGGAAAGAAAGTCACTGAATGAACTCTGACATGAAAAAGCAAAGCTTAATTACTAAAGGAGCACTGAAATTAGCAAAATTGTTTTATGCAATTTATGCAAATCACCAAATTGAATCACTGTCCCCCAAACTGGCCAAATCTGAAGCAAATACTAGCCACTTCACACAGGCGTAATAGTTAAGTCATGGAGAATACTTTAAGCATGAACTCAACCCACTGATGAACATCTCTCAACAGCCAGGGAAGCCCAGAAGCTCCCTAAAGTCCTAATAAGTTTGCCTCTCCCTAAAGTCCTAGATGCCTCTTAATACATTAAAAAGACTTAGTGGTAGACAGTGATCCTCTCATTTTAAATTTTTCAGATGAAATTATTTACTTGAAAAAATGCAGCTCAGATGCAGATACTGTCTCCAAACCTATACCATCCCTAACACAACAGTAGCAATGGTACTATATTCAACCTTATGCACACATGCTTGGTTCCTTGCCTGCGGTGTACCATAATTTCCCAAGATATATCTGTGATTAAGCACAATCAGATCTTAGACAATGAGTTAGGAACATGCTTTTAGAAAGATCTATCCATGCTTTAACCATAATAAAAGGCCTGATGAAGAATAACCACAAACCTGGTAATCACAGATAGAAAGAACACAAAGGATATTACATATGCAACTACAATAAAACTATAGATACTTCAATGTGTTCCAAAGACATAGTAACCATGAGAACAGATATCACATCAATTATGATGTCATGATGTGCCGCCCATGCTTTGAAGTGTCTTACTGGATGAAACTACTGACTTTTCATCTTGGGCAATGATCCTCAAACCACAGCAGGCCCAGGAAATTGCTCACAGACACAGGAAATAAAGTTAAACCTAAGGTTGATGGGGAGAGAACAGTATGATGTTGGGTGCTCAGTGTTTTTGCCCAGTGGTCAGTGAAACTTGGGATCACTGATATAAGGGATACAATCTATAGCCATATACTTTGTACTTTTTCATTCTCATTAAAGCTTTCATAATTAATGCTGTTTATCACATTCCTGCATGGCCAGTTGTTTTCATTGACGAGTGGCCAAGGAATGAAATGGGGTACAAAGTGTTTTGTTAATGCCACTTCCACAATATTCTCAATGGCGCTGCTGAGAAGCTCATGTCAAACCAAGAAATGAGGCAGTAAAGCTGCCTGGAAGGTATTCTGCTCTCCTGACTCTCAAGATTTCTGTCTCTGGAGTGCTTGAGAGTGGCTCATTTCTGGGTTTGGTGAGTAGGAAGAGGTGAAATTTACCATCAAGTGGATGCTTGACTATTTACTGTTGTAATGCCTATTGGGTTAGATTGTTTTATTACAATCCCTCTAGGAAAAGACAGTGATTTACTGAATATTTACATTACGGTATTGTAACAGAGAGGAAAATAAGAGAAAATTGTGCTTAGGCAATCAAGAGTGGGGCTAGCTATAAAGAAATAGACAGCCAGAGCCCATAAATGGGAAGTGCCTATTGCTGTGCTAGTTGCACAGCAATTGTACAATAGTAAAGAAACCTGGGGAAGTAGCAAGAAACATACTGTAATACTAGGAGATTCTTGGCATTAGTACAAAACAGTCTTGTGCTGGAAACAAGTCAAGACAACTGCTAGGTCTGCTGCTATAGGCTACCCTGAAGGTGAGTAAGTAAAGTTCATTAGAGGGCATATGCAGATGGCCCAGGGAGTTGTCTGACCAGATAGGGGCAGGGCTTGGATGGCATATAAATGCAGACCAGAGCTAGGGCAGTCAGTCAGTTCATGGAGCTCTGCAGTAACATGCCTGCTGATGAGAGACCGACCTGAGATCCTGCTTTCCCTGAGAGATGTCAGCAAGGAGCTGAGGGCTGGAAGAGAATTAGATTCAGTATGGAGGGGGATTTCAGAAAATAGCCAGTGTGCTTAGAGAAATAAGTTGTAGCCACTGCACTTAGGTTTGGGGTTTAAATTTTAACCAGTATACCAGTTTTGGGACTATAGGGAAGATCAGGAGGTCCCAGTAGTGCCAGAAATGCACATGAGGCTTGAGCCTGCTGGTGGGCAGGGTAAGTGGTAGGAAAGCAACTGAGAAGGGCCAAGCCAGGGGCCCACAACTCAGAGGGGGTCAGAGACAAGGTAACAGGGCCCACAGCCCAGAGCGAGCTGGAGACGAGGGTCCAGGACCCACTGAACTGGTTGGTTGTTACACTTGTGATGCATAAGCACAGCTACAAGAGAGGATGGAGGTCATGATTAGCCCATAAGGCAATGGGTGCCTTTGAGGTGGCACATGTGGACCAAGAGGGCCCACCTAGTGGGAAAGCTTGACTGAGACTCCATCCAGGGATGGGATCATGGCTCTACCCTGCACTGTAACTGCCCTGCAATCCTAGTCCCCACCCTGCCCCCCGCCCACCCATCCTGCTCCTGGACACCCACTTTGCCCTCCCGTGGCCCCATTCCATCCAGCCAACTGAGTGTGCCCTGCCAGCAGGGGCTGGTCTCCGTGGAGATACTGCCCACCCGCTCCAGCTGGTGCCACTGGCGGTGAGTGTGGGGCAGATGGGCCTGAGCCACATAGGATCAGTTGCCCCCCAACCTCCACCAAGGCAGGGTTAGCAAACTCCCCTCCTGTGCTAGGCTGGGTCAGCACCACCCCTCTACCTCTTCCCTACCCACAATGGCTCACCAAAACCCCCAGCCCAAATAATTGCCCACCCCGATTTACAAGAAAAAACATTGTCTAGCAACCCACACCATCACATCCTTACTCAGTTTTTACTTGGTGCTTATTTAATTTCCATAACATTGACTCCAAAAACAATTCTGCTTGATTACAAACAAAAGACCAGTTTGGATGTTCCAAAGGAATCACCAATGGACAGGAGACTGTGAACATCTGCTGAAACTTCAAACTTTACAGTCCATGGAACCTACCAGAAGCAATGGATAAATTATAGCAAAATACTGTATTTCTCAATTCCCTAGGGTGCCTATCCATGAGCAGCAAGGCTGCTCAGGTGCACTGTATAATTACAGAGCGAACTGAGTCTGTTGGAGTGTGATAATTACTGCACTCCATTTGACTAGCTTTCGATAAAGTGCCCTCGCTGCCATTTTGAAGTGCGGGGACGCTGATACAAGAGACTCTCTGGATGCTTTAATTAGAGTGGCTCGGGGGGGGGGGGGAGATGCAGAGGCTCATGTGGTTTTGCAGAGAGTCTCTGTACCTTCTCTGTAGCTGTCTATAAACTTAGTTTTGGTAGATCTGCCCTTGAAACTTGGACAAGGCAAATCCATTGTCCAAATTAGTTTCTTCACACATTATTTTATGAGATATAATCCAACTGTCATTGCCAACACCCAGGAAGGAGCTAAGACTAGCTAATCATTTTTTCGTATCCTGTCACCATGTGCAAATTTGATCTAATAATGGCACATACCATTGCTCAATCTTAGCAAGCTCCTCATTGATGCATGGTTCCCCTATACACGGGGAGACCCCAGTAGGTGTTCTATAGTCTGAAAGTTTTCTCTACATTTGCACATGATGTTTTTGTCATTAGAGTACTTCCACAGTAGCATGCTAACTTTAAGAATTTACCAGTCCCTGTTTGGAGGCTGTTCACACTTCTCCATCTTGGCCAATCAAGCTCTCACCTTCAGAAAAATGTTTGGCCATTTTGATATTCATTCTAACTCCCTCCTGGGTCATCTGTAGTCATGCCTGCTGCATTTTTTTCATGTGGCTGTTGACTTTTCATCTAGTGGCTGCATTATGGAGAGGAAACTTTTCCTTGATTTTAGTCTACTGGAAACTGCAATGTAACCATATATAGAGGATGCCTTTCATCTTCAGTTTACTGGATGTATTCTGTTGTGCTTGCTATTGCTCTCCTCAAGTCTGGTGGAGTGATTCTGGCAAGTAAGTGGAGACTATTGACATTTGCTGTTTTAAGGAATCCAGTAATGCACCTGCAACCTTTGTTCAGCCCAGTTCCTAGCTTCCTTGTATATGCCAATCTTTCCTATGCTGGGCATTCTTATTCAGCTGCAGAATAGCAAAGTATAAATGCACTATTCTTAATGTTAATGAAAATATATCTTTTCAGTGCTCTGTACCCTCCCCTGAATACCAATTCAATTCTGGGCTTAATTTAGAATTTTAATTTTTGTTTATAGGCATCTGTGTCCTTCACTACTGAGGAAGATGTGGATGTCAAGTCAGTGGGAAGAGCTAGCAGAGACAGGATGTGTTCTATTAAGAAAGTCCTTGACTGGAATTCACAGCAGCTGAATGCCTGAAACCTCAGAATACTTTCCTATTACTTGCTTTTTTCTTTACTTAACATATCAAGCTCTCAATTCAGTATACATGCCCATATACTATTGAAAGAAATAGGTTGGTGTGCTTAACTAAGTGGCCGTTCTATCTGTCTGCCTCCATTGTGTGTCATTTATGACTTTCTTAAAAACTAGAAATTCATGCTGACATTCCTCAATTGCGTTTTGGATCACAGAGTGAATTTATGGGAAGCAGAAGGTTCAGCTGATGAAACTGTAGCTGGATATTTGGATAGGGCACATTTGTACTGTTCTATACATGCTTGAACTTAGCAAATGCTATTTAAAAAAACCCAGCTAAGCTGGACTTCGTCAGTACTTGGATGAAAGATCAACAAAGAATGAAGGATTTTGTGGATCAGCTGTATTTCTCATGCATCATATTGTTCCTTATAGTTCTCAGATAAGGCTGTAAGATTACTGGAAAGAAAAGTAGATTCTCCTATAGACAGTTCCATTACTTTTAAGTGCATAATACTGTATTTCTTTTTCTTGTAGAATGGTCTGTAAGTGATGTGTTTCTTATTCAGCTGAGACTTTAGTCACTATGCATACTCATTTGGTTTTTATTGGAGACAGAAACACTTGAAATTTCCTGTACTGTTTCAATAATACTATCATATTTACTTGATTTGAAAATGAGGTTTTTTTCCCCTTGCCATGTAACCTGGAGGGGAAAGCCTCTCACTTTACAATTGAGTACAAGGCCAGGGGGTGGGGCAGGGGCACAGAGGGGAGGGGGAAGGAGGAGCAGGCAGCTGGTGTGGCTCTGGCCCCAACCCAGTGTTGGGGCTGGGGTTGAGGCTGGAGCCGGAGCTGGAGCCAGAGCTGCAGCTGCCTGGCAGTAGTATGTGTGTATGTGTGTCGTGGAGGGGTGCAAAGTTAAGATGATCCTCCAGTAAATAGATTCCATACATGGAAGATTGTAACAAATTTATAATTTTTCCATGTGTAGAATTTAATTATTGGGGGGTGGGGTGTTTTTACATTCAGAGTCGTCTTGTTTTCCTGTGAATATGGTAGTAATTTGACCAAAGTGTATATAAAAAAAAACTTTGAATTCAGAGGCACTGGTTTGGATCGCTGGAAGATTTCAGTTTTGCCAAAAAGTGTTGATTTTTTTTCATTAAAAAAAATCAGAATAACAGTTCTTTGGCTGCCCTGCAAAGGACCTTTCAGGTGAGCATCCAGTAAACTGAAAATTCCATTTTTGTTCTCCCAATTTCTTCTATAAGGAAAATATCACATTCTTTTACTTTTAATCATCTGACTTGGGATAAATCTGTTTTAAAAATATGATTTTTTTCATAGAAGGAGGAGTTCCATTTTCAAGCTAGGTCTAATTGAAACCCTATCATAAAATACAAGGGAGAGCTAAGGTTGCTATGGGAACCTTGCATCTGAATTTCTTCCGTTAAATAGCCTATCTTTAACACTGAACCAGTACTTCAATATGGATTAATGACTTTCTTTCCAACATTAGGCCCCAGTCCATCATAATTAAAAAAAATTAAAAATTGTTTTTTGGAAATCTGCAATGTTTTAAAATGTCATGCATTATTGGTTGTACATTCTTAGAATGACAGAGCAACATTGGCATAACATGTCAAAACCAGTTATAACAACTGAGTTACTTCAGATGGTATTAATTACATAATTCAGAGTGACTGAATGAGTTATATTGGAAGCTGCTGTTAAATCAAGCACCAAATGCTTTGACACCTTTCCTTTTAACAAGACATCTTATTTAAGCAGGTGTCAACAGGTCTCCAATTTTGAAATCTAGTGACTGTCTATTAAATTTCTCCAGGTATTAAAAATTTTCTAAATATTAAATTATGTTTTTTCAGTTTTTTATGTGCCAATTTGGCAATTAGGAAAATATGTTAAATGGTGATGCTACAAAGAAAAGAAAAGAAAAATACCAGTAATGGTAAAAACTTAAATAAAAATCTATGGCCTAGCTGGTGCAACAGTTTCTTTGTCCCCAGATATTACCTTCAGACAACACCCTGCTTGAACTTCTTGCCGCACCCACTGTCATGTTTATTGCTCTAGGTCTCCCCTGGACCTGTATTCCACCTGCGATATCCACCTTTGCTGATGTTTCAGCAAAGCTATTCAGATCTCAGTAGTTGTGTATATGTGTGGTGGATGTGTTTTTTCTCCCCTCCTATGCATAAGTCAGCTAAGTGGAAACTGAGGCTTGTAACATTATTACAACTTGAATACAGTTAACCCAGCAATTTTACAGTAAATCCCATAATCCATCATACTAGATATACATCACTTTGCCCTGTTCCATGGACTGAAGGGGACTTAGTTTAGAGAGTACATGATAGTTGTCCCCATTTTGAGGCACAGAGAAAGTAAGGTGATTTCAAGGTCCACCAGCCGGCCAATAGCAACACTGAGAATAATAATCTGGTCTCCTGGGTCCCAGCTGACTATTCTCTATTCACTGGATTAGTCGGAACGGTATCACGATAACTTTGTGTATACTGTTTATCTGATTTTAGGCCTCTTCAACAAGATTACATGAAGTGAAGACACTGTTACAGGTTTCCCTTGATTTATATGGTACATTTGTTCCCGGAGAATGGTGCATACATCCAATTCACATAAAGCGAACCCACTTTATAATGTAATAGATAGGAATAGGTTCATATAAGAGCTAATTTATCACGCATATGATAAATCATGGGTCTAAAAATGCGCATCACATAAAAGCGAATTCGCATAGACAGAACCCGCATAAATTGAAGAAAACCTGTACTCTGCTTTAATTCTACCACAGTAAGGTTCTTTACCAGTGAGTAAATAAAATGCTTTATGCACCAGGGCTATCAAGGGACCAAGAAGTGAAGGGGTAAAGTGAGAATTGCCCAGTCAATCTGAATTAGACTTTGCAAAGGATATTGAAACAAATGCAAATTAAATAAATAAGAACAGAACAAGGAAGGAAGAAGAGAGAACATTATGCAGCAAGATATAAATTAAAGATAATCTAGGTATGGACCCATGTAACCTTTGTCTCCATTTTCTATAAGAACAATGTAATCAAGCATGGAGGCAATGGCAGGGTAGGATTGAAGATGTTGAAATGGAAGTAGTGGTAGTGCAAAGTAAAAGAGATCAGTGCGGTCAAACAGGGAGAAGGGAGAATGTCCAGCTGGAATTGACTGGGCTGCAGGTTATCCAGTTCTCCCTTTTAGAATTCTGAAAGAATTGATACATGAAATTGCAGGCCTAGTAGCATGTATTTCTAATATATTTCTAATATATCTGGCAAATTGGGGTAATAGTGAATCATTGGAAGAAGTAATCCAAACAGTGACAAATTCATTAGTCTGTTCTTAAAAGCAATTTGGACTAAATTTTGAAGGAAAAAATAATTAAAGACATGGAGGTAAATGGAAGATGTGGGATAAAATGGAATAAAAAGCAATATTGGTTTTCTAAGGTAGATCATACCAGACTAAATTGATATTTTTCTTGGTTAAACTAACATTTTCTAGACAAAAGAAAAGCAGAAGATCTCAACTATCTGGTTTTCAGTAGAACATCTAATGCCGTATCATATTGGAAATTAATTGTAAACCTGGAAAGGATGGGAATTAATGCAAGAACTCTGTGATGGGTAAGGAACAGGCTTGTGAAGTTCCTCAAGGATTAATCTTGGGACCAATCTTGTTTAATGACTTTGGAATGAAAGGGTGGAAATTTGGGGATGAATTTTGCTGATGGCACAAAGTTGGGAAGCTCATTAGTAAGTGGAAGAACTGGATAAGTTTGAGGACTAGAGTAACAGATATGAGATGAAATTTGAAAGAATAAAGCCCAAGGCCAAACACTTAGAGATAAATAACAAGAAATTTCTACAATAAGCTTAGAACTCATTATTGACCCAATCTTACTTGGGAAATGTTTCTTGCCCCCTTCTCATGGATTAGTGCCCCCGTGGCTCCTGACCAGCTGCTCTTGGGCATATTCTCCCTCTGAGACTGCAAAGGCCAATTGCAACACCTTTTCACAATTCTGAGGCAAATATTATTGGACCCAGCTTTGAGTGCGGTTCTCCAAGTCACCCAGGAATTGCTCAAGGAGGATTTGATTGGCAAGAACATCCTGATCATACAAGGAGGGCCTCAGCCACTTATTCATGAGATCTTTAAGAAGCTGTAGCAGGACTCGCAGTCATCATTCGTCATGGCTTTTCTTGGCTCAGAACAGTCACTTGTAGTACTCCTGTTCAATGGGAGTGGTTGAACGGGACCCTGAAAAGGATGTAACACTGCAGTTACACCAAGATCCACGTAAATGGGATCTCTTGCTCCCTTTGTTATTGTTCGCAATTAGGGATGCCCCCCAGGATTAATTGAAATAGTCTCCCTTTGAGCTTGTGTTGGGGCACAGTCCATGTGGACTCCTCCAAGCCTTGAAAGAAGAGTGGGAGCAACCAGGGAAGGATGTTGGAACCACGGACACCTACCCACAGCACCAGGAATTTTGGTGCTGCTTACAGGTGGCTCAGCATCTGGCCCGTGAAAACCTTGAAAAAGCGCAGCAACTCCAAAAAGAAGGTATGACACCTGAGCCAAGATGTGGGAGTTTAGAGAGGAACAAAACATTCTGGTACTATTATTGACCTCCACAAGAAAACTTACCATGTGGCAGGGTCCTTTTGAAATAATCTGGAGGGTAGGCCCTCATGGACTACAAATTACACCACCCTAGACACCTTCAGGGAAAAAAAATTATCATGTAAAACTCAGGGAATGGCAGTAACCCAAGGGGTGGCTAGCATTTCCTGAAGAATTAGGACCCCAGAGGTGTACTAGAGGAGAGCCCAAGATAAGGGCAGAAAACCATGTACGTGTAGACACAGAGTTGGCCCCCTGCATTTACAAACTCACCAGGGGGGACCAGCAGGAATTGGGGGAGGCTCTGTTCCCCCAGGCACCATTTGGGGTTACTATGAATAATGGTCACAACTTGTTAGAGAGAAGGTTCAGGCTGGATATCAGGAGACATTACTTTACAGTTAGAGCTGCCAGGCTCTGGAATGGGCTCCAAGTGAGGTGGTACTCTTTCTTACCTTGGGGGTCTTCAAGAGGAGGCTGGACATATTTGGCTGGGGTGATATGACCCTGGCATCTGTTCCTGCCTGGGGCAGGGGGTCAGACCTGATGTTCTGTTTAGGTCCCTTCCAACCCTAAGCACTATGATACTATGGTACAAAGGGATTTTAAAAGATGTCTTCCAAGATGAGCCCGGATGGGTTCAGGGCATCCAGCATGAAATTCATACATTCAAAAGGACAGTGGTAAGAGAGAGATGGCATCCTGTGCCCCATCACCTCCATGAGGAGGTCCACAAGGAACTTGAGAAGATGCTGGACCAAGGGGCTGTTGTGGAGTCCGTAGCAAAGCCCACTAGTCCCTGTCCCAAAACCCAACAGTACCCTCCATTTATGCTTTGGTTATAGAAGGCTAAATGAGATAGCAGTCTTTGACACCTTCCCTGTGTCCCATATTGCTCATCTGGTGAAGAGTATCAGGAACTCACACAACATTACCAGGCTGGATTTATTGAAGGGTGTACCAGGAAGATAAGCACTGGAAGAAGGGGGACCTCCATAGTGGGACGGGGTATGGGACAGACCACCCCACCATAAAAAGCCCTGAGACCAGGGCAAACTTATCTGTTTCAGGCAATGGAGGAGGGGACACAACATGCCCACTTGAAATGGCTGCGCGGTTTGTGAGCCAGGCCTATTTTGGGCTTGAGCTAACACGAGCCAGTGTCATCATCCCTGGAGGTTGCCCAGCAAGGATAAAAGCCAGAACCGAGGGAGACGCCAGGAGAGTGCCACAGGGGATGGACTCTGGAGGCGCTTCCCACACTGGGCGTGTGCTACGCCAGTGGATGCTGAGCGATCCCGTGCTGGGGCACCAGGGAGAGCATCCAGTAGAGGCAAGGGCATGGAACTTGTCAAGGGACAGCGAAGACTGTAAGAAAAAGGGGTAGACCAGACACAGCCCGAAATCAAGGGTGAAAGCCTTGTTGTTTTTTTCCTTTTATTCCTTTTGCTGACCCTGTTACGAAGGAGTCTTCTGATACCCTTTTGATAAAGACTAGCCCTGAGAGGCTCTGAGGCCAAGGAAGGGGTGCCCCAAAAGACCCTGAAGTAAGGGTTGGGGCAAAGATAATGCTCCAAGAGATAGAAGAGGTGGTGGACGATGGCCAAAGATCAGACACAGCCAAAGCCACTTGGCATAAAGACACATGGAACAGGATTTTTCAACTTCACCCTAGTGGGGAAGGAGGCGGTGACAATAAGGAAGAGGAGAGACAAATAGAGCAGTGGGTCCTCCAAAAGGAGCTGTAGTGACAGTGACATGGATAACAGGTGAACATATGTGACCCCAAAAGTGGGGTGGGGATGAAAGGAAGCGGTTGCCTGGTCTGAGAGACCAGAGTTTGTGTATGTAGCATGTAAATCTGATATTGTAATGGGTCTGGGTGGCCAGCAGGCCCTTGTGTGGGTGTGTGGGCTGTGCAGGTGTGGTTTTTGTAGCAGGTTAAGGTTTTCTTTGTGGAGTGATACTTGGAGTGTAGATATATATAACCTCATATATATATTTACAAAAAAAAATCTGGGTCCATGGCTGGGTTGTATGGCTGAGGGCAGGTGAAACTTGGGGGCACCCAAACCCCAAGCCTCCGGGCTTGGGCCTGCACGTAGGATGTCTGTCAAAAGATTTTGGAAATATCTGAAGCCCCTGGTGGAGACGGAGGATATTTGCCAGTTGTAGAGCCACTTACGGTTCTGGACTGACTCATGGATTTGGCTGATTTGACATGATTTTTTTTTTTTTAAAGAAAAAGCAAGCCCAAAAGTTAATTAAAGCTTCCTGAAAATGACTTGTAGTTTGCACATGTTGTATCAAATAGCTCTCTTAAAAGTAATTGTAAATTTTGGGGGTGTATGTCATAGCCGCGTTGGCT
>JAGPOW010002742.1:41394502-41411113 GCA_030014935.1 Caiman crocodilus
GAGAGAGAGATAAACAAAGCTCTTGGGTCAGAGGCAATATCTTTTTATTAGATCAACTGAACAGTAGCAAAAAAATGTCTGTCGTTGCAAGCTTTCAGAGCCAAACACCTTTCTTCAGGCTGAGGAAAACTCAAAGATTGGAAAAATGCTCCTAGATGGAAAAGACAGACAAGGCTCATTGGGTGAATCTGGTATATTTTATTAGACCAACTTAGAAAACAATTTTTTTCCAGCTATTTATGTCCTTAGACCAACATGGCTACAACCTACACCCCTATGTGCAAAAGAAACTTCGTTATGTACAGGGGAGGTTTATTATTCCATGTTTCCATGTTACGTGTAAACATGGATGATGCCGTATTTAGCAGTTTGGAAATGTAAACTTAATTGCTAACAAAACAGAAGTAATCTTCACCTCCCTTCTTACATCGGACACTTCCAGGGAAGAAGCCTGCCTAGTCTGCACATTACAGAGCGACTCTGGCACGAAAGGCCGTTGAGGTGTCCCGGGGAATCACCTCCCACCCTCTACCTGCTCTGGACAACGTACGAGGGCTGCAGTCCTACAGGAACGACAGACCCCGCGCACCCAAACACGCTTCTCGCCGCGGACCGCCGCGCGCCCCGGGCCCGAGGCCCCGCCCCCGCGGCGCCGCGCCCCGCCCCCTTCCCCGGGACCCACCGGAAGTTGCCGTCGCCGCCGGGACAGCTCTGCAGCCGCGGGGGCACTTCCGGCTGTGGGATGGGGCGGCTGCAGCCTGAGTGGGGGAGGCGCCGCCCGCCACCGGGATCCCCCGCCGCCACCACGTAGCGCCACTGCCCCCCGCCCAGGTGAGGTGAGGTGCGGTGCGGTGCGGGCAGCCCGAACCCCTGGGCAGTCCCGCCCCGCTTCGTGTCTGCGCGAGGGGCGCGGTCTCACGGCGGGCGGGTCCGGGTCCCAGGTGCTGTCTCCCGCAGCTGGCGCCGGCCGTGCGGTGACACGGGCTTTGGGGCCAGGTCCCGAGCCACGCAGCGCTGCAGTTGGGCCGCGGGACTGCCTGGCTGGGTCCACGCTTCGCTGCTGGTGGTCGGTCGGCTTCATTTGATTGTGGGCTTGTTAGGCCCGGGGGTAGGGGGGTGCTTCTCTCCTCTTCTCTTCTCACCAGCCTCGGGAAGGAAAGTCGTGTCTTGGGAGCTGCGAGAGACAGCGCCCAAGGGCTGGCCAGAAAACTTCCCTTAAAGCAGCGGTTCTCAAACCAGGGGTCTGCAGCCTCCTGGGGTGCCACGAGGCACTTTCAAGGGGGCCCTGGGGTGCCGCACGCAGTGAGCACCGTTCCCCATGCCATCGATTAACACGGAGACTCAAGCAGGGATTCTGAGCGTTAAATTTATCCTGGCCTGTTGTGGGCTCCCAGTGCTGCGCCCCAGAGACACTGCTGCTCTTATTTTTCCATACTCAAAAGAAAGTGGAAAATAAGACTTAGTATTTCCAAGGAGAGGGTCTTTTATCTAATGAGGGGTGCACTGAGCCTAAAAATGTTGAGAACTACTGCCTTAAGGTTTTGCTGGTTAAAGTGTTTTCTTCATTTTAGTCAATTTATCCAGAGTGCCCAGCTTTTTCTTTTTCCAGTCAGCAGTCTTCATAGCAGAACATTTCTGATGGAAGCAGAAAGACACAAGGACACTAGCATATGTGGGGAGTACACAAGTAATGCTGTGTACAAGTCTGCTGTGCTTGAGCATGTTTATTTGGAAAACATGGTATTTTGCTTTCTGCTTAAAACGGGTTTGATAGTTGGTGCAAATTGGGGCCCCCTGATAGTCAGATTTCTGAACTATTTAGCCTGAGACTGAGAAGAAGCTTGTAACTATGTTGCCTGTGCTATTCAGGTTTAATCATGTGATTGAATGAGCTGAGTTTCCAAAATGTAGCAGTTCTCTTGACTGTCTTACAGATCTGTTTATTTGGCTATAGGATATACATAAAGAAATGTTTTCAGTTGACTTGAGCTTCCTCTTGCAAACATACTCTGATAGTTATTTTTTTTTCCAGCTTCGTAAATAAATGGGCAAAAAAGCTGATGACAGAGAAGGATTTAGTGTTTCTCTTCTCATTTTGTTGTTTTACAAATACAGTTCATCTGGCCTTATGGCTTTCTGGGTTTCTATGTTCAGCTTCTAAAATCCAGGAATCTGGCAGGTTATGCTGTCAGCAAAATTATTTAGCAAATAAACTTGTGCTGGGTATGGTCCATTTCCACAGAACTCATTTATGCAACTGGATGGTGAGTGACACTATCCCAACACAGAGAGCGATTGTACTCTATTTGAGGGTGGCAGGAACAAGGCAAGACTTAATCTGGAATTGTTCCTTGTATTTAGGAGTGATTGCAATAGTGCCTGGCACCAGATGCCAGAAAGAAGAGATTCCTGTGCTCTTATGCCTGTTCTGGTAGTGTCAGTGTGGGAGAGAAGAAAGTGCACAGAGTTAAATGCAGAAGCATAAGCAACAGAAAAAGGGGGTGGGGAAGAAGGAACCCTGTTCGGAGAGAGAATGAGTATAGGGGTGAGAGAGGGGGGAAAGGAAGGAGTAGATGACATGGAAAAGATAGAAATTATAAAGGGAGGTGGATTAAGACCTTTGGGTTCTGACCTGGAATTGTGGATGCTATTGGAGGGCTTGTGCAGAAGACAGGCTTACAGAAACAGAATTCTTTTAGAATGTGAATTGGAAGCCAAGATTCCCAAGTTGTTACTACCTGTGAAACACACTTGTAAAATCTCTCATGGTCCACATGGAGGATAGCTGGGGAAGTTGCACTGTTGGCTCAAGGAGTATGGGTCTGTATCTAAATCTAAAAATCCATCCCTTCTAATAAGACATATGGGGATCAGTGTGGTTCCTTATGATGAAAACTTTTTTGGTAGGTTTTTTTTAAAAAGTTGTATAAAATTGTATAAAAATCCTGCTAAGTTTTAATCTGGTAGGCAGTCTGTAGATATAGTGAATGCGTATCTGACTTAAAGGCAGCCTGTTAAAATCAGTTTCCCAGAAATGGAATTAAAACTTACCTGGTCATGTTCATTCATTAACTGCAGGTATATCTTTTATTTATACTTAGTCAACATGTAACTGCATAGCTTTTTCTAATTAGCAGTGGTGGGAATGAAAGTTAAAAGTTACCAGCATTATGAATAGATCTTCATTCTTTCTCGGGTCCCCTCATATATCTGCTTATTTTCCTATCTGATCTTTTTTTTCCCCCTCCCTACCTTTCAGTCCATCTTTTGTATTTGCATGGAACAGCCTCTGAAAAAAGGTTAGTTTCCATTTTTACATGACAAGACTCGTATTTATAATCATTCATGTCAGTGCTTCTCTCCATTTCCAGTTCTAACTCACATCAGGCTTATTGTTTATTTAATTCATGTAGCACCTCTCTGAAGGCAGAGCTGGAGTCTGATTCTGAAATTGGTTTCTAGGGCTAGGTCTTGACTTCTACACTGAGAGCTGCTCAGCTGAACCCTGTTTATGCAGAGATCTGAAGTCAGTAGATGCTCTGATATAATATAGGGTTCAAGGTTGCTAGAATTACTTGACATACAAAGTGATACCATATTCTCTAAGGCAAAGTTTACTACCGGCTTTGAGTAATAGGGTACAGCATCTTCAGGTAGGAAGTGAAGAATACTGAAACTTCCGGGAAAATTAAACACCTCTGCTCTTGCAAAAAAGCTCTCTATGATCATTAACTATTATGGGTAAGGATCACTTTTGTATTTGAAGGTGTCACCTTCTAAACAATGGGCACATGTACATGTCCACTTTAATATGCAATAGCCTATTTTAGTGCGCATTAAAGCATTACAAAAAACATTTTGTTAGCTAATGCGCATTAAAATAGGCTAATGTGCATTTTTCTAGTACTGTGTAATGGAGGTAGTAGATTGAATGCACATGACCTAAGCCGCATTAATTCAACATGGACACGTACAGTGTGACCGTGTAACTAAATATGATGCTGACGCAGTTTCATCATTCTGTGTAGAACAGTTAACCAGAGTAGAGCACTAATTTACAGCCAATTCATAATGAAATTTGCTTTTTGGATGCCAATATTGACAGTCAAAACAATATTTTTTTTGCTAGCATGGAACAGTTCCAAAGTTACAGATTCCCTGTGCTCAGTATAGTCTAAACAGTTTGGATGCTGTCTTCATTGTTTTGCCTAGTTAATTATCTGGACATCTAATCTCTCTGAACAAAATACACTTATTATCTATAAAGTTAAACTAAGTGTTGTTTCTTTTCTTTGAAGAATTTGTTACAAACCAGAAAAAATGATGAAAAATTATTTAGTAATTTAATGTGAATTGTTGGATCATTCTTTCTTAGTGTTATCTGAAAAACAGCAGGGGTGAGAGAGAGAGCATTTTATTTTAGTTAAATGCATGTTTTCTTTATCTTACTATAGCTACTTATCATTTTTTTGCACATCTGCATTGGCAGAACCTCACCCAGACACTTTCCCACAAAAATTGCTGAGTGAGACTTCATGCAAATGCAGAGGTTACGTAAATGAATCATTGCAGAGTCACTTCCTAAGGTTTTCTCTTGAAATTAAGCTGTAGCATATCACAAAATTATCCTAGCTCTTTCTCATTCATTAACATAGAATATGAACAAGAGTGTGATATTTGAAGTATAAATGTTATTAGTTTATTGTAGCAGTCAAATCTTTAAAATGTAAGCTCTTCTAGATGGAGGTAGTGCTTGTGATAGACTTGTTGACCTCAAAGGGTGGTGCAGGCCCCAGTTCCGCAAGTGTGTCTTTGTGAACTTGGATATCTATTGGAACTCAGTGGGATGACTTTGGTACGTGAATCTACAGAATTGGGATCATGATGTATAAATTCTTTGAAACCAGGGATTATATAAATCAGAGTGCCAAACATATGGGCCACAAGCAAGATGTGGCTCACAGAGCTGGGTCATCCAGCCCAGAGACTTTTGCCCTGACTCGGGTTATGACATGGAATCTATCAGCCCCAGCAGGCAAACGCTTAGGTGAGACCTTTGGTGCTGGAGCCTCAGCAGCACCATGGCCTTTCTGTACTCATGGTGGCAGCCAAGTGCCCACGTGAGAGAGAAGACCTTGAAGTCCCAGCAGCACCGTGGTACAAACCCAATACCATGACTTGTTCCTACAGCAGCAGCAGAGTGCCTGCAGTTTTGGTCATCTTCCCACAGTGCTGTTGTGCCCAGGCAAAAGCTGCAGCATGGGACACCCATGGATGCTGCCACGTGAACAAGCCTCATTGCTGCTGCAGCTCCAGCCCTATAGCTCTTGCCTGGGCACTTGGCTGCTACTGCAAGAAAAAGCTGCAGTGCTGCTGCAGCTTTCATCTGGGCACTTGGCTGCAGCCATGAGAACAAACCATGGTGCTACTGCGGCTCCAGTGCTGCAGCTTATGCCCAGGCACTTGGCTGCTGCCATGAGAACAAGCCATGGTGCTGTTGAAGCTCTGGCGTCACAGCTGTCCAGCTTGGCTGCCAGGCATCCAATCAATGCAAGAGCAGTGGTGCTGGAGTCTCAACAGCACTGTGGGAAGAAGTCCAGCCCCATGGTTTGTTTCTTCAACAGGAACCAACCACTTGGGATGCTGGGCCTCTTCCTGATGGTCTTGGACCAGGCATTGCACCACTTATTCAGCCCACAAAGCAAGATGAGTTTGATGCCCCTGGTGATAAATGATAGTTTAACTCAGCAACCAAAAATAAAGTTTTATATAAAAAATTGACATGATGATGATATAGCGGGAGCAAAGCATTGCATGCTTGTGCATTTTTAGAAGGTAAATGGGAGTTCATATAAGTAGGCTGAGTAAGCCCTTTGCCTGTACAGAACAACTGAAATGAGCGGGAGCTCTGCGTGAATTCAGATATATGTCTATGCAAACTATCTTGTAGTTCTGAGGCTGAAGTTATTTCATCCACAATGGCAAAAAACTTAAGGGAAATTCTGCATTTTATAGATGTGAAATTAAAAAACTATTTAATATCATACTAGTGTGAGGGAATGATTCTGTAAACCTGTAAAGATCAAATTTTTTATAACACTCTCTTGTTTAGTTGTTCAGTGGTTAAGAGAGTCGAACTGAACAAGCCTATAATTCTAATTTTCCTGTTATAATTCTGAAATGTAGGTCTGTTTTTGTGTACAACCGTTCTTTAACCTGGTTGTGGCACGCAGAATAATGTTTAACCATTAGGGTACATTCAGGGGATCCCTTTCTTTCCTTTTATTTTAATATGATAAATATTTAAAATAGGAAAAAGCCCACAGTTGCTCACCAAACTAGAAAGATCAAGTCTTGCATAATAAGAATTTGAAGGAGTAAGGGAGGAAATGAATAAAATAACCTGAGGCTCCACTGTTGCTAACAAGCAGAATACAGATAATTTTTTCCTTTCCTTTGTCTCCCCTTATTTTGCTTATGGTAGAGAAGGACATAAAGTGTACTTTGTATGTTGTAAGAACAGAAAGACTCGAAACTGAAGTAGCAAACCAGTCCTGCCCTGTTTGCTTATGTTATCTTGAAGTAGGAAAAAATAATTGGTGCCTAAATAGTTCTTGTCAGAGTGATATACAAATGTTAAAATCTTACTGTACTGCTCTATTAATAACTGCAGTACTGCTCTGATACGGTAAGTGTAGTGCTTAATTAGTTGGCTTTAAAGTCAGTTCCTCGAGTGAGGATGAAAAATGTTTTGTTGGTTAGGTTAGAGGTTGAGCTTTTCAGTGTTTGCAGGAGCACCATATCACCTGTTTGAATTAATGAGGTGTAAAGATAAAGTACCAGTTAGTGTATGGTTCAGCTTACTGCAAAACATAATCATGTTTTTACAGATTCTGAAGCCAACTTACATGAGAGTCATTTCCTACTGTTTGCTTGCAGTAGGGATATGCAAACAATTTAAACAAAAAGTCTTTCTAAACATAAGGAATTTGATATGTAGATTAGCAGAATAAATGATAAAATAGTTTAACATCCGTTGAGGGAACTTACTTTTTTCTTTCCAAAATCTTTCTTTTCAAAATCTAGAACAAAAGATTAGTTACACTACTAGATACAAGCTTGCTTATCTTTTCATTATAATTATGGCTGACGGTTCTTCTGTGTGCTGTCTGAATGGCATTTTGTGGTAATGATAGCAGCAAACTACTCATAAGAGAAAGTGTGGGTGACTTTACACTTGATATGAGTTGATCTTTAAGGTCTCACCCTGATCTGCCTTTTATGTCAGAATGGGTGTCAAATAATTATTTTTCTTTTCTTCCCTTTCCAATTTAAAGTAACCAATATACTACCATTGATTATACTTTTATTTACAATGTCACATATAGCTATAACAATTTAGTTGTGTGGTATATTGATTGTGCAAGAATAGACTTCTAGATTTTACAAGATGTGTGGTTTCATTTTAGAGTTGGGATAAGGATTAGCTCCTTGCATTAGTGAGCATCCTCTAAAAAGAAAGAAACTATTATTACAGGCTCACTAATCTTGTAGAGAAGGCTTCAAACTAGGTTCACCAGGGGATGGAGACAAAAGCCAAGCTAAGTAAAGAGCCAAAGGACATGCATAAAAGTTGAGTAGAGGAAATAATAGGAGCCTAGTGTTCTTAAAGATAAAAGAGTTAGTCAGTCAGTTATCTGAAATATTTATATACTAATGTGAGAAGCATATAGAATAAAAATGGGAAGAATTGGAGGTTCTAGTACAATTGTGGAATTGGGATTAGAGGAGATAGTCACATGACTGCAGTACTGTTATGTATGGGTGTAACACAGGATAGGTAGGGGGGAAAAAGGAAGGAATTTGTGTGCATATACAAAGGAGATGTATGTGTATTCTGAAGTGCAGTACTAAGTGGAAAGTTGGTATGTTGAGAGCCTGTTGGAAAGGTCTGGGTGCAGCAAAGAAATGTCATAGTGAGTATCTCCAGTAAACCACCAAAGCAGGAGAAAGAGATGTACAAGGATTTCTTTAAACACCTAACAGAACTTTCCAAATCACAGGACCTGGTTCTCATGGTGTACTTCAATAACCATAACATCTGCTAGGAGGGGAACACAAGTCCTCAAGCAGTCCAGGAAATTCTTAGTGTGTTGGGGGTAACTTTTTGGTACAGGTGACAAAAAGTCCAGCTACGCAAGGGAACTCTTCTCAGTTGGCTGCTCACAAATTGGGAGGAATTTGTTGTGAAAGTGAAGGTGGAAGATAATTTGGGTGACAGTGACCATGAAATGGTGGAGTTCAAGATACTAAGGCAGGGGTGGGCAAAATGGCGGATCTGGCCAGTGGCTGGACTCCATTTCCCAGAAGCCCCTGTCTGGATTGCTGCAGCTGGTTTCCATGGAGACCTGGGAAGCAGTGGGGCCATGACAGTGCGGGACCAGGGTTTCTAAGGAGACCGGTCCCAGCAGTGCTGGCAGGGCACGTGGCTGGGCAGGGAGTTGTTCTGGGTCTCCCTGCCCAGTTGTACATCCTGCCAGTGCTGCTGGGACCAGTCTCCATGGAACCCTGGCCCTGCACTATCATAGCACTGCTGCTGCTGGGGTCTCCATGGAAACTGCTGGCAGCAATGGTGGGCAGAGGCTGCTGGGAAATGGAGTCTACTGCAGGCCCGATCTGGCCCTGCAGGACTTTGCCTGCTCCTGCCCTAAAGACAGGAAAGAGAAAGAGCAGCAGAATAAAGATACTGGACTTCAGAAAAGTCTTTAATGAACTCAGGGAGTTGGTATACAGGGTTCCTTGGCAAACAAGTCTGATGGGGAGGGGAGGAAAGAGCCCAGGAGAGAGGGCTGTGCTTTTAGGAGCTGGCATTAAGGGTAAAGGAGCAAACTATCCTGATGTAATAAAAGAATAGGAAGTGCCGTAGGAGGTCAGCCTCACTAAACAGAGATTTCAGTGAGTTGAAATGCAACAGAGAACCCTACAAGAAGTGTAAAATTGGTCGCATTACCAGGAAGGAATATAAAAGGATTACATAGACATGCAGGAAGAAAATCAGGAAGACCAAGCCACAATTTGTGATGTAACTGGCAAAGGGCTTAAAAGGCAATTAAAAAGGATGCCACAAGTATGTCAGAAGTAAGCAAAAGACCAAAGGAAGTGTAGTACCTTTATTGAATGCAGAAGGCAATCTGGTTACAGATTACAGAGAGAAGCTTGAAATATATCATGCCTTTTTGACTTCAGTCTTCCCAAATACAGTTAGTTACCAGAAGATGAGCTCAGTTGGTAGTGAAGATATGAAAGAAGTGGCAATTAACTCTGCCACTGCTCCCCCACTGCCAACCCCACAGAGCCATGTCCTTTCAGTCCACAGGTGTTCCTCAGTGGTTTGGAAATTTGGCAGTGGGGGAGCAGTGGCAGAATTAATTATTACTGCTAGCTGTTCTTGATCACCTTGTTTTCCTCTAGGGCAGGGGTAGGCAAAGTCCAGCCTATGGGTTCAGGCCTGTGGTGGACTCCATTTCCCAGCAGCCCCTGACCACATCACGGTGGCCAGTTTCAGTGGAGCCCCCAGGAGTGGTGGAGCCAGGGTCTTTATGGATACTGGCCCAAGCAGCACTGGCAGGGCCTGCAACTGGGTGGGTTGCTGTTCTGGGGCTGGGATCTTGTGGTGGTGACAGCATGGGCTGGAGCCCGGGCAGAGCTGTGATCTGCTGCCCACATTATGCAGGCAGGGATGAGTGGGCAGCACATCTCAGCTCTGCCTTGGCTGTGGACCACACTGTCATCACCACAAAATCCTGGCCCCTGGCCCCAGCACCAGCCCCGGAACAGCTCCCTGCTCAGCTGTGTGTCCTGCCAGCACTGCTGGGGCAGCTCTCCATAGAAGCCCTGGCTTCATACTCTCACAGCCCCTGAGTCTTCATGGAAACTGGCCACAACAATGTGGTCAGGGGCTGCTGGGAAATGGAGTCCGGCTGCCAGCGGAATGCACCATTTTGCCCAACTCTGCTCTAGGGGATTCACAACTGACTTCTTATGAACCTCGTCCCCAATCTTTCCAGGTATCTGACTGGTCTGTAATTTGCCAGATCTTTCATCTTCCCTTTCTTAAAGATAGGCACTGTGGAACAAGTAATCAAGGAATCTATTATGAATCCCCTATTGGAAAACAAGGTGATCAGGAACAGTCGGTATGGATTCACCCAGAGAAAGATGCCTGATCAACTTGATTTTTTTCTTTGGTAAGGCCAAAGGCTCTGTGGATATGGGGAGAACAGTACATTTGATATACCTTGACTTTTAGCAAGGCTCTTGGCACAGTCTCTTACAACATGTTCTTTAGTAAGCTGAGAAAGTTACAACTAGAGCAGCTACAATATCACTGAAAAATATTTTGCCCAGATTCTTGTTTGCTTGCTATATTTGAAGTCTTTGGGAACACTGGCATAGACGAGTCTGTTGCATGGAATTCTTGCACACAGATGTCTTAGCAAATCAGTATAGCTGGGATAACCTTTTCCAGGATTGAAGTAGGGGAGAAGAGGGAGAAGGCCTTTATAATAGATTTTTAGGATGATTTCCTTCCTTATGGCTTCAAACAGACGCACGTTCAGTTTCTGATGGGCTGAAATGTTGAAGATGATCTGCAACTCAAGCCTTAATAATATTGTTTAAAGCAGTATGAAGCTTGCTTCCTGAAAACTAAAATTCCTTTGAAGGCATTTTCCCCAAAGATACTTAAATCAAATTTACAATTGCATTTCTACTGGCTATACATTAGTTCTACTCAATAAAAATGCCCTGAAAAAGTTTTCCAGTGACCTTCATACTTTAGCATATAGTGAAATCCTTTCTGATAGTGAAGAAAAGGTTTATTTTTACGTGAAATTATTTTATCACAGAACTGTTACGGTGTGATTATATTGTGGGTGAGTTCTCACAGTTTAGAAGAATAATAATTTCAGTTTGGCTAGTATCCTTTTTAAAACACAAAGTCTAATGTTTTTTAAAAACCACTTAATATGACTTAAGTGCATTTCCTAAAGAATTATATCGGTAGAACTAGCACTCTGGTTACATCTGTACGGTTTTGCGGGTGAATTCACCAAACATGTAAGATGCTAACCATAGTTCTTAAACACTTATATACCTTTTTTCTATGAAATCATAACAACATAAACTCCATGTGCATGCTAATCACCAGCTATACGCAATGTAACAACTTTATAAAAAATATAGCCACTTTAACAAAACAGTATAGTGATGTAAAAGGGAAGGGGTTTTCGGTAGATGCAGGAATACATCGTAGATGGACAATTTTGCTGTTAGGAGGAGGAGAACTGAAGTCTGTCTCAAAGTGTTTTTTGGAAATGGAAGGCTGTCAGTCACTATTTAGCATTTAAAAGGCATGAAAACAAGTTTTCCTAAAGCAGAAGCTGATCTTCATGGAATAAAATCTTAAATTGGAAATGGGAACAAACCTGATAAAAAGCTTTTATAGCGCAGCAGAAACAGGATAAAAGCGCAGTGCGGAACACCACCACCCACCTGCTGGAGTGCATAGTGCACACGTGTCACAGTCACTGGCTCACGGTAAGAATTCTGGAATCTTGAAGGTATTGATGAACTTTGAACAAACGTTGTTAGGCTCCTAACTGATTTCTGTTAATAGAGATGTTCCTGGCTGAAGATAGGATAATGTTGGCATGGATTAAGGCTGTACTGGAAAATAGCAGCTTAAATACTGAGGATACCAGTGTCACCAGAGCAGATCTCATTAGTCAGAGGATTGAAGATTATACAACCATGCTGACTTCTTCCAGGAGAAGAACAGAGCCTTCTCTCAAAACACCTCCTCAGAGTCTTAAATATTAGGCAGGCTCTTCTTAGCAGCATACCTGAACAAAGGACACAAAGTTGGCATCTTCCCAAAGAGGAGTCTGAAAGGAAGCCCTCTTACTAGAGGAAAAACCCACTGAGAGACAAAGGAACAAGGCATAAAAGCATTCCAAGGATTATGAGGAAAACCACTGAGAAGAAGTCATATGCTGGAGGAACCTTTGGTGTTAGATTTTATGTCTGTCCCCAGCCCAAATCAATTAATATATTCCACCAGTAGTTGATCTATACTGAAAACTGGCTCAAGAAAGAGGTGTTGAATACACTGGAAATAATGTTGTTCTTAAGCATGCAAGAAAAACTTAACAAAGGGAAGACTGACATTGATATTCATGATGATAAATGGTGAGATGTGAATGTGATAAGCAGTTTACTGAAATTCTTTAGAAAACTACCAGAGCCTTTCTTGACTAATGACAAGTGTGTGGATTTCATAGATGCTAAGAGAAAGGAACATCCTGTGCATTGCAGTGGCTGAAAATGCTAAAATGGTTGATTCTCAACTTAAATTTAGTGTTTCATAAAGACATTCAGGTTCTCTCTGTGCATCTGAAGACACTAGCAGAAAACTCAACTCCGCCCCCTTCCAACTCTCACCCCCAACAACCACCAGGGCTATTCCGGGGGAGAGGGAATCAGGGCAACCACCCCAGGCCCTTCACTCTGGGGGGCTCCACAGAGCCAGGCAGAGTGGCCATGCGACTTTGCGCCACTGCTGCCAGTTTCGAATTGGGCCACTGGCTCTGCTGCCAATGGCAGCAGCTTCTTCACATCCAGGGTGTGTGGGATTGGGGTGGGGGCAGGGCCCCGCACAAGATGATTTGCCCTGGGCCCTACACCCTGCTAGAGTCAGCTATGACAAAAACAAAAATCAGCAAGAAGGAGCCAAAAAACCTGGCAATAGTATTTGGTCTAGCTTTTGTGTGGTCATCACATAATAGTGCACATAGTTAGGCAACATGCCACAGCAGTACCAAATTTTAGAAATACTTCTCCAAAAAAAGACTTGCTTTTCCCAGAAGACAATGCTGAAACCCCTCCTGCAGCAATTCAGGGGGAAAACACTATAGAATCTCAGCCAGTGCTAAGCAGATAAATTAATTACCAATGTTGGAAGAGCAGGCATATCTCCTGGAGATGTATCGGATTCAACTACTAGTGACTTATCTGAATCTAAAGGTGCTGGGAGATCTGACAAAAATCAGAATAGCAAGGAATTGCTCATGTCTTCCATCTTGGCAGTAGCCAGTTGCAATCAAAAGAAAACAAAAAGCCACCACCAGGCAGCGCAGAAGATGAAATTGGATGGGTTTCTCAAGAAGGAACACTGTCCTTTCACAGGGTTGTGAAATGATAAAAAAAAGGACATAACTAAAGGGGAATGTAGAAAAAGGAAGAGATGTGCGAGGGAGAAAACAGAACAACAGTGGAAAAAAGAAATGCTGAGAAGCACCAAAATAAGTCAGGAAAGAATGTCCCATTAGAAACATCTTCAGCACCTTGCTACCAAAAGCACACAATTGCCTAATCTCAACCATCAGGTAACCATACAAAAAGATTGCTGCAAAATACCTGTTCCACAAGCTACTTCCCAGGTTGAGGAGACAGTCCCTGACTGACACTTCCTCCCAGGCTTCCCTGCACTGGTTCTTCTATAAAACAGTAGCCAGCCCTGAAATTGAATACATTGAGTTTGTAGCACAGTTCTGGCATCTCGGGTTACTCAAGTACTTGCTCCCCTGCATACCTGGGTTCCAACATGCTGAACCTTGAAGTGCAGTTGGTGACAGAAAGCACAGGGAGGACCAGGCTGATGATGAACAAAGTGAAACAGACAGTGAAAATGGTCTGCCTGTCTTTGCTACAAGTTCTGCTGCTGAAAGGCTTTTGAGGGAAGAATAAAAAAAGGGGTATAGACAAGTTGGAAGAACTCTGAATAAAGCAAAGCGAGTTGTACTGATGGGCTATATTTCCCACAATCACATTAAATGTGATAAGCTCTCCCATTCTGTGCATCTCCCTAGAACAAAATAGATGATGACGAATTCAGGAGATGCTGGGAATGAAGGCGTGTTGCCCACTGACCAAAATATTTGATGCGATTAAAAAAAAAAAAAGGAAGATCAACTAGCAGTTTAACTACATCAACTAGAAGTGAAACTAGTAAATAAGAGCCTACATTGAAACTTAAAATAACAGGCTGTTTGTATGTTCTTTAGTTAAGATGCATATGCCTTAGCATTCTTAACTCATTCCCTTGAGGTGGGAAGGAGAATAACTAGAAATTTTTTCTTTTTCTCAAGGAAGGAGGAAATTACTTTAGAACTGAAGCATAGGTAATACAGCAATAAATTCGATAAGCAAATAATGTGAACAATTATATTTACTATTAATCTTTATTATGATGTAGCTTGTAGTAACCATGAAAACTTTTTTTTTTTTCTTTACACATATTGGAGCATATAGTCATGACTGGACTATTTCTAAGATCTTCTATACTCTATAAATAGTCTGGTCCATCAAATGTAAAGATCCTGTCAGAAAAGTATGAATCTGGCCATAATAGACAGATACTCAGAATACTTAAGACTATTGTCTTGGTTTAAAAACCTTACTTTTAACATAGCGATATGCGTATTGAATGCAGGAATTGAAATTCTTTGGGTTGAAGTGTTTTAGTTTAGGCACCTCAAAATCTAAACCATGAATAAAACCCATGTTGTTGTACAGGATACAGGGACCACATAGTCTCATCATTTCTAGGAGGACCCTTGGTTAAAATGCTTCATTTTGTGTCCTCTTTAATAAATGACATTATTTTCATAACACTGCTGCATCTTTTTTAACAAGCATGTAGTACAGTGTATAATTTAATTTTCCAGGTAGTGTAGTCACACTGTACGGAAGCTGTACATGATTAAAACATCCATTAGTTTCTTTATAAGCAACATTAATTTTACAGTACAAATGATAAATATTATAAAAGTTAATTTTTAGTGGAGTTTGTTGGTGATTTGAGGGAAAACAGCTGTTTTCTTTACCAATGGGGAAAAGATTTCTACTTCATCTACTGGGCAAGCTTTTTAAATCTTGAATATTCAACAAGCACAGAATGTATATAAAATAGTCCAAATTTACACAGTGCAATGATCCCACATTTAGACCTTCTATCATTTGTGGGAAACATGGTGTTTTCTTTTGAGGTGCTGTGCCTGAGGAAACTGCCAGGGGTTTACAATGTTTTAACCCACTGTTTAATAGGCTATGAATGTGCCCTTTTTAAGGGGTAGAACATCCCCAACTGCCATCCAGTTCCTTCTTACTGCCCATGACAATAGGAACAACTTCAGTGTCTTCCCAGTTATGGTATTCTCTCTACTCTTAAACCGTTTTTGATGTAGTTAGTTTGTAGGGCTGTGCGAAGCTTCCGTAACCAATTCAATTCGAAGGAGGTTCAGCAGCTGAATCTCCAAATCAAATTGGGAGACCCGTTAAAAGGTCTGAATCGAATCGGAAGCATCCAAATCGATTCAGAGATTCGGAAGGCAGGCTTGCAGGAAACAGAAACTGAGAAGAGGTGGGGAAGACTGCTCTGATATTGACATCTGTAGCTGGCCAGTGACTGTGATCTTTCTCTGAGTTCCCTTCCAGTCATAGTGCTCTGGGTGAGGGATGTAGAGACAACATATAAAGCTGTGTCTGAAGTGATCTGTTTATGTGCCTTTTGTGAGCTGTGTCTGTCTTGCAGTAGCAGCAACATCTGAAAGATTCTGGCTTGGTAGCACTTCACCTATCTTCTAAATAAAAAAAACTCATAGACTCAATATATATTGACAATGAATTTATGACGCACTAAAATGTGCCTGACATCTGACTCCCCAAATACATCTCTACTTTTGCCTAAACAAAGACTGTATACTGCAAAATGTATGATTTGAAATCTTTCTCAAAATATACTCTAAAATGAGTTCGCTTAAAGCTTTTTTTAAAGAAGAAATGGAAAAATTTATAAGAGGAGTGTCAGACTGATGAGGTTTTCTGGATTCTGTTCTGCAATAGGTCTACAGGTCTGGTACTTCACCTCTTGATTGAATATTGCTACAATCCTTGTTTTAGGTTAGTTCCTAGTTCCCATCTCTTAAAGAAATAAACTATTTGCTGTTTAACCAAGAATGATGTACAGCATATGCAAATACATTAAGCGATCATTCCTCATTCTTTGCATATTTTCTTGCCTAGAGGATGTCCAAAAATCAAATAGACACCTTGTTTCTGGGAAGGCAGAATGAGGAAAAAATGTTTTTTCCAACAAATTTTCCAGAGGACAGGGAACTTCAAGACTCTCAAAAAAGAGAGGTTGTTAACACCTGTGAATTGAAGAATAATGAACCACGGACTCTCTCCAGCCTGAAAATAAATTTTGCTGATGCTTCTGGGCTGTGGCTTTGGGGGCAGGAATCTAAGTGGAGTGCTTCTGTTTTGGGCAGAAAAATCAGCTTGACACACCCCAACTGAGGGGAGGGCAGCTGATTTTTGGAGAAAAAGTACATATAGTGTGCAAGAAAATACAGTATGTTAGGGTTTCTTTGGAGATGTTCCCTGCATATGAATTCACTAAACCACACACTGTCCCTAAATCTTGAACATTTTTTATCAGGGTATTGAAGGATCTGAATGGCAATTGGGCATAGTCCATTTTTTTTTTTT
>JAGPOW010002742.1:41414076-41434233 GCA_030014935.1 Caiman crocodilus
GTTATACAGATCAGCTTCATAACCCCCAAAGTCAATATGGTCTAATAGTCACTCTGAGCACAAATTAATTACTTTTTGCTTTTAGAATAAAAACTCCTGGAGAGAGGTAGTTAACCATGTTGGCCTGAAGTCGGGCAGAGCAGTGTGATACCTTATAGACTAAATTTCATAGACTTTAGGGCTGGAAGGGACCTCGTAAGATCATCAGGTCAAGCCTCCTGCCCAAGGGGCAGGAAGTCAGTTAGGGTCAAAGGATCCCAACAAGATAAACGTCTAAATGTTTCTCGAAGGCTTCTTGCTTGCACCACCTCTTGGGGTAGTTTGTTCCAGGTCTTGGGGGCTCAGACATTAAAGAAGTTTTTCCTTATGTCCAGCCTGAAATGGTCTTGCAGGAGTTTGTGATGGTTGTACCTTGTCATCCCCTGGGATGCTTTGGTGACCAGGTGTTCCCCCAGATCCTGATGGACACCCCTTATGCACTGATATGAAAGTGTTTCATGACCTCAGGAAGTTTGAATTTTTCAGACTTGCTGATGTCGTGGAACCCTTTCATATCAGTTCCCTGCCCATACCCTGAAGACTGATGTGAAGCCAGGTGACCCGGCCCTATTGTAGAGTGCCAGGTTTCTGCAGAACACAGTTTGAAAACCACAGGACTAAATAACTCAGAGAGGCATAAGCATTCATAAACAATAGTTTACTTTGTCAGACCATTCATTGTATCTAATCAAGTAAGCTGTTGCATATGAAAACTTATTCCTCTCTGAATTAGACCATAATCACTGTGCCCTGCTTAGAAACTCCCAGTTATGGATTTTGGATACCATGTCATTGGAATCAGTGTGGTTGTTCAGTCACATTTTTCTGTTCTTAAATGTTTCTCTGCCCTGCTTCTGTGCAAGACATACACACAAGGGAAACTGCCTGAACAGTTTAGAAACTGTTAACATGCAGTAAGTTGCAGGCCAGAAAAGATCTTGGTGATGTTTAATGCTGCTTGTTGCAATAATAGGTTTTTGGAAAATGTACAAGTGAGATTAAACCCATCATTTCATAAGGATCATTTTATGCAAAATATACAAAACAGCTGCACCCTCAAAAGTTATGTGAAAATGAGGGTGTGTCTACTTTGCAGAACATAGTGCTGCCTAGAGAAACCCAGGCAAATTAGTTTGGGAACTGGAAGCAGTATTGCAGCATTATTGTGGTACTCCTTCTGGGCTAATTTACTTTGAAAAGGAAGGTAAGTTACTTTGGTTGGAACTCCCTGCCTACTGGACTGCACTGTTTCTGGTACCCAGTCTATAAGGTGCTGCATAGTTCAGTGTAGACATACCTGCAGATCTTATCTATATTATAGTGGCCACTCAGACTGGACTTTACCAGACTCAGCGCCTGCTTTGGGCTGCATACTGTGTGCAGTGCATTCCCAGATATGGCTGGGGTGGATGCCAGGTGCAGCTCGGCCAGACTGTCCTGCACATGGTGCCCATTCTGGCTGCTGCAGGATCCACATCACACAGAGCATAGCACAGGTCCCAGACTAGGTGGAGCAGCCTCTAGATCAGGTATGGTGGGGGAAGGAAGGACCTAATCTGGCCTGCTGACCGGCCCTGGGCCTTCTGCACTGCGGGGCCAGATGAGTTTGGCATCCCTGCTATAAATCCTCTGCTGCTATGGCTAATTCAACAGATCTACTAATGCTGTTGTTCCCAAACGGTAGTACACGTTAGGGCTGCGCAGAACTTTGGCAGCCGCTTTGTTTTGAAGGTGTTTTGGCCCGTTTTGGTGCCCAAAACGCCGAATCCAAAACAAAATGGAAGGCTCTGAAATAAAACCATCCAAAATATTTCAGAAAATTTCAGAGTTTTGGAGCCAGGCTTGCAGGGAAACAGAAACTAAGAAGAGAGAGTGGGGAGGGGGGGAAGGACTGTTCTGATATTGACATCTGTAGCTGGCCAATGTCTGCAATCTGTCCTTGAGGTCCCTTCCAATCCCAGTGCTCTGGGGGAGGGACGGCAGCCTGCTGTCATCCCGCGCACAGATCCGGGTGCCTGCACCTCCTAGGAAGAGTCTGGCACAACCCTACAGCCCTCCTGGGGGGCACGGACCCCCAGGTCTGTGCTCAGGAAGACAGCGTGCTGCCACTGCTAGCTAGCACTAGCACCTGAGTCTGCTTGGCGCAGCCTGTGCCGAGTGCCAGAAAGAACCCGGTGTGGGCATTGGCCCCAGCTGGGAGTGGCAAACTACTGTCATTCTGTGTACAGATACAGGGGGCCTGCATCCCCTGGAAGGAGTCTAGCACAGGCCCGCAGCCCTCCCAGGGGATTCAGGCCCTCGTCTCTGTGTGCGGCATAACAGCATGCTGCCGGCAAGTAATACAAATTTTGCTTTGAATAGTTTGAGATGCAGTGTCACAGGAACTCCTGCACCTATCTCCTTGAAACTTGGCAGACTTAATGCCCTTAGAAGGGGCTATGATCCCTGCAATTTACACCCAAATCAGGAAAGAGATGACAAAATTATAGGCATTTTAGTGATTCCACATGATAGTCTATGGCCAAATCACAGAAACAGTGTAGAAATTCTGAAACGGATTCAGCTGAATTGAAATGGAACAGTGATCCGAAACACTGAAATGAATCACTGTCCCTCCAAAATGGCTGGATCCGAAACCAAATTGAAACATAGCCCTTTCACACAACCCTAGTACGTATACCCCTGGGAGTACACAAGGCATCTCCTGGGGGGTACATGGGAGAAATTGTGTAACAGCGGGTTTAACTTTCATTATAATTATAGTTGGCATTTAAGGGGTTAAAATATAAAATGCATGCTGATAGGGTATGTAGGCATCTGGTAAATCTGGAAATGGGAATGCAATGAGAAAAAGCTTGGGAACCTTGGCCTTAGTGTAAATGCAGAATATGGCAGCGAAGTTCCTCTGCTTACCATAGCTACACAACCTTCCTGAACAGCATAAGCCAAGCTGACAAAAATGCTCTTCAAACACGCTTCTGGGCATGTAACTGTGCCCAGAGCAGGGGTTCTGGCAGCATTCAAGTATGGATGTTGTTTTTCCAGAGAGCTAGCTGATAAGGCAATGCTGGCAATATTTTGTAATACATTAGTGTTGATGTGCATTTCCCTTCTCCCATTGACTGTGGGAGGAAAAAGCTGAACCATGAATTTAGCAGATTAGTGTTCTGTTTCTGTAATAATGAAACTATTTAAATTGCTGCTTTTTTCTTGTTGAATATAACATATTGAATGATCTAGTACTTCACTAGATAAATAGATAAGTATATTGCCAGTATTTTTTTCTTTTGCCTCAGTTTGTCACAGTTTTTAAAATTAACAAACTTATAGCTCTTGTTTATATACGTAACAAGTGAGGAATAACTAGACAATTAGGGCACGTTCACACATGCAGGCACGTGTGCTTGCAGCAGCTCAAATAGGAGTGGCACAAATTTGAGTCATGGATGTTTCCCTCAGCGCATGTGCCCAGACATGCACTTTGGTGTGGGGCAAGTTGTGCCACTTGGGGCAAAATAATCCTGTCCAGCTCCTCTCAGATCTGCAGCCAGGGGGAGCTAGAGCCTGTGCGATTTACCACAAGCAGCACTGGGTGCCAGGCAGCCAGGGCTGAGCTGCGCTGCCCTGTGCTGTGTCGTGGGGTGTCTTTGCTAGGAGGGCCCCCAGTGCCCTGATGGGTTGTCGCTGTAAGCAGGGGCTGTGGGCTGTGTGGGGGGCAGAAGGGGACCCACCCTTCCTTTACAGCCCCCTGTGCCAGTCTCCCCCACCCCCAGTCCCTTACCTTTACTTACCTGGGACAGAGCCGGAGTCCATCTAGGCAGCACCACTCCAGGCTGCCCCACACATGGAGGCAGTGTGCTTCAGCAATGAGGTAAGAGGCAGCCATAGAGATGTTCTGGCTGATTACCAGAGCATCTCTTTGGAGGACCCAAGCCTCTGGTTGCCTCAGGGTACAGTCCTGGACTGTGTTCTGCCCTATGTTTTTCACTTGTGTTTTATTTTGATACCTCGATAACCACTTTGAGATGCGGCAAGAGGCACGTGCAGACTCGTCTGGACATGCCTGTAGTGTCTATAAGAGAGATCAGGACAGAAATAGTGGTGCAGTGTAGGTCAGGGCTGATGGTTAACTGGTGAAGTTATGTTGGGTAAGTGCATAATGACAGGGTTTTGCTTTTTATCTTTTAGTTTTACAGTTTTGGAATTGCATCCTGCAGAAAAGTGCTACATTGAAATCGGGATGTAAACAACTTTTCTGTTAAGCCCAACAGAAAACAAGTCCAACTTACCCATTCTAAGGCCTCTTCTGAGAGAATGAGACGGCTCTTTGTGAAAACAAAGGGTGGAGTAAGGAATAATTATCTTGTTTCAGAATAGGATTTGAGTAAATTAAATTAAAACCACTTTAATTTTAGGTAAGGGTCTTCCATATGGGTTTAATTTTATATAAACCTACAGTCAATTTAAATTTTTAGTTGATTTGGATTACCTTTACCAAGGTGCTTGTGTAGACAAGACAGGTTCACTGGAAGAACAGTGTTTCTAATATGTTCATACAAAGCACTTAAGAACATTCAGTGCAGAGAACAAGTATACACAAATTAATTCTTCAAGAATGTTTTTTGACACTAATCTCTCTTTTCAGTGTATAACTTACGTATTTTATTGGCAGGCGGAGAGTAAGACAATGGCAGGCAACAATCAGCTTTGCATTAGACGTTGGACTACCAAGAATGTAGCCAAATGGCTGAGGGAAGAAGGCTTCTGCGAGTATGTGGACATCTTGTGCAATAGGCACAGATTGGATGGAATTACATTATTAACTCTGACTGAATATGATTTACGATCACCTCCTCTGGAAATCAGAGTCTTAGGAGATATCAAAAGGCTCATGTTATCTATACGCAAATTGCAAAAACAGCATTTTAATGTTTTAGAAGAGTTGGGTTACAGTAGTGACAGTCACATTGGAACAATTTCTCCTACTGTTGGCTCCCTTCAGGGTACGGATTGGTTCTGTAATGGTGAAGTACCACGGGATTGTGATGAACCAGTTACTGACTTAAATGATGATCAGTATCAATACACAAATGGAAAAAGCAAACAGCAAACCCGGAGACTGGACCCAGAATACTGGAAGACTATTTTAAGTTGTGTTTATGTTTTCATAGTGTTTGGCTTTACATCATTTGTCATGGTTATAGTACATGAACGAGTACCTGACATGCAAACATATCCACCACTACCAGACATATTTCTAGACAGGTAAGTTCTTTAAACTTCTTGATGGGATTCAAACAAATGCTTACATTTGTGTAGAATAACAGATTTTCAGTATTTTTTCCATTTTTATAAGGTACAATGTTTCTGGATGTAAAATGGCCTGTTCTCTAGCTTGTAATGTGCTGCAGTGCCCGAGAAGTTTAAAATAAAGTTAGGAAAAGAAATTGAATGGTTGATGAGTATTGCTGTCACTACTATACAATTGATATTTTAAAAGGAGGCTGTAGGGATCGGTTCTGTGATCTTTGATAAGCATTTATTTATAAAGTATATAATACAGGATTTGACTTATCTTTCTCAGGCTGCAAATAAATTGAATAGTAACTTTCTTCTTGTAGGTGACACAAGCAGTATGTCCAAGCAAAGACAAAGTAGTAGCAGAAAGAACTTCCATTAACTTGAGGTCCAGAATCTCTTTTCACCCCTTACACTGATTTAGAGGTCATGTTTTAAAGAACTAAACCTACTGCGCTGCTCTTTCCTATGGTGCTGCACTTCCCCTTTTGCTCCATGTCAGGAAATTGAATCGAATTCTTGCTAGTGCTTCACAAATGAGGACTGCAAATTTTCACAGAGTCCCACCAAGGAGGCATATGCTGTCCTGGCCTTATTCAAGACTGTCCTGGCCTTGTTCGGTCTCAGAGAGTTGCCCTGAACCCAGCCCAGGTATGGCTTTTAGAGTAGGGGTGGAAGTCCTTGCTCCTTCACACTCAGAGGCCCCAGCCTTCGTTCCTCTCCCTCTAGTTTTCCACAGCCCTGACTGAAGCCAGCATCCAGTTCTACCCCCAAGAGAGAGATTTGACCTCTTCTTGCAGAGAACAAGTGCACTCAAAGTTCCAAGCAGCAAATGTACAGCTCTGCCTCAATAAAGCCATTTATAGAGAGAAAGGCCACCCAGCTGTAGATTGTGACCCTCCAAAGACCAAGCAGTACCTGCCTTTTATTATAATTTACATGGTCAGAGCACCTTCAAAGACTGCTCTACTTCTGAGCTCTAGAGCTGTTGTACTGTTTCCTGTGTTACTTCAGACACTCCCTGCCAGAAGTTCGCCAACTAAGTCAGAGAGGACTTAGTTGGGGAACTTCTGGTGGGGCTGGATGTGTTCAAATCGGCAGGTCCAGATGCTCTCCACCCCAGGGAGAATTGGCAGAGGTCATTGTGGGATTCATGGCACAGCTTTACGAGCACTTGTGGTGCTCTGGCCAGGTGCCAGAGGACTGGAAAAGGGTCAATGTGGTCCCCATTTTCAAAAAAGGGAGGAATGAGGACCCAGGAAACTATAGGCCCATTAGTCTTACCTCAGTTTTGGGGAAGCTCTTTTAGAAAATTATCCAGGAGCACATCTGTGAGGGACCAGCAGGGGAGAGTATGCTTAGGGGCAAACAACACGGGTTCATTAGAGGCAGGTCCTGTCAGACCAACCCAACTGCCTTCTACAACCAGGTCTCAAAATCATTAGACGCAGGTGTTGCAGTGGATGTAGTTTTTCTAGACTTCAGGGCACTTTTGTCATGGTCTCTCACCCCATTCTCATTAAAATATTAGATGGCTGGCATTGATGCCTACATAGTCAGATGGATCGCAAATTGACTGGAGGGCCGCACCCAGAGAGTGGTGGTGGACGAGTCATTTTTGACCTGGAGGGATGTGGGCAGTGGTGCCCCCCAGGACTCAGTCCTTGGGCCTGCACTGTTCAACATCTTCATCAGCGACTTGGAGAAGGGGATGAAAAGCACCTTGTTCAAATTCACAGATGACACTAAGATGTGGGGAGAAGTGGGCGCAATAAAAGGGAGGAACAAGCTACAACTAGAGCTGGACAAGTTACAGGGGTGGACAGATGAGAACAGGATGAGATTCAATACTGACAAGTGCAAGGTACTGCACCTAGGGAGGAAAAACCAGCAGCACACCTATGGGCTGAGGAGCTCCCTTCTCATCAGCACAGAGGCAGAAAAGGATCTTGGAGTCACTTGATTCTAAGATAAACATGGGCCATCAATGTGATGATGCAGTCAATAAGGCTAACCACACCTTGTCATGCATCCACACATGCATCATGAGCAGATCCAAGGAGGTGCTCCTTCCCCTCTATGTGACATTGATCAGGCCGCAGTTGGAGTACTGTGTCCAGTTCTGGGCACCGCCCTTCAGGAAGGATGTGGACAGCATTGAGAGGGTCCAGAGGAGGGCCACTCGCATGGTCAGAGGGGAGCAGAGCAGACCCTACGAGGAGAGGCTATGGGACCTGAACCTGTTCAGCCTCTACAAGAGAAGGCTGAGAGAGGTTATGGTGGCTGTCTGTAAACTTACAATGGGGGACCAGTGGGAAATGGGAGAATCCCTGTTCCCTGAGCACCACCAGAAGTAACTAGGAATAACAGCCACAAGTTGACTGAGAGTAGGTTCAGGCTAGACATCAGGGTAGCCAGGGTCTGGAACCAACTTTCAAGGGAAGTGGTGCTACACTGGGGGTGTTCAAAAGGAGGCTACATAATTACCTTGCTGGGGTTGTTTGACCCCAGCATTCTTTTCTGCCTATAGCAGGGGATCAGACTTGATTATCTGCTCAGGTCCCTTCCAGCCATACCAACCAACCAACCAAATATGATCCCTGAGAGAGAGGATTTGTGTTCTTTTTAATGCATAGATATGCATCATTGACCTATTCTGATTTGCTTTGTGGGAAGAGCCATATACCCCAAGCGGTGAAATAAAGTATGGCAATAGGCCATACCTTGAAATAGGCCATATCTTGAACTACCAATAAATTGCATCCAGAAATCTGGTGGGCATCAGCTTTACTTTCTCACTTCCTGAATTTGACCTGGGTGGGTGGCCAAGGTAAATTTGATTTCTAGGATTGGTGGCTATCTGCTCAATCTATATGACAAGCACTTTGGGTCCACTGGTGCAAAAATTACTATGACAGTATTGCAATGATTATGGTCTTGCAATTTTCTCTTTGACCAAGAGGTATCTATGCTGCATACCACAATATTTCTGCATCTAATAAATGCCTGTGATTAAGCTGGCATACATGAGCAACCCCGTGCTTGTCTTAAACATGGGTATAGTGGTGATATCCCACTTGATTGCGATAGGAAGATTGTTTATCTCTTGGTATTCTGTATTGCCCTTGGATTTCATGGGTGGCTGACCTAGATTAGATACATGCTGGTTGTTGTACTTCAATATATGAAATAGTTGATGAACAGTCTCAGTAAGCAAGCCATTAATTTCAGAGAAGTGACACTGGTATTGTAATCATGTTCTAGTTTCTCCTTATTAGCTCATCTTTTAGAGCTTGTTTAAAGGTTCTCTAAACTGAATTGGAAGATCAGTTATTCTTCTAGTCATTCTCTGTATACGTAGTTAAAGTGACCTTAATATCACTCCATTCATGTCACAAGAAATGAAACACTTTTTTTCCTGTACCAGCAAAAAAAATTCAGCTTAATTTACATGGTTGATTAGAGGCTTTTCCAGGTAATCTACATGTACTGTGTTATAATCATGTTCTATAGTACCAATAAAACACTCCCTGTTGACAATGGGGTTCAATAGCATAGCCTTTACTCCTGTAAACATTCATGAGCAGTCTGGGTGAAGTCATTAGGACTAATCATGTGAAAAAGGGTTGCAAAATCTGACATTTTTAGATATTACTCAGCAAGTGGTGACAATACATTCCAGATGGGAGGGGGAAAGGAGGATAAGAGTAAGTGACAATACTGAATGCTGGATTGTGTTCCTAGAACAAGAACCATAGTCACAGAATTGGGAGAATGTACAGGGCAGTGAATGCTAGGGGTGAGTAGCAGCAAAACAATGCAAAGGGATTACAACAGTCAATGTCTGAGCAACTATGTTTTGTTTTTCACTGTTTTTGTAGCAAAGGGGACAGACAGTTCCACTGAGAGCTTTAGCAATTTCTGGTCTGAGGAAATTTGAGAGTGCAGATTACTGCAGAAATCATTACAGTGGGAGAAGTTAGGAAATGTTTTGACCAACAAGGCTATCAAGACTCACATGCAACGATCCTTTAGTTGAAATCTAATATAAAAAATAAGCTCTTAGGAAAATGCAAAGAGGAAGAAGCTGGGGAATGACTGCCCTAAATGCTGTTGATCCTTTTTTTAAGAGGACGATAGGAAAGAGGGGCAGCAAAGCAGAAGCAGTGACAATGGGTTGAGGATATGAGGGACTGTGAAGAAAAATCAAGGAACTGTATCTTAAGGGAGTAGTGGGGAACTGAGGGAGGTGGTACTGCAGGCAGACAGGAAAGAAGAAAACAGAAGGGGTGGAAGAGGGAAAAGGAGAAGAAAATGTTGATAAGGCATAGGGGGAATTGGTTGTAGCTGTGTTGGTCTAATGACATAGGCAGACCAGGTTCTTTGGGTAAATTGATATCTTTTATTAGACCAACTGAATAGTTGGAAAAATTGTTCTTTGCAAGCTTACAGGCATAAGCACCCTTCTTCAAGCATAAGGAGAGTCTCAACATGAAGAGTTAGATGAAAGAAAACTAAAATCTAGTATGAAGATGATTTTCATTCTCTGGAATTTTTCAATGTTATAACTTTTGCCAGTTTCAGAAGGAAAGCAAGTGTTTAGTAATCCAAGAATTAGTAGTCCAAACATGCTATCATGGTGAGTGCATTCTGACACAAATGTTGAGGCCATAGAGTCACCCAGCTACTTCTGCACTGAGTCTTATAAGTTGTTTGACAATACCTGTCTTCCAGAAACATTTTGAATATTGGAGACTTAAAAGAAATGGAGAATTCATAGTTTTGGTAATTTGTTCAACAGGTACTGAGAGTACAGCTGTCATGCTGCAGTTGGAGCTGTGTGTGTTCAATGTATTTTGAAAAATAGACTTGATATTAGGTACCTAATCAATGGTATCAGCTTTGAGCATGCAAGCTTTTGTTATTTAGGTTGTTTCTTGTTTTTTCTTTAGTGTTCCTAGGATACCATGGGCCTTTGCCATGACTGAAGTGTGTGGTGTGATTCTCTGCTATATCTGGCTTCTGGTTCTTCTTCTTCACAAACACAGGTACAGAAACTCAAATAACCTTTAAGACAAATATCTGATGACCTAACTCAGAGAGAGACCTGACTAGAATCCAGATAACAACTGTGTTAGACTTGTTTCCAATTTAATTCTATTTCCCTATTGAGATGGTCCATGATGAGCAGCTCCTGCCGCCAGCCCTCCTTCCTTACCTCTGAGGTAGGCTTTCCCCTGTAGTACTCTAAGGGTAGTCCTTTTTGTCTTTCTATCTGACTGAAAGTATTGCAACAGTCTACCTAGAAAAGTTGTGGAATCTTCATCCCTGCAAATTTTCAAGAGTAGGTTGGGGAGAGATTTGGCTGGGGATGGTTTTTGTCAAGGATGATCCTGGCTTGAGGAGGAACTGGATGAAATAACCTTGTGAGGTCCCTTTCAGCCCTACTTTCCTATGCTCCTAAAATTTCTGCTTCCATCTTATTCAGTGTGGATTGAATTTGGTCCCATCAGAACATGTCTTCTCTTTACCCAGGATCAACTATTTTTTAATAATTAGCCTCTTATAAGTCTTGGACATAGATTGCTAAGTACTGCCCAGAATGCTAGTCTGGTAGTTGAATAACAGAGTTGGGCATGGCTGGCTCTACCTTCTGAGAGAGGATTGTAAGCACTTCTCCAGTTTCATAGTTCCTGTGTTTGCCCTTGGCATGGGAGCCTTTCATTCATTGAGTTCTTACAGCAAGGGCTAGTAAGAAGAAAGCAAGCTGCTGAAGAATTTTCACTTCATCTTCCTTGCTTTATTTTCTCTATAGTCCAGGGCGTTTCCCTGCAATGTTGTTTTCAGGAGCTTCAAAAGTTTCCAGGGAGTGTCTGACAATAGACTTGCCCCTCCTATTTAATTTTGACTGAGCCCAGACATCACAATTGCCTAATCTGCAGTGGGTCTGTTAGCCAACCTCAAAATGCAGACAAAAATGTGCCAGCTCAAGCATGACATGGACTTACCCTTGCTTATTGCGGTGTATGGAAAAATTAGTGCCATTTTAAATATCTAAATTTATGTTGTTTAGACAAGCAAGAAAAATATTGCTTACTTTGAATAAGATATGAATGCATTGGTAATGTCGTTTAGCTAGGTTATTTGAGAAGTTCTTATTCTTGCTTTTAGGAAAGCAAAAGGTAAATAAACCTGTGCTTGAATGGAACAAAAATCTATGACTAATTTGTTATTTGGACATTTTATGGTTGAAGGATATCATCCATTGATTTGTAATTAGTGTTCAAAAGGAACTCATTCTTGTAATGAGGGTCTACATCAAGTAGTTCCACCGAGTGAAAAATAGCTGAGTGTATTTGTTGTCTAAGGGAAAATCTTAAGTGCATAACAAGCATGAGTCACTTTTTTTTTTTTTTTTTACTTCTGGCGCATATTTAACTTTGATTTAGGGTATATTTAACATGGAAAGTAAATACAGTTCAATAATAAAATTGCATGAAAATTTTTGGAAAAATAAAGTACTTCATGGGAAGAGTTTGCAAAAACTCTCTTTTAAAAAAAACTTTTCTCCTTATTGCAACATTATTTGTATTCTTCTCTTTTTCTTTCCTATATTTTCCCCCAGGTCTATACTTCTGCGAAGATTATGCAGCCTGATGGGGACAGTATTTTTGTTACGCTGTATCACAATGTTTGTTACCTCACTCTCTGTGCCAGGCCAGCATCTTCAGTGTTCTGGCAAGGTAAAACACTGTTCTTTAATCTTCTGGAAGGATTTGACTTAAACTCAGATTGAAACTAGGCAAACAAAGACAAGAGTAGTCTTTTTAGAGTATATTTTCTAAGCATGCGTAAAAGTCTGTAATACAGGGATATCAAATTCATCCTGCACCCTAGGCTAGATCCAGTTGATGGGGGTGTCCTTGCAGACAGTGGCTGGGGAGCGGTGGTGAGGATTTACACATCCATTACTTGCTTGTGTCCCACTGGCAGCATACATCTCTAGTGGGACTTTATCCAGGATTTTGCCAGCAGGCCCTACCCCTGCTTGTCTCAGCCCCTCTAAAAGCCCTGTTGGCCATAAGTTTGACACCCCTTCTCTGTTAGGTTGAGATCTCATAAGTATCATGGAGTCAGTGCTGTAACAAATGCTCAAAGACCAGGACTTCAGTCCCAGGCACCCAGAGGGTACAAGAACAGCAGCTGCTGCCAGCCCAGCTGCCACAGCCACTGCTGCTGCCACAGCCACTGCCACCCAAGTTGCAGACTCTGGTTGTTATATCTCTGCATGGAGTTGTACATTACTTAAGGCAGTGGTTCTCAGTCTTCATTTACCAGGACCCATTTGTAAGCATCGAGTCCTGACCCAGTAAAGAGTTCAAGTAGAGAACAGCTTCCTGGTCATGCCAGCATCCCTCACTCCCAACTTGCTGCCCCAGACCTCTAGTGTGGTGGGGAGGGAGGCACATGCTTCCTCAGATTTGTGCACCCATAGCAGGTATAAAGCTATAGCCTGGCTGGACTGGTATGGGTAAGAGCTGCCTCTGCGGTCCAGCAGGTGGGACTCAGCATGGGAGGGCAGAGCAGGGTGGCGAGACTCACTGCTGCTGGAACCCTCTCACCAGCCATACTGCCAGCAGTGTGAGAAATAATGAATGGCGTGGGGGAGGGCCATGCTGTCTTCACCTTTACCTGTCGCCAGCCAATCATGTGCTGGGCTGTGGTTCTACCCAGAGAGGAGGTGGGGTGGTGGGTGGTGTCACCTGTACCCCTCTTTTCCTGACATGTAATCTCTGTCCCCCCTCATAGACTTACCTGCAGGCAGCTGTGGGAGCTGCTCACCACATTGCTTGGCTGCCATGTGCACATATGCGTGCACATGCACGCGGTACCCTTACCTGATTGCCAGGGATCTGAGTTTCCTGTTTGCAATAAAAATGTGGATTTTTTTTCTTTTTAAGGGGAAAAATGGGGGAAATGATGGGTTTCCCTTTGCAGGCTGGCAGAGTTACCCCACAGTGAGGTACAAAGGGGTAGAGGAAGTTTGGCCGGGCTGGGGCTAGGGGTGTTTCCCTGTCAGGATGGTGTGTGGGGCCTGGGGCTTGGTGTCTGGGTGGGAGTGGATGTAGACTGGCAGCTGCTGGCTCAGGGCTCCCAACCCTGTTACTCTCCCCACAGGGCTGCCACGGCCCAGCAGGTGGGACCCAACATGGCAGGACAGAATGGGATGAGGCGGGTAGGCTCAGTGCTGCTGCCGGGAGCCCTGCACCGTCATGGTGAGGCACCCCCTGCATACCTGACAGCAGTGGCGCTGACAGTGGCATAAGGCTACTGGCAACGGCACCAAGCCTCCCTGTTCTGCTCTGCCCTGCGGCGCCAGGTCCCACCCACTGGGCTGCGGAGGCCCTTCGGGGGAGAGCAGCAAGATGGGGAACGCTGAGTCTGCAGTCACCAGTCTGCATCTGCTCCCCACTCTGCCCTGTAAGGACTCCGTGCTTTGCTTTGCTGTGCTGCAGCAGCCACTGCCTTCCATGTGTGGCAGCCATGGTTTGGGCACTGCTGGGGGGGCAGGGGGCTGTGGAGCCAAGTCCCTGGCCTCATAACCCTGGGCTGGGGTGGAGTGGGCGGTGGGTGGGGAGTGAGGGACAGTAGCGTGGGCAGGGCGCTGGCATATCAGGGCTGATCAGTGCCGCAAAAGAGTGTCTTGTGGGGAGGGGGCAGTCACAGCTGGACCTCACATCCTGATGAGTGAAGAGGGCAGGGGGAGCTCTGTTTTCTTCCATGATACCTCCCGCCGCCCCCCCCCCCCCAAGTCAAATACCAACACTTATAGGTATTTAGAATTTATTTCATTATAGTGACTGAGGCCCTGGTAGGCTTCCAAATTGCTTTAAAACTGTAAATCTATCAATAAAATATTGTGTTCAACTGACACCTATACAAAAAGTGGCATTTAATTTTAATTGTGGAAAAAACACAGATTTTGGGGGTTTTAATCAGAGAATTTCCAGGGGGTTTTATCAGAGAATTTGCAATTTTTAAACAGAAAACCAGGATCCCATTTGATTGTCCTCTTCCTGCTCCCCCAGCGCAGCTCCAAGCAGCCCCTTGCAGACTGAAACTCTGCCATCCAGTAAGGGGCAATCTGTGGGTTCCCATGTTTTCCTCCTTTAAAGGAGGATCCATTTTTTTAATATTTATTTGTGGCCCTTTCATATATTCTTGCAACCCACTTTTGCATCATGTCCCACAGGTTAAGAAACGCAGATTTTGTTAAACACTTGCATACTGTGTTCATTTAGGGGCTTTCAAAATGCTGTTGTAAACCATAGAAAATTAGTTAGGGGAGCATGCATTGAAGTGACTGAAGTCAAGAATTTGAGAGAGAAGAGTTAAAATCATGACACCAAGAAGTATTTGAAAGATGGAAAGGCTGAGGCAAAACAAGTATTTTGTAGGGCCTAGTACAGAGGTGGGTAATTTTGGGCAGAGGGCAGCTTACTGAGTTTTGGCAAGCCATCGAGGGCTGCATGACAGGCCACATCTGGCCCACGGGCTGCATTTTGCCTACCCCGGCCTAGCACTACAAGTAAAGGAGAAGCGATGAAAAGTATTTCAGCAGATTATCAGGAGAATTTTCTTGACTACCTCATTTAGCTGGGGAATAAAGTCTCATGAGAAACTGTAGAAGCCCCATTGTTCATGTACTGTTTTGGGTTAAAATGTACTTTCTTTACATTCTAGGTTCCATCAGAGATACTTTTGTGTTTGTGGTTAGTAATGTAACCAGCTATGTAAAATAAGACAATTTTGGCCACTTGTATTTCAAAAAGTAAAAAGTACCATGAGAGAGTAAATGCAATGCTAGTTTATTAAATGTTCTACCTCTGTAGTGCTAGATAATGGACTTATCTGTTAAATGGTAGAGTTATATTCATGTTGTAGACTTTTAAATACTGATATGTCATTTTTATTTTAGTTGTATGGAAACATGTGGGCAAAACTTCAGCGAGCATTTGCAATTTGGAGCGGGTTTGGAATGACACTAACTGGAGTACATACGTGTGGGGATTATATGTTCAGTGGCCATACTGTTGTTCTGACTATGCTGAACTTCTTTGTCACAGAATGTAAGTACACGGTGCCAGTGCTTTAAACATCCTAGTTTATTTTGAAACTGTAATAGCAATTGTAGTTAAAGCTGAAGGAGGCATACTTCCTTAATATATTATACTCCACCTGTTTGGGCTGAAAGTTTTTGTACGTGTTAAGCTGGAGATAGAAATTGTTTACAAAAAGGGAAGTCCCTGAGCAGTTGGACCTAATGTGCCACCTGAGTGCCAGAAAGACTATTGTGAAACCATATTTTGGAGATTTTATTTAATTTTTTTCTTTACAAGAACAACTAAAATCCTTAACAAGTTTACAGTCTAATCATTTATCCTTCACCCTTACCACACAAATGGAGCAGAGAGTAACTTGGAAACTAGAGAGTAGAGGCATATTGAGAAAGCAGACACATTTTCTATGGCTATTAGCGCCCTACGAAATTTCGCTGGTAGTTTCATTTCAATTCATTTTAAGCTCGCAACAGCAAAACCGAAAGGAAACAGAGAGCTTTAAAACAGCCTTGAAACAAAGGAGGGCAAGTCAAAATGTTTCAAAATTTTCGAAATATTTTGAGTTTTGAAGCTCAAGCTGGGCTTGCCTGCAGGGAAACAAAAACTAAAGGAGAGGAAGGGGAAATTGTGGGGGAAGGACTGCTCTCATTACTGACTGTGTAGCTGGCCAGTGACTGTCATCCTTCCCTGAGGTCTCTTTCAATCCCAGTGCTCTGGGAGAAGGATGGAAAAACTGTGGAAAAGGCAACATTGTTTGAACTGCCCTGCTTTCTGCCTTGATGTCAGTTGAGTGAGCACACTCGCCACACACACCACAAAATTTGCCTGTCAGCAGCAAGAGGTGCAGGGCCCCAGAACCCAGACTCCCCTTGCACCTATTTTCTTGACAGCTGTCAGGCTTTGTGGCCACAGCAGGGCCTAGCAGGCCTGCAGTTTTCACCCCCTGTGCCCCAAGACAGATGGAGTCCCACAGGCACTCATGTCACGAGTTTTGCCTGTCAGCAGCCAGAGGTGCAAGGCCCCAGAATCCAGACTTCCCCTGTACCCATCTCCTTGAAAGCTGCCAGGCTTTGTCATCTCAGCAGGCCTGCAGCTTTCACCCTGCTGCACCTTAGCACACACAGCGTCACCCATGTCACGTGTTTTGCTTGTCCGCAGCTTGAGGTGCAATTTCCCCCAAACCCCTGCACCTATCTCCTTGAAACCTGGCAGCCGTTGTTGTCTCAACAGGGGCTAGCAAGCCTGGAGTTTCGACTGTTGCTTAACACATGCAACATGAGGTTTTTGCTTTCAAGACTCTGAAGTGCAGTTTCCCTGAAACCCCTGCACCTATCTCCTTGAAATCTGGCAGGCTTCATGCCCTCAGAAGGGGCTACCATTTCAGCAAGTTTCATCCAGATCAGATCAGAAATGACAAAATTATAGGCTGTTTCGAGCTTCCCCATTATTGTCTATGGGCAAAACAACAAAACTGTTTTGACAAAACGAAATGGAATAGCAGTTCTGAATCTAAACAAAATTTGAAACGAAGCACTTCCATCAAAACACAAGTCGAAACGGAATGGTGCTGCTTCGCACAGCCCTAATAGCTATGCTATTACTTTTTGTATACAATTTGGAGTTCTGTTCAATGTTACCAAAAAGGCTAGAGCCAGTTTATGCTTAGGACTTCTGTTGCAAGCTTAGATGTGGAATTAAGGTATAGTTACAGTTGTTGCCTTAATCACTACCCAGGTGAGAAAAGAGGCAAGAGACCAATCTATAGCCTGACTTAATTTTATCTGATCCCAAAAGCACAAGAGCAAACACATATTCTAATACTGACAACAACATAATGTAGATTCTCACTTATACCATTATTAGGGAAGACCCAGGAGGGCAAGACTTGCAGCAGGTCATCTTGATCTCTGACTAACTTTCTCTCCAGTCGATACCCTGTATTTTCTAAATTTAAGTTTCTTTGGTTCAGTAAAACTTTTGGAGTAAAACTGAACTGGTTATTTATGGATCTGGCCTTTTGCTATGTTTAATTTGATTTGGTTTAGCTGGACAAACTGTGTTCTTTCCTGATCAAGCTAATTTTTACATCTGCAAAGGCTCATTTTGCGGTTACTCAAACAGGCTATTCTACTTTCCTAGATTATGGCTTATTTATATGCTGAGCATGTCAGTCTGCTGTGACCTTAAGTACCCACTATGTAATTTAGGCTTGTACTAGGTCCAGTCTGCACTTGACATTGTGGTGTTTGTTATTGACCACATATGTAGCCTACTGCAGAACAATACGTCTTGGCATATATTTACTGTACTGTACTGTACTGAAAAGTATTTTAGGTATGCAAAAAATTCATATTTAAAGTAGCACTGTTAAAAGTAGCACAACTGGTAGTCAAAAGATTTGCTATTGCTGAATTCTAATGACGAAGTTATGTTGAAGAGAGAGTCCTATTTCTATAGGAAAAAGCTACAACTGCAGTGTGACACAGGTTTTGAGAGGAGACCTGTTTATATCTGTTAATATGAAAAAGAATCTTTATATCCACAAGCCAGCAGCAGTATTTTTCATCCTAAAATGGAGTGTTCTTCATTAGAGCAGATATATAAGCCAGGAAGACAAGACTGTTCACTTGAAATAAACCACAACTTTCAATATGCTGTGGAAAACGAAGTTAATTTTGGGAGGTATGATTCGTTAAGAAGAAATAACACTTGGTAGTATTGCTGCTGGAGGATGTTTTCACAGCAGTGGAAAGGGCATAATAACTTTAGTCTTTTATTCTGCCTTTGAAGAATCGAGAATGATGACACTGCTTTGTGCTGTTAGAATCTTTTTTGCCAGCTCACTTTTTCCCATATTAAATCCTTGAATGTACACAGAATATGTACACTAATTAGTATTGACATATGTAAAGTGTCTAATGAGCATAAAAAATATGAAATAAACAACTATTTTGGAATATCAGTAACTTGGTCGGTGGAAGGAGCCTAGAACATGCTGTTTGTTCAGTGGAGAACAAGGGTGTGCACAGAGATTAAATTGCAGTACAGGAAATTTGCACTGCCACAAAAACATTCCAAGACAGGGTGGACGCAAGTATTCCGACCCCTTGGCTGCAGGGCTACCAAGCTGCCGCAGGAGTCCGCGCTCCAGCCAGGGGAGATAGTGGGCTTCTCGTTGGCTCTACCTGCTCCAGGTAATTGAAAGCCTACTGTCTTTTTCCCTGCCATGCCTGGTAGTGCTGCTTCCAGATATCCAGCTCTTGTAGTGGCAGGGGAAAATCCCTAGCCAAACCTTAACCATGTCCCTTGCCAAACCATTCTACTGAAAAGCAGAGCAGTCAGGTGGAGGACTTATTAAGTTGAAGAAATGTCTGCTGCCTTTTTGAACACAACTGGAAAGACTTGTCACTGTTTGAACAGTGCCAGAGGGTCCTGGTGCTGTTCATAGTGTGGGAAGATGTGATGTTGCGTGAACAGTCCTGGGGAGATATGGGTTTGAGCAAGGGGTGGAGGGAGGTACGTGTACTGTTGTGTGAATAGCTGAGACTCTTTTAGTCTTTTGTCAGGCAGCGGTGGGATTCAGCACCACAACTCAAACAGTCCCAGTGCTGTTCAAGCATACTGGCAGCAGGGCTCCCTGACAGCTTGTTGCCTATTGTCCTCAGGGAGCCAGAGCTCTATCTTCCCCTTGGAGCAGGGGAAGAAGAACAGAATACTGTGAAATACTGCAGGTCCCAGGGAGACTGAGATAAGCATACAAGTGTTACAGGTGGTGCTTGAAAACTCTAGAAGAGTTGCTAGTGAAAACAGCTAACAATTTTTGTAGAATGGCTGTTTTTATTCTCCAAAAAACCCTTGAACGCCTGCACACTAGCTATTTTGTGCTGAGAAAAGGGCATATTTCTCAGCACAGACACAATGCCTGTCTGTGGCCTGAGTCATAATGTTTTAAAGCATGCATTACTAGCTGCTGCTCACTCAGAGGTTTTGGTAGTGGATATAATAGAACATAGTTTCTCTGACATGCTTGGATAAATGATGACAGAAGTAATATGTGATGCAAGATTTATTTTGGTAGAATGTTCCAAAGCTCCCCTCGTCAAATGGTTGTAAATTCTTCTAATTAGTCATTTGACATCATGCTTTGGGTTTATTTTGGGGTTTTTCATTTTTTCCGTGAATAGAGCAGTAACGCCCACTGAAATTAGTAGGTGACAAATTGAAAACTAATGAGAGTAAGTACTCTTTTATGTAACATGTAGTTTACTTGGTTAATTGATTGCCACACAGTGGTAGAGGCAGATGGCATAGCCAGGTTTAAAAAGAGAGTGGATGAGTTCATGGATGATAGATCATAATGGTTGGGGGCTATTGAACTATGATGCTAATGACTAGGATATCATAGGGACAGTGGAGATCTGGTAGGACTCCACCTATGACTGAACCATAGGTATGAATGGCTATAACTTGTACAGCAGAGATCATGTTGAAAGAAAGGGTGGGGGTTTAGCTCTTTGTGAAGGATCAGTACACTTCCCTACAAGTGGAGATTGCTACCCAAGGAGGGCAACTTGAGACCCTCTGACCAATCTCATTTCCTTCTATGACCAGGTGACACATGACCTGAACAAAGGAGGAAGAGGCTGATATCATATATTTGGACTTTAAAAAAGCCTTTGACCTGGTGTCCCATGATGCC
>JAGPOW010002742.1:41440293-41455918 GCA_030014935.1 Caiman crocodilus
TAAAATCCAGTGGTGTATAATTTTAGGCCAAAAATGTTAATTTGTTGCCTTTTTCATTTTTATTGGAGTGGCAATATTAAAACTAATTTATGGTATTTCCTGTCCCATTCCTTGTGTTTTTCCTTATTTCCCCCCCCCCCCCCCCCCAAAAAAAAAAAAGACAACAAAAGAAAACCCTTTTTTCTTTATCACACTTACATTTACTCTCTTTTTACTGGGTTGTTGTTGTGAACAAGAAAAAACTCAAATGTGTTTTCTAGGTTAGGCAGATTTGTATTTTGCTATCTTCAGGAAACTAGTCAAATTAGAAAATTTGGGATTGCTGACTGAGTTAACTATGTCTGAATTATAGAATTATTTGAGAATCTTTTATTTTGTTGTATCTAATAAAGCAAAAGTTTTTATCAACCCAACAAAGGCAGTTTGTTTAAGGTAAAATACTACTACTTTTAATTTTTTGAAGCTCAAATATTTTGACCTCTGCCTGTAACGCATTAAAAGCAGTAGTGATGTATCTTTTTGAGTATTTTTAGAAGATAATGTGATATTTGTCTACACAATTCTTTTGCCTATTAATGCATTGATTCTCTTACTGCTAAAAATCTGTGTACAATATTTGTAGTATGCAGAAATTGGTTTCCTGAGAGCTGGGAAGTTGTTGAATCAGTTGTTGGGAGATGAACCTGTGACAGTTAGCCACACCTGCCAATAAACACAAAGTGAATTGTGAAGATTTCAAAGAAAAATCTCACATATTCTTACTCACAGTTTCCTAAATAACTTGAGTTGGCATGTAAAGGAATACTGTCAGCTTCATTTTTGTTTGAGTTCAATTTTAAAAACAAAAGGAGGTACAAAATTTATCTTTAAATGGAGGTACATAATTTGTTTTAGAAGTTTCACAGTGTTTAAGGGCCTTTTCTGTTCATCAGCAGACCTTAACAAGCATACTTCTTAATATTGTACTAGAGCGTGGATGAGCTAAGAGGGACTGTTAAATCCCTTTCCTTAAGACATCTGCTGGCTCGTTTTGATATCGGCTTTACCTCTGGTGTTTCCACTAAATCACTTCTTGCTCAGCCTGGAAAGAAGCCTACCTCTGAGTTCCTCATTAGAAGTAGTGTGTGTTTGTAAAGCACCAAGTTAATGATTGCTCACAACAAATGCAAATGAGTAACAAAACCATGAGTAAAAATTACTCTCAAAAACACAAATTAAACTGATCCAAGTAAGGTCTTGAGGCTTTGAGAGATCTGTGATTGAATACTTTAGACAAATTTATAAAATTAGGATTACCTTATTTGCATATGTATATTAAAATGACAGGTAAAGAAAAAATAGTGTATTTGGGCAAGGCTGAATAGTCTTCAAGGCTTCTTTATTTAAAATTTCTTGTTTCTTCCCCATCCACAACCTTCTCCTCCTAACAGGTTTTAAAAACAAGGGGTAATTATGACACTCAGAGATGAAGGGTTTTTTTAAGCAGGACCAATCAGGCTTTCAAGCTAATTTAGAATGCTGACAGACATAGGAAAACCCTCTCTTTAGTCTAGACATCACCACCTGTTCAACTGTTTTGAGGAGTCCTGGCAAAAATAGATTAAGAGCTGATAATTCTGGCTTTTCTGAGAGGGGAAAAAAAGTGGCAACGTTTTTGCAGATCCACAGTTTTTGAACTTTCAGGACTAATTTTAAAAAGTCCTGCGAGATCATTACTTTGATACAACAAAGACTCCGCTTAACTGGGAGCAAAATAAAGCATGCCTACACTGTAAGTTTACTGCCTGATGTACATAGTGCATGAAGAGCAGGGAGACATTTAGAGCATACCACGCTTTGGTATTGGTATATTCCTGGTGTGAATGTATCCAAGTAATTCTGTAATAACTGCTGGATTCAGGCTAGTGTACTCTGTACTTGATAGATTCAAGCCTTCAGTCCATAAATAGGACAAAATGTTTCCTTTCAAGTTGTATTTCAGATCTCCATGTACCATACAGAAAAATATATTTTAGTGGTAGTTTCCAGCATGATTGCATGTCAGAGTAAAGACCATTCTATAATAATTGCATCAAATGCAGGTTTAAGTATCCCAACTCTTGGTGCTCATATGTTATACAAGAGTTGGTTTTGCAGGCGACAGAACCCACCAACTTGACTGTCTTGTGCATGTGCAGATTTATATTCCAAGGACCATTCTCACAATGTTTTTTCTTATTTAGCTGACTTTATGTATTTCACTTGGTGCCAACACAAATGAGGACATTTTGGGGGTGGAATTCACAGTGTAGTGTTGAACAAAAAAACTTTGTGAAACTGTTAAAGTCCTCATAACTTTTTCTGATTGAACAGTAGCAGGAAATACATATTCATTAGTGGTATACATGTTGTTTACTAATTATTTCTCTTGCACTGATCCTTAGGCTTAAGTTCACATTGCTATTTAAGCACCTACACACCTTTGCAGTTGAACCTTAGGCATATGAAGTTTTACATTTGTAAGGGAGTGTCTGTATAACAAGATTAATTTAGCTGTTTGATATTTTTTTTGGACGTCCACTATCACATTATAGTAACAGTAATACATGATGAGCTGTCCTTCCTATAGGCATTTTTGTTTGAGAAGGGAGGAAGTATTTCTTTTAGAATATGGTGAAAAACAGATGAAGTTAGTTTCCTTGAATTAGCATTCATTTAAAGAAAGTTATCTTGATAATCATAAAGGCAACACAGACCTTGTAGGTGTGACAGTTTTGTTGGCAGACAGTCCATGAGCTCTGAGTTGCCTTGTGTTCACAAAGCTACTCGGATCAAGGGCTAATTATCAGCCCCTAATAATCTACACATTGGTTATTTCTGTTATCCATTGAGATTGTCCTCCTGATTTTTTTTACACTAATTGCTTACTGAAACAGTGTTTATGGGCAAAACTTGAAATATGAAATGAACCTACAAAAATATTTTTCACTGTAAACGTCTGTTAAGACTAAAGTTACGGGACTATGTTAAACCTCATTTCAGTCTCTATATTCCAACTCTTGATGATGCTTATAAGTCAAGACTTGAGAATGTTGCAGTGAGTGAAGTGTTGTACATAATCCAAGTTTACATATACATTTTCAAAATACACTTGTGATAGTTGTGTAAGAGTTTAGAACAAGCTGTTGATTGTAGAGCATATTGACTTAACCTGTTAGCCAGTGATGAAGTAGCAGTTTCATTTTTACAATGTACTATAGTTTTGCTGTCCTTATTTTCTTCAATGGAATTACAAACTACATTAATGTGTACAGCATGTATTCTGGCAAGGATACAAAAACAGGACTTTGACTTTTATGGAAAAAAGTCTTTTCCTACTAAATACATTTTAAAGTGCTTTTTGTTCCTGTCCGTCATTCCCTTCTCCCCTCCCCCACTTCCCACAAGAAAAGAGTATTAACACTTCAAAAGTTCCTGTGGCAGTCAGGTTTGAAGCATAGTAATGTAAATAAATATTGTTTTGACTTTTAAAACTAAACCCAGATTTAATTAATATATTGTTTTATATCTTTGTTGTATTAAAGCAAATATTTAAAAGAATTAAAAATAAAATTGTTGAAAGATGGGCTGGAGGCTTTTTTTTTTTTTTTGTAATTTAAATTGATGGTCAAATATCTTGTTAAGAATTGATCAGAATTAGTTTAGGTTTTAAGATGTCTCCTGCAACAGATACACCACGTTCTTTTGGGGTTTCTGCAATATTCTATTACAAGGACTTTGGAGATGGACTGACGCTTCTTTCCAAATAAGGTGTGGGCAGAATACAGCCCGTGGGCCAGATCCAGCTTGCCAAGGCATTTTGTCTGGCCCACAGCAGGTCCCTTGGCCTTGTTTAGCCCCAGGCACAGGGTGCAACCTGTGCAAGGTCCCACCACCCTTGGGCACCCAGCGAGGCTGGGGCAGCATGGCAGCCAGAGTGGACAGACTCAGTTTCCCAGCAGCCCCTATGGTGGCTTCTTCCAACTGCCACTGCTGGACCAATCCTGGCCTGTCTGCCTTGTACCCACTGCTGGGATAGGGCTGTGGGCAGGTGGGCACCTGTGTCCAGGAGTGTGAGAGGCAGGAAGGCAGATTGGTGACTGGGATCAAGTTTGTGGGGCAGTGACAACGCAGGACTGGGACCTAAGGCAAGCTGCACTCCACTGCCCGCACGTGCCTGTGATGGGCACGGGTTCTATGGGCAGAGGTGTGCAGGGAGCAGATCACAGCTCTGCCTCTGACCCCAGCCCCAACGTCACAGTCCCATGATCCTGATTCCAATCCTGGCCCTGGCCTCATTTGTCCCACTCCTGGATGTTGCTCTCCACTCATCTGCGATCCCATCCCAGCCACCTGGCTGCATGTGGGGGCCACTTAGGGAGTTTTGGTGAGCTGGGGTGGGGGAAGGGATGCTGACCCATTGTGCGACAACTCACTAAAACTCTTTAAGTAGCCCTCCAGTGAAAATAATTGCGCAGCTTTGCTCTAAATAGCTACCTATACTGAAAGCCTGTTATTCTGGTTCTGAAAAAGAGGTTTCATTCTAATTTAATTCCATCTGAGGAAACAGCTACCACACTGTCCCTGTGGGAATTATTTCCAATTGCTTCTCTTACAAGAAGATCTAGGTCTAAAAAGGAAGCATCACCTGACACTGCTGCAACAGTGGTTATGTATAAACCCTTACTTCCCCAGTGAGACAGATGCGATTCCAAAGATTCATTTGATTTTAAAAATATATATACAATATAAAAAAACAAATGGAAATGTTGAATACATGGAGGTGCAACTAGGTGCTGTTTTTCAGTTTTTATAGACGAAGCCTTGATGGACTAGAACTGTAGAAGACTGAGTAGGACAGTCCTGCCATGAGAAAATCTACACGAGGTGTGATCATGTCACATTTGTCTCTTACTTCATAGTCATTGCCTGCTCTGGCCAATTGGTCTAAGCCTGGGGCAGGCAATTGCTTCGGGCCGACAGCAGCTTACCAAATGGTAATACCAAATTGTGGCAAACTGTCAAGGGCTGCATGGGTAGCCTCGCCCCTTGACAGGTGCCCTGCTCCCTGGTTGCGGTCTTGTGACCAAAGTCCCACTCCCTAACCCCTGACCTTTGCCACCAGAAGTCTTTCCCCTTGCCCCTAGAAATACTCTTTTCAGCAAGGGGTTTTGCCATCTCAGAACCAGAAAAATACCAAATTATATTCTAAAAAGTGATCATCTACAAAATTCATTAATTTGATTTCAAAAAACATATTTGTCCTGGTTTACATGCGTTTGTGTAGTGTATGAAGAGGTGACTGCACAATACCTTAAAATGAAGTCTTTTGTATGTTGTGGGGGGTGGGTACAGGTTTGTGGGAGCTGTGGGTGTGTGGGTATGTGGGGTGTGGGTGGCTATGGGGGGAGGGTGACGGGTTTATGTATAGCAGTGCAAGGGGAGGCGTAGGTGCATGTGTATGTAGGAGTCTGCATGTGAGACCCACCCTATAAACACACATACATATACACTCTGCCCCTGTGCCAGTGTGTGTCTATGCATGCATGTGCATGTATGCGTGTGTGTGTGTGTGTGTGCACCAGTGTAGTCCCCTTTGGGGATGCAGTGCAAGAGCAGGTAGGGGCAGGGAACTAGCTGGGGATGGGTGGGGATAGGCTGCTCAAGCCTGTGGGAGAGCTCCCTCTGGGTCCTACTGCCCCTGGCTCCAGCCAGCTTTGACGGGGAGCTGGGGCAAATATTTATTAATTTCATAAATTTTTTAGGGGCTCCACAGGCCAGGTATAATGGCCTGGTATGTGGAAGTGGCCTGCGGGCCGTATTTTGCCTGCCCCTAGTCTAAGCTAACTATTCTTAGAATCCTTTGTAGTCCACTTGCTTGAGCCTGAAAGCCATCCTACATACTAATTATGTAAACAAATATTAGAAGAATATTTGAGTTGGAAATGCCAAGGCAACTTCGATTATTCCCCTTTGTGCATATGTGTGATGGTAGGATGCAGGCATTTAATTAAAGGCTATTTTTTCCACAACATGCTTCTTGTGGGAAGTTACACGTTTCTTTATCTTACCATAATTTGATCTACAGTAAAGACCAATTATTTCCCTATGAGTATTTCTACAGTGGTGTCATCAGAGCATTCCATTGATTCACATATTTTAATTCTCCCTGAGAACTACTTAGATTTGGTGGGGTTGGGGAATAAAGGATGTTCACAAAAGAACATAATTAAGGGTAAGACTTTACGTGCATAGTTTCTGATGCTGGGGAGAAGTAACATTAGAAAACAAATAGCAGAGACAGTGCATGGTATACAGTTTTAACATTTCCCATGAAATCAGACAAAGATCCTCCATTTAGCAGATATTTCGCACTTGGATTTAGTACTTTCATATCTACATCCTAATATTGTTTTATTGAGTTTATTGTTATGGTTATGGTCTTTCTGATATAGATAGATACCCAACCACCCCAAACAGGAATGAAACTACCAAGTCTGTATCTCTTACCAGGTATCAAATGCTAAATGCTTTTAATCACCAGGACTGGATGTGAGCTACAACTACTCAACAGAAAGTTTTTCTTAACCTCTGCTTATGTAAAATGTTCACGGGCCAATCATATATTTTTGTATTGTAAAAGGACAGGCACCTGAAATTTATGTTACTAGAGAGAGAATTTTACAAGTTTTTACAGGATGTTGCCTACTACAGGATATATTATATGATATAAAAATCTCTCAACTAATCTGAAATGCATTATTTTGTCTCCAGAATAAACTCATTAAAAATTATCTTAAAAATATCAAAAGAGTAATAAAGTGTTGCCATGCCTTGATTGATACCTTTTTCAATGGAATGGGAGCTGACCTTTCAATCCCAGTTGTTAGTAAATTGTTAGTAAACAAAATTTACACACATGTTGGGAACCAAAGTTAGATGTTAGAGCAGGGACTGGCAAAATACTGCGCACAGGCTGGAGACAGCTTTTTGGCATTTTCTGAGGTATTAGACCCCTTTTGAAGAGCCTTGAATCAGGTACTCAAAATCATGAGTAATGTCTGAAAATATAGACTCTCTCTGCTATATTTAGTATTTCACCTTGACATTTAAGTTTGAGTTTTTGGGTTTTTTTACTACAACAGAAAGCAAGTTGGCTGGGTAATACAGTTGATAGACTGAGGTTTGATATTCCCCAGGCCTCTTCCTTATTGATTGATTTCTGGTGACTAAGCACAAAAGATTCTGGATGTACCTACAATTTCTCTTAGTCATTTTAATGTCTGTTTCCAGACAGAGTACAGTAAGTCTCATGTGATCAGTTTTTTAGACTTTCAAAGATTCTTATATATTTGCATAGTCATTTTATGAGTCAACTTCCCTAGAGTGGGTTATAGTTATTTCTATGTACCTGCTTGGATTGTTTTATTCTTTTACCTAGCTGAGTCTTCCCTGCAGTACTGAATACTGTGATTTGTATATTTAACTGTTGTATCCCAGGTTACTGATTAACTCTTTAAATCAAGACCCTGAGACATGATAGTGAAGTGCATAACTATGTAAATATCCACAGAGCAGTTACAAGGAGCTGCATTTCAGTATACTATTTGGGACAGAGATACAGGAATGATGGACCAGACCATATCCTCTATCCATAATATGATTGTATTGAAATAATAATGGTTATGTTGATTTATACTCCTGCCTGCCCCCTTGGCTTTCACAGTGCTTTGTCTGACAACATATTTGATCCAGCAGTGAAATCTGCCCATTTCAGTGGTGAAACATTTTAGCTTTTTATCAGTGCACAGTAAGACAATAATTCTGGACTGGAAATATTGTGTTCCTATTGAAACTGTAGACTGAGTACAGGTTGGGTCTGCACATTTAAAATACGTACAGCATTCTGGACTAAATCAGCCTGCTGTTCCACCTGCGCCAGAGTTGTTGAAGAACACAAGTTCTCTGAATCTTGGCTTGGGATCTCTTGAGAAGGCTGCCACCTCCTGGAACACAGGGGCTCATGCAAGGGTGCAGCGTTTTGTTCTGTTCTCTGCAACAACTTATGCTACTTACAGTAAAGGTACATGTTACACTTAGACCAGTGGTGCTCAATCTTTTGGTCCCTCAGCCCAAATTGGACCTCATGCCCCACAATTGAGCCTGCACATCTAGATCTAGACTGTGCTGCCCCTGTCTGGCCCCATGTGCTAGGATTGGGGCCCCAGGAACCCTCACCACTTCCACCCAGTCCTGCATGTTGGGATCAGGGCTGTAGGACTCTGGGCTGCATCCATCAACCTCAGAGATCATGGGGGCTTCTGCATGTGGGGCCATCTCTGTCATCCTCCATGTGCTGGGAGCAGGCCCTGTATGTTGGCACTAGATCTAATATGCAGGGCAACAGCCTGTGGGGTTCTCCATGGGCCAGATTCCAAAGCCCTTGGGGTCAGATCTGACCCATGGACAGGGGATTGGGTACCCCTGGCTTAAACTATACTAAGGGCACTTAAAACCCAAGTGTACTCGCATTAAGGCTCATTAACTTGTGCTAAGAGCCCTTCAAGTGCCTTAAAGTTATGGCACTTCAGGTGAGATTTAATTCTGGGTCATGCTGCCTAGCTTCTGATAGGCTCCATAGATATAAAATGAGCCATTTGCAGTCCTCCAGCCTCCCAGAATGTACTACTTCAGGACCCCTTCTCCTGCTGCACCCAGAACAAGGATAAAGCCCAGGGATCCTGGCTTCTAGCCATGCCCCTACTCTAGTGGCAAGTCAGAGCTATGCAGACAAAAAACTATTGACCTTAAATGTGCAGTTGCCCACAGCATGTTCTAACTTTAACACTGCTTTACATGCCACAGATTTAGTATGGTCTAAGTGTTATATGTAACTTTACTCATAAACTACCATACTATCTGAGGCTAAAAACATGTCAGACTTCTTCCGGGACAAAACCTGTTTGTAGCACATTGCTTCTCCTGTAGCCTGACCCAGGAGCCAGTTTTCTCATAAAGCCCAGTCAGCTACAGTTCCAGTTTGCTTATTTTATAGGGGGAACATTTGTCCTCACAACAAGCAAGGCAGACAACATAAGCAACAGGCAAATAACAAACAAATGCTAAACCTCTGGTCTTTCTTCAGACCTTGAGAGAGGCAACTCAGGCCTGATGCTTGTCCCTCAACAAACCAGCCTTTTCATCCCACCTTAGCTGCTCTCCCTGCAGAACTGGCCTCAGGGGTAGGTCAGGTCTTATTAAAGGTGTCATGGTCAGGGGGTGCCATGCATATGTACACATATGAATGCAGCCTGTGCTCACAGCGGTGATCTACCCTACCCTGGCTGATCCCTGCCCCAGCAGGAGAAGCAGCACCCTCGCCTCTAGCTGCTGGTGAGGAAGAGCCAGGCTAGACAGCATGGATGGCAGCAGCAGTGCCTGCCTGCCCACCTTCCTGGCACACCATGCCACTCCACCTCCCTGCCAGACCATGCTGCACTACCTTCCTACCTCTGTCTGCAGCAGCACTGCTGACTTGGGAGGGATTTCCAGGGTGGGTGCCAAAATACAAGTTTGGCCAAGGCACCATTTTCCCTAAGGCTAGCTCTGCCTCCTTGGGAGCTTTTAACTTCCCCTAGGGTCAGTCAATCATCCTAGTCATCTGACTCAGGGCTTCTCAGCAGGTAGGCTTCTCTCTTTAACCCCCTGTCCCCCTGCTTCAGCCCCTTAGCCATGCTTATTACACCTTTATTCTGAGATCCTATAAATATACAAGCCCATTGTCCCACTTTAAGTGCCTGTAAAGTACCAAGATAACCCTTTTTTTTCCCCAGGATAATTGGGGATAATTTGTGTTAATTGTCATTCAAGCTGCATGCGTAAAGGACTGTCCTACAACTATTTTGATGTGTGTCAAAGCTCAGGAAGGTCAGATCTGGGATAAACCCAATTTCTGTTTTTAGCTTTCACATGCTTTTGGTAGTTCAATAAAGTATGGGACTAACATCTGTCACATGGAGCGCATTCCCTGTCTCATCCTCACCCCAGCAAGGGGACAACTGATTGTGCAGTGGAGTGTTCCTTTCTTTTTTCTTTTCTATATGAGTGCTTGCTTTTTTTGATTACTGAGTGCAGTCTGTAAGGTACCTTGTAGACTGCTTTCTAGAGAAGGTGAATCAAGATATGTTCCTTGCACATGAAAGAGCAGATGGAATCTAGGACACTTTTTATTGTAACTCTTGTCCTATGAAACCTTTAGCAGCTGTGAAATGGTTTCTTCTATATTATATAATATTATTATATAATATATCTGGCGTGGCTCTCTGCTCCCTGTGGATCCAGGCTGTGTGGCAGGGCAGTGCTGGTCCCTGCCATATGACCTGGCTCCACAGGGAGCAGAGAGCCACACCAAGGGTCTCCTTACTGCCGCCGCCTATCCCGTGCAGCCCCGGATCTGTGCTCCCTGTGGAACCAGGTTGCACGGCAGGAACTAGCACGGCAGGGACTGCGACCCTCATTAACTAGCTGGAAGAGCCTGCCCTCCTGTGTCTGTGCTACTGATTTCATCAAACAGGATTGACAGTGCAGTCTGACAAAAGTGCTGCAAATGGAGGGACTTGTTTTGGGAATAGTACCATATTCTATGCAGCCTTTTGAGGGGAGCCTTTTGTCACTGGAATGTGTGAAAGTTGTTCCTGTATCTTCAAACCATTTAACCCTGCTGGTCCAATTTCACCATTTATGCTCTCATTTGCACTTCCCTCACCATGGAAATGGACTAGAGCGGTCTATTTCACATATCTCTCACCTTCACCAGAAGCATAAAGCTGGGGTGACACAAGTATAAGCCAGATGTCCTACTGTTCCTAGACACTATACCCAGATGCCCATATTTTTGCTAAATAGAGGGAGAAGGAATCAATGCAGGGAATCTTTTGGGGGAGTGCTTTGGAGGAATGCACAAAAAAACTTTGAAAGCTGGGTTGGAGGGAGCCTATGCTCCTGAGCATACCTGGCAGTTGCTTCCATATGCAAGGGCTTCAGGAACTGTTATAATATATACACACCGACTTTGTTATATATGTATGAAACTGGACACAGGTACAGGATCTGAAACAAAGCCTTGCAATAGAAAGGAAGCTGACAGGATGATTCTCATCACATGGCCTGCCTTAAAAAACACCACAGTTACACTTAGAGAATAGCACTTCTACATTTTACCATCTGTCCCAAATCAAAGAAGGAAAGAAAAAAGTTATTGACTTCATTTTTTTTTAAATTTAAATAAAACTCCATTTGTTAGCATGAGTGGCTTTACATTTATATCATGAGGTCTTTGGGTCAGGGATCTTGTCTGTAACATCCACACCAAAATCTTTCTGTTTGGGTTTGTCAAAATGGACCCTGGATTCTCTACTTAGAAATCATGGTATTTCAGCTGAGGGTAATTTACTTGATAAGACAGCTTTGTTGGCATCAGTATCATTGCATATTGAGATTTTTAGGTATATAGTAAATAAAGTAGTGCTGAAAGGTGTTTGATGTTGGCAGACCTGAATAATTGCCTTTTGTTTACAGGAAAGATAGTAGCAAGATAGCACCAATATAGAACCAAGCCAGTAAGTTTAGTTTGCCCTAGATGGAACATTTTTGAAGGTGAGTGGGGGCTTCCTCCCATTCAGTTCTGGTTTCACTGCAGGGAAATGCATAAATTTTAATAGCCATTGCAATAAAGATATTTGCTAAGTGAATACATTTGTTGTGTTTTGCCCTTAGCAGCTATGTGTCTCTGACACAGTCTACACAGTGTCCATGATCACCTCTGAACTAGTTATTAGAGCAGGTTTCTAATATATACCCACAGTCTTTCTGCATCAGAAAAGGACCTTTACTATTATTTCTTTAGTGCTGTATTACTACAGTCTGCATGCATGTACATGTGTGGTGAGGCTGCTCCAACACGTTGTAATTACTCAGAGCACTTGATTAATTAAGCCTGCTGGAATGTGGTAATTACAGTGCTCCAACCAGGTTCTGCGCCTCATGTATCAGAATCCCCATGCTTCAAAATGGCAGTGGGGGCACATGAACTAAAGCTTGTCAAACGCCCCTGCTGCCATTTAGAAGCATCCCCACCACCATTTGGAAGTGCGGGGATGCTGATACATGAGATACAGTGGCACTTTAATTAGAGAGGCTCTTGGAGCCACTCTAAAGTGCCTCCCTCTCTGCCCCCGGAGCACGTGTAAAAGTGCTTTGAGTAGAGACAAAAGAACTGGAAACAGAGGCTGAAGAAAAGCTGTTCATATGCACACACCACAATACTTCAAGGTACCCTCTCTGGTTTCTTGTTGGAGGCACAAGCTCTTGTACACTTTTCTTAAGGCCTATATCTTACCCATTTCCTAACTACTTCCTCATTTGGGGGAGCTTTTCAGGTATAAAAAAAACATTCATTCCTCACCCAAAGCAGTTCTCCCATCCCTTGGATATGGACTCAAGTTGCTGAAGGAAAGTTTAGGTTAGATATGAAAAAAAACTTCCTCACTGGAAAGACAGTAAAGCACTGGAACAGGTACTCAGAGAGGTGGTGGAATCTCCATCCTTGGAGGTTTTTAAGACCCAGATAGACAAAGCCTGGGCTGGGATGATCTAGTTGGGGATGGTCTGGCTTTGAGCAGAGGTTGGACTAGATGACCTCCTGAGGTCCCTTCCAATCTTAACTTTCTATGATTCTATGGCTCCATATCCTTACAGCATAGATGCAGAAGTTGATCTGCTCCATAGATTGCTTCTCACCCAGCCCTGGTTCTTTCCTCTTGAGTATCCTCACAAAACTCACTCCTAAGCCTCCTTAATGCTACCTCCTCTCCCTTTCCCTCTATAGGCCCCAATGTCTGCTTTCCCCTTCCCCAAGGACTGCTCGTGAAGTGTGTGCTCCCTGGATCACCTCCATACTCAGTCTCTAGGCTCTCCACTTCTCCCTGTGAACAGTCAGTGTATTACCCAACTTGTGTGTATGTGTTTTTTCCTACCTGCCTGGCTCTGTTCCACCAAAACCAATTTCTTCACTGCAGTCAGGCATGGAGAATAAGGAAGTGTGCCTCACTGACCTAGGGACCTGGGTGAAGGGGCTTCAGGGAGGCTTTGGGGCAAGGGGTAAGTTTATGAAAACATTATGGGGACATGGAGATGAAGAGGCTTGGAGAACAAGATAGGAACTTTGGATGTATGAGGAGCTGCAGGCAGTAATGGGAGTTCAGAGGAAACTTGGGATGATTTAGCTACTACTTCAACAAATCTCTACTAGCCACAAGTGAAAAGTCTGTCCAGTGGTTGACCGGGGCAGCAAAAATGTCTCTGACCAGAGGGAAATCCTCCCTTCTGTTAAATTTCAAATCCAAATACGTGAAGACCATCCATCTCCTAAATGAAAGCACTGCACGTATTTTTAATGGGCAATTACCTTATTTCCCTCCCTAACTTTGTTCTTGTTCTGCTGAACAATTTCAGCTGAAACTCCTGAGAAAAAAAATTAGCATGAGGCAGAACACCTGACCTGGAGATCATCATTCTGAACTGCTAAAGTTAGAGAAAGTGACAAAGTTACAAGCAACAGAAGACCAAATCTTGCAAGGGAAAGCATTAGGCAACTCCAGCTGTGGATGCTACTGTCTGCTTTGCTTATAATAAAACTGGCAGCAGTTCAGGCACTCGGGCCCCTCATGCATACCTTTGTAGTTATCTGTCATGTGGCTGACTCTGCTGAGACAGACTAGATGATCTAGTAGGGCTTTTTTCCCCATTATAATTTATATTATCTTAAAGAAAACAAAGCCCTTAAAGGGGCAGGGAATGAGTTATAGCCAGCTGAGAATTTTCCAGCAGTACTTTTCCATTCAAAATTCTGATCTTGCTGGAGCAATATTTTGACCTTCTTAAAATGAAATATTTTGATAAGGTGGAAATGAAATGCTTAGAATATTTCTTATCATCACTCCTTTCTTTCCTCCTTACTCCCCCCTGCCAAGTTTCTGATTCTTCCTCCTGATTTGGGACAAATATATGTTTCAGGATCTGAGAATTTCCTGCAGGCTGGAAATTCCATTTTCCAACCAATTGTAAAGTCAACCAACATGAGTAGATCCTTGTCTGCAACTGAAGGAATATCATATGTCTGGAACATGTAATCAGTATTTCTGGACTTGAAAACTTGCCTGTCTACAGCAGGGATATGAAGTTCCATATTCAAAGGTCTCCATAGATTCAGCAGTATATTTAGTGTGTAAAAGTAAACATTGCTCCAAAAGTACAGGGATTCACTGATGATGGACTACCATGCTCTGGGCGGCGTGCTGAGGGAAAGAGGTGCACAGGTGGTATTCTCTTCTGTCCTACCAGTGAGCAGACGTGGAAGACAACATGAGAATTGCATTAGAGAGACCAACTGGCGGCTTCGGCAATGGCGTCTGGAGGCAGGCTTTGGCTTCCTTGACAATGACCCACACATCACAACAAGAGACATGCTCAGTTGGGATGGGCTTCACCTGCCCCCAAAGGTAAGTGTGTGTTCTCTTCTAGGTTGGCGGATCTCCTCTGGCAGGCTTTAAACTAGGCTCATCGGGGGGAGGGGATGATGAGGGTGGGGAAAGCCATAGACCACCAAACCATGTGGCACCCACAAGAACAGCCCAGACTGAAGAAGAAGAGCATCAGGAACCTGCAATCCATGGGGCAGCCAGCAGCACACCACAGGTAAGCAATAAGCAGGTAAGCAATAAGGGGTCCTTTGGGCATCAGAGCCGGGGGGCAACAAAGGCGCCAGTCACAGGGTTCAAGTGCCTATACACTAACGCTAGGAGCATGCGGAGCAAGCAGGATGAACTAGCACTCCTGGTTGCAGAAAACACATACAACTTAGTAGGGCTAACAGAAACCTGGTGGGATCCTTCCCATGACTGGGCAGTACACATAGAGGGTTATAAGTTGTACAGAAAGGATAGAGTGGGAAAGAGAGGGGGAGGGGTTGCACTCTATGTCAATGAGTGATATACATTGACCCTTATCAAAATGAAATTGAAGGAGGAGAAAATAGAAGGATTGTGGGTTAGGTTACATGGAGGTCAAGGAGAAAGGTGGTAGGGGTCTGCTACAGACCCCCCACATCAAGGGGAAGAACTCAATTCAGGGCTCCTGAGGCAGCTTTTGTAGACCATAAAAACTAGGGTGGCAGTAGTCGTCGGGGACCTAAACTACCCAGACATCTACTGGGAGATGCAGACAGCAAAGTCCCACCGTTCACGCGGGTTTCTGTCCTGTGTACAGGACTTCCATCTGATGCAGGAGCAGGACAAATTATGCTGAGGGGAAACCAGCACAGGTTTGTAGCAGGTAAATCATGCCTGACTAATCTAGTCTCTTTATATGACCAGGTTACGAAACTCCTGGAGGCAGGAGCAGGGGTTGACATCATTTACTTAGACTGCAGGAAGGCCTTTGATATGGTATGCCACCCCATACTGGTGAACAAGTTAAGAGGCTGTGACTTGGATGACTACACAGTCTGGTGGGTGGTGAATTGGCTAGAGGGTCGCACCCAGAGAGTCGT
>JAGPOW010002742.1:41456018-41476240 GCA_030014935.1 Caiman crocodilus
AGGAAGAACTTCTTCACAGTTAGAGTAGCCAAGGTCTGGAATGGGCTCCCAAGGGAGGTGGTGCTCTCCCCTACCCTGGGGGTTTTCAAGAGGAGGTTAGATAGGCTGGGGTCATCTAGACCCAGCACTCTTTCCTGCCTATGCAGGGGGTTGGACTTAATGATCTATTAAGGTCCCTTCCGACCCTAACATCTATGAATAACAGTCACAGAGCAGACACTGATTCTGCAATCAGTTACCATACAGATCTAAGCCATTATAAAAATCCTTCCACCCATCCCAACTGTTCTCCCTTTCCCCAGTGTTTCTGAATTGATTTTTTAGTGGGAGAAGGGATTTGGACTGAATTAAAAGCTTCAGAATAAAGGACCTGGGGGGAGGAGAACATTTCACTACCTGATTCCATAGCCAACAGTTTAAGGCATTGCAGGTGCCTTGGAGAGCCACCTCTAGCTCCACTATCCCCAACAGTCATTCAGATTTGGGTCTCTTTTCATTGGATACACTCTGGCATCTCCACTTTCAGCTCTGCATTGTCAGACAAGGTACTGAGAGAGTTATCCACTAAACTCTTGGTAGCTTGTGGTTGCCTGAGTGACAGGCTCACCCTCAGGCTTTATGTTTTGACAGCTTCCACCTTTCTGAGCACCTTGCTCTGCTGCTGTGGGGTTAGAGAGGGATCAGGGACATGGCGCATATGGTGCTGTACAATTCTTTTATCGAATATACAAGAATGGCAACCTTTTGTTCCTGCAGGCTGCTGCTTGTGACCTGGGACCCTGCTACAGGCCACAAATCTCCATCCCCTGGAGCAGCCAAGCCACCTGACCTTACCCTTGCCACCCAAGTGGCCAATGGTCATGGAGAGTATTAAATGTGATGACACCATAGTAACAGAGAAGGGAAGACTAGGAGTCAGCAGATGCTGCAGAGGAAATAAATGTGTCACAGAGGACTGAAGTGCCCTGCTCCTAAAAAGGGGAAAACTGCTAGGGAAAGAGCCCTCACAGCTGTTGGTTGCCAGGGCAACTGGAGGGAGCAAGCAATCACACCTGCCAGCAGTCAGCTGACTAATAAGAGCAGGGCCTGGCTCCCTTATAAACCCTAGGCAACAGGCACGGTCATGAAAAAGAGGAAAAGCCTGAGACATGAATAATGTCTGACATTGCTGTGGGATGAAGAAACCCCGGTAGGCTTGAGTGTCATTATAGCTGGACAGCTTCTGTTTGTGTTATAATCTAAGGGCTTGTGTTTGTGTTACTGTTTTGTCACTGGTGGTTTGGCGAGGCTACTAGGGGGGAGTAGGTTGGAGGAGGCCTCATAGGGGACTCACAGCGGAGTGTGGGAACCCTGTGCTAGTGAGGGCACAGCATTTGGGGTGCAAAGACCCCAGCCCCAGAGAGGGGAAGTTGAGAAGCCCCAGAGAAGAGGATGTTGCTGAGAGGCCCCAGTGTGGGTGTGGTGAGCCCCAAAGGAGAGGGCAGCATTGCTGAGAGGGTCCTAGAGAAAAGGGGCAGTGAAGAGCACCAGGGAAGGGGGTAGCATTGAGGAACCCCAGGAAAGGGGGCACCATTACGGAAAAGTGCCAGAGAGAGGGTGCAGTGAGACGGGGCTGCAAAGAGCCCAAATGCCAGAGAGAGGGTGTAGACCCAGACCAAACAACGTCTATTCCAGCTACGAGGCTTAGGGCATGGTAAAAGAGGTGGTTGGGGCCACGCATAGCCCCTAAGGCTAGGGTGCCCCTGAAGCACCCATTGTAGAACAGGACCCATGAGGGGGCCGAGCAACCATGGGGCCTTGGTGTTCATCAGGATGTGACCAAGAGGGCATAAAAGGCAGCCTCCCATATATTTATATTCCATCAAAGATGAGGCGGGTGAGAATCTGGGGTTGCCCTTGGGCCAACTTGGCACAGGAAGGGGGCCTTGAGGAGATCACGGCCCTCCTGCAGGACCCCGCCGTGACAAAATGGAATGAGGCAGGTAGTAGGACCCTGGTGATGCCCAAGTCACAGTGTGCTACATTCCCTGAGTTGCAGCAAGTGGGTTTTAATATCTTCATGGGCTAGATCTGATCCTTGTACAAAAAGATTCTTTTGGAGCAGTGTTTGGCAACCTTTTAAGGCTGTGGGGCTGGAATGACCCAGTTCCAGTCAGAGGTGGGCCTGTGCATAGGTGGTGCTAGGACCCAGCTGCCACTGCTTTTCCTTGCAGCAGTAGGGAAAGAGTGCCCATTGCTGCCACTTCTTCCTGTGCTGGCATATGTAAACAATAGGGATGTGTGAAGCTTCGGTCGCCAACCCAATGGCTGAGAAGATTTGGCCTGATTTCGGAGAAGATTTGGCCTGATTTGGCAACTGAATCATCGAATCCGAGTCAAATCAGGAGACCCATTAAAAGCTCCAAACTGATTCAAAGCATCCAAATCGATTTGAAAAAGATTCTGTGACTTGGAAGGCAGTCTTGCAGGGAAACAGAAACTTAAAAGAGGGAGGGGCAGGAAAGACTGCTCTGATATTGAAATCTGTAGCTGGCCAATGACTGTGATCTTTCCCTGAGTTCCCTTCCAATCACAGTGCTCTGGGAGAAACCGCATATAAGGCTCTGTGTGAAGCCTTTCTCTCCCTTCTGTGAGCTGTCTGTCTGGAAGCAACAGTGCGTACTGGTTTCCTAATCAGTATCTTGCTAGTCTCCCTTCTTGGAAAGGACTGGCTACACCTTACCAATTACCTTTGCCTAGAATCCCTCTACTTATCCCTATCCAATCCATTCCTTTCATCTTATTTTTCCCCAAAAATCCTCTTGTTTTCTTTCTTGTTATTTTTTCTCCCACACTTTTTAAAAAGAAAACTGTGTTTTCCCTGACAGTGTGTCATCCATCACTGTGTAAGAAAGCACATGCACACACACACGCACTTCCCATCACAGCAAGCATTATGAAGCATGCTGGAACGGAAGGTGTCAGGTCTTCTGGCAGGGCAGGGAAATGGACTAGAGCAGGTAGGGAGAGAGCTAGAGCTGCAAGTTGCCCCCCGGCCCCAACGGATGCATCCTCTTTCCTGACAACAATGAGTATTCTGCTGCCAGTGGGAGCAAGGAGGTGGGAGCAGTACCTTTTCCTGCACCGGCACCACCTTCACTAACATCAGAAATGGCCACCAGCACCAGCACGACAGTCTCTTCTACCACAATTTCAGCTCCCAGAGTGAGCCTCTCAGTGCCAAGGTTGGGGGGGGGGGGGGGCTGGATCTGGAAGCAGAGGAGCTGAGTACCATAGCTAAAGTAGTTCTGGGGAAAGGGTGGGAATCTGAGTTTGTGCTCCACACCCCTCAAAGTTCCCCTGCAGGCATGTCTCTTCTGGAAGGCACTTCAGAGGAGGTTGTGGGGGCAAGTGGCTCAGATTCCCCTGTTGTTGTGCCTCTGCTTTCTGAGAAGCGGGATAAAACAGGATCCCCACCCTCAACCCAGAAGCAGTGGGGTAGCGTAGTATGGGATCATTTTGATTTGGCAGATGATCACAGGTATGCTACCTACCAGCACTGCCAAAGGCAGATCAGCTGGGTCAAGAAGATGAAACACTTCACCACCACAGTGATGCTGCCGCATTTCAGGAGGCAGTACCCCCTTGCCCTTCTCAGCCTGGCACCAGAGGGAGCATGCCCAAAAAGAAGTCCCCCTCTCACTCCAAATCCCCTGTCCCCACAAAGCAGAGGCAGGCTACCCTGGAACAGTGGGGGAAAGCCACAGATAAAGTGGGGAGCATTGCAGGGTGAGCAAGGTAGCCCAGAGTACTAGGGAGATGCTTGCTCTGGATAGCCAGCCCTTCTCCTTTGAGCATCCAGGGTTCAGGTAACTTATGGTGCTCATGGCCCCATCCTGTTGAGTGTCTGCACTCAGCCACCTTTAGCAGGACACTGGTGCCCTCCCTGTATGAGGCATGCAAGGAGCATTTGAGGGAGGAGCTATGTAAGGTAGATCTGCAGGTTGCCTTGCACTTTACCTCGGACATCTGAAGCAGCCAAGGTGGAGATCATGCTTATCGCTCCCTCACAGGGCACTGGTGTGATCAGTCAGGGTCTTGGTGTGCTCTCCTTCAAGCAGAGGTGATGGATGAATCCCACACAGCAATGGAGATCATGATGGCCATGAACCACATAGTGCAGGGGTGGCTCACTGAGCAGGGCAAGCTCACCCGTAGGTTCATGGTCACCAACAATGGGGCCAATATGGTTAAGGCAGTCCATGATGCCAACTTTGGCCTCCGCTGTGTGGCACACAAGTTCTACCTCTTAGTCAGGGTTGCCTTGGAGGGGGACAGGGTGACGGCACCATCACTACCACTACTAGCCAGTTCATTTCAAGATGCAGGGCGGTGGCAGTCTACTTTCGCTGGTGCATCAAGGCAGGCAAGATGCCATGGAACAAACCAGCAGAGCTGAGCATCCCGCAGCACAAAATCATCCAGAATGTGGAGACTTGGTGGTACTCCTCATACCTGATCCTCAAAACGCTGGTTGAGCTCAGGGAGATTGTGATCAGCCGTCCCCTTAACAAAACGGAGTAGGATACCATCTCCCATACTGGCAATTAAAAAAATGAAAGCAAGTCCCATTCATTAAACAAAACTGGTGGCTTAGTACTTTCTAGCAGTAGTGTAACTAAGTGGGGCATGATGGACTCCACTAATTGCTATACATAACTACAGGTCATGTAGAAGACAGGATATTGGTATATCTTATAGGCTAATAGAATGAGAGATGCATAAGCTTTTGAAAGCAAGGGCTTACTTTATGTAGACATGCTTGAGCTAATTTTAAACCATTTAGCACAGATATTGGCAGCAGGGCAGCCACAGTAGCCCAGAACTGATCATGACCAAAGTAGCTTGGGCATGTTCACATGACAGTAAGCCACAGCAGTGACCGCAAGGAAGGCTTATTTTCAATCGAAGCAGTTTCTGATCAGCTGTTAAAACATTCTTCTATATAGGCTTTTATCTGTTTTTTAATGAATAAATGCTAAAGATTATTTTTAATAGCAAGTAGAAATGAATCGCATGCCAGGATGAAGCCATTGTCCCTTTATTGAAAAGCATTCAGGTACTTTTCAGAATGAATGAGAACCTGTTACTGAAGGGATAAACTAGACTGTGGAGGCGGTAGGTGGTCCTGCTCATACATCACTTGATGTTTAGTTACTTAAAATAACAAAATAGGTGCAGTTTCACTGATAATTATCTTTGTGGTTGCTAGGATACTTGTCAAATCCCTAAGGAAGTGTTGTTGGGGTTTTTTTTGGTGGGGGGAGGAGTTGTCTTTCTAATTATGGTGATTTCATACAATTTTCCCCTCCTTTCCCCCCCCGCCCAAATTTTTTTACTTTACAAAAACAATTTATACCATTTGGAGGTAGAAGATTTCCTGTTTAAAAAAAAAAAAAAAGTGAATGCCTGAAGCATTGTTTAATTTTATCTGTCTTTGGGCAGCCATGCATTTCCAAAAACCCAAAGAATGTTTAGAGTTCTCATTGTTTTTTCAGTGGGATTTAATTTTTTTAGACAAATATTTCAATTGGCCAATACATCTCATTAGAAGTTCATTTTACATGGCAAGTCTACAGATCCATTGCAATCGGTTCTATCTCTGCCTCCAGCTGCTTGGAAGCAGGCCCAGAGCTGTCAGTGGAATGGGTAAGCACCACTGCATCTTGGGGGAGAGAGCCCTTTAAAGAGAGACCCACCTGTTTCTGATTTTTCTCCATACCCCAACCCTGGGCTTTATGAAGTTTAAGTCAAGGAAAGTGGGTCACTTGTAGCCAGGTTAATGAAGGTGTTAGAGCTTCAGAGTCTAAAGGTCTATACTAGGCAGCGTCCAATAAGAGCAGTTGAGAGGTCTGGTGGAACTGATAGAAGACTGTCTGGGAGGGTCCTGAGACTTGTGAAGTATCTACAGCTGTAAGCAAGAGAGGAAGACAGTTCCAAGGTGCAGGCATAGATGAAGGCTTTTGGGAGTGAGAGGGAGGGTGAGATATGAGGCAGGACAGGGTTTGGGAGAATACTGTAGGAGGAGCTGTGAGGAGAGTGCTACGGCCAGGAGCATGTTGTCAAACTTGCTTTTCTCACTGTGCTGTTCAAGAACAGAAAAATTGGACTGGAAGCCATTTTAAAAAAGATTTTTATAGTAGTGGCTCCTGTGGCAGACCCCCTGCACAGCCTGAGATATGCAGCCAGAATGATGAGCTGTAACTTGGTGCAGTGATTCTCAACCTGGGAACCATGAGATCCTTTCAAGGTTGTTATGAAATGTTGGCACAGGTAGGTGTGCAAACATGATTTAAAATATAATTCCAGAGATTTTAAATAGAAATTCATCATATTAAAACATTCTGTCTTGTTATTATGCTCTTTCTGAGTTCTTCCCAAAAAAGGTGCTATATTATTTTCCATAGTCAGAAAATGAGTGAAAACTGAGTGCTGGCATTTTCTGAGGTGTGCCGTGAGTCTAATAAGGTGTGCATTGAGTTTAACAAGGTTAAAAACCACTGGCTTAGTGTCACTGCCTTTGGCAGCATCAAGATAAAGCCAATATCCAAAGAAATGGGTACTGACCTCTGCTAAATATACTGTCAGCAAGCTCTTAAGTGATACTATCTGTCACTTAACTATTATAGAAACCTTTAGCAAAATATTGAGGAAGGTTTTCTTGGTATCCAGGGGCACAAAAGGAAATATTGAGTCACTTCCTTTGTGTCTGGTTCTAGTTTGAATACAAGAATGAATTTCAGCAGAGATCCAGCTAGCTGACTGAAGATAACAAGAGACATGGGTGTAAGAGGCAGAGGGGACACTTCAGAAAATTTTCTGCATCCTGCTGAAACCATGGCTATAGGCCAACTCCTTCCTATAAATTGCTCTAATTTGGATAACAACAGATGATTCATAGTATGAGATCAAAATCATGTCGGATAGATGAGGTTTAGATGGACAAATCCATTGTGGGGTCATGACTTAGACTTGAATACAACCCTGCATCCAAGATTATTGACATCTGCTTCTTCTAAACTGTTGAAATACTGGAGCATGAATACTGCAATGTACCATGTGTTTCATGCTGGGGTAATTGATTTCCCAAGGAATAAGAAGATTTAAGAGCTATTACAGCCCTGTTCCCTTGCACTCCAAAGGTAAAGGAAACTGTAAATTCTGTTCTAGCAGCAATGTCCAAAGGTAATTGTTAAACTTATTGTTGGCTGATCTGAAGAACACCTGTTTACATAATATATTAAACCTGTTTACATAATATATGAAAATATAATAGGATATATTATATCCTTAATATATAAGGAGATACCTTACCTTCATCTGCAAGTACCCACATGCTGCTTTAACAATCAGAGTGCTTTCCTCTCTGTCAGGCTTATCCAAAATGCTTTCAGTTACTGCACCCTGCTCCATTTTTCTTGTGGGCATAGTGTATTGATTGAGGAAACTAATACATGCTTGGGTACATTAGCAATGTTTTTGTTACAAAAGCCTGTTTCTTGGTTTTAAGAATATATATTTCTTTACATCAGTGATTCTGAACCAGTGGGCCACAGTAGGGCCGCAAAGCAAGGACTTTAAAAAAGCGCAGGAGTATGAGGAGCCAAGGGGCCTGCTTTGGCAGTCTTGCTCTGCAGTCCTACACATGCTGGACATGTGGCAAACCCATTGACATTTCACACCCTGGCACTTTTAAATACCTCGTTTTGCCATCCCACAAGTGGGACTGCAGAGCAAGTCAAGCAATGTGCTGGCATGGGGGAGATCATCTGCTACCCACAACAGCCAGCTGTGTATGTTTTTGTTTGTTTGTTTTTCTCTTTTTATTAAGGAATTTCATGCCCAACTACCAGAAAACATACATCCTGCTATGCACCTCTGGTAAGGAATGTCATGCCATTGGGATCAGGCATAAAATTCCTCAGATCCCTATCTTGCAATTACATTAACATCTGTCAAGAGCCCTGGAGAACTTTTCTTTATAAACTGAGGGCTACAAATAAATTTATTGTAGGGGTGTCAGCCATCAATTCCTGTTATGGTTTGTCAGTCTCTCAAGTCATATCAGAGAATGATTTTTTTTTTAATATTCTTGGTTCTATTTTTCCAAAGACTTGGTTTAATGTGTCCCTTGACAAGTATCCTCTCTCTAGCATCAAGAAACATGTTAGTCCCACACTAGGCCAAAAAGTTAGCCTTGTCTAGACTTTCAGGGTGCGTCCAAATGAGCCCACATGTGCCTCTTGCAGCGTCTCAAACTTCTCTGAGACGTTGCAAGAGGCACATGCAGGAATGAGAAAATGTTCCCTGCACTGAAAATTTCAGCCCTGCACTGCAAATTAGGCCCCTGGATCTCCAGGAGTCAATAAAAAACTCCACGGACAAAAAATGCAGTACAGAGTGCAGGACTGTACCCTAAGACAACCAGAGGCTGGGTCCTCCACAGAGACACTGGCTGCCAGAGTGCCTCTATGGTTGGCCTTTGCCCTGGTGCTGAAGCGCTCTGACTGCCCATGTAAAGGAGGCAGCATGGCAGCAGCAGGGAGCTGGACCTGGACTGCAGTGCTGGTAAGTAGTAGTTTGCGGGGGGCTGGAAGAGGGGGGAGGGGACCATGGGGGGGACTTCCACTGGCCCTGCCTGCTCCCTGAGCCCCCCAATCCCTGCCCCACCCAACACTGGCCAACTGATCTCTGTCTCTCTGTCTATATAGTAGTATTTTGTTTTAATTGTGGAGGAACATGGATTTGGGGGTATTTAACAGAGTGACTTCACGATTTTTTTTTTTTTTAATTTATCAGGGATTTTTCAGTTTTCCAATAGGGGACACCAGAATTCCTGTTAAGGAGGCCAGTGGCAGGAGCCTGCCTGCTCAGAGCTGGCACCTTGGACCCAGCTGGAGGTGGCTGACCTCCTGGCCAATTGGGGCCAGGAGGACATGCTTTGACTGTTCAAAGCAGGCCACCACACTGGGAACTTCTTCTGGGCAATAGATGCCCAGATGGCTGGGCAGGAGACACGCATGGCAGTAGTGCTGCGCAGCCACAGACCACTGGCAGCCAGCCCAGAGTGGCAGATGCCTCTACTGGCTGTGCTGTCCCCATCTGGGTCTGGCACGTGCATAGCCGATCACAGCCAGGCAGCAGCACCCACTGCCAGACTGCTGCAGTGGGTAAAGTGTGCAGGGAGATTTCAAGGCTGCTTCAGCAGTCCAGCTGGCACAAGGGGTAGTGTCCCCAGGTTCCATTTGGCCGGGACCCAGAAGCTCCTGGGAGCTAGTAGCCCTGAGCTACTTGCCAGGGCAGCTTTTTGTACTGGTGGGGCCAGGACAGAACAGCTTGTTATATATACTGCACAGGTGCTGGCTGCAGATCCAGGAGGAGCCAGGCAGGGTTATTTTGCCCCAAGTGGCACAATTTGCCCCACACCAAAGTGCATGTCTGGGCATGTGTGCTGAGGCAAAAAGCCCTAGCTCAAATTTGCACTGCTTCTATTTGAGCTGCTGAAAGCACATGTTACTGCATGTGTGGACATGCCCTTGGAGTAGTTGGCCTCTGGGCATGTTGAAACATCAGTTCACTTATCTGGCAGGACTTGTTTTTTAAGCTTCCAGATTCTGGATTGTCTGTTTGTCTGTATTTCTTGTTTTCCTTTTTTGTTGCTGGGTGGTAGGGTGAGGGAGACAAAAGAAAACTTGACAGTCACGCTAATATGCACTGAACTGTGCAAATATCAGTATCTACACAGACTACTTTTTTTCTAACAAAACTCCTTTAAGCTTTTGTTACCAATATTGAGATGCTTTCTCTGCTGCCTTGTAAGTGTGATCTTCACATGGGGGACCAGTTCTTTAAGGGAGATGCCTTGTAAAATATACATCAATTAATTATGATTGTTTAACCTGTTACAGCATTTTGACTGGAATTCTCAAGGGTCTGTAGCACTCCATTCTTTAACAACTGCAAAATTAAGAGATTAAATTTTCCCTGGTCAGTATGGCTTACACAACCCAAAAGTTATTTCTACACAAGGGCCTTAAATTTTTTAGTTCAGTAACTAGCCTTTCTAACTCCAAACAAGGTAATCATTTAAAAATAAACTTAATAAAAAGCATTTAACAAAATTTCTCTATGCCTGTCAACTATTGAATTTACTTCCATAAAGGAACAACATTTATTCTAGAAATTTTAAAACCACTTCAATAAAATTTCTGTAAACTAATCTGCTCTATATGGATTATTTCAATAGAAATGTTTGTTTTAAAGGAAATGTTTGGATTGCCTGTTCTGTCACAATGTATTTTCTAAACGATATTTACTTTAGATGCCTATTTTAATTGCATAAGGTATGTGGAGTCTGAAAATGGTTTCTCTTGAAGCCTTGGAACTTTCCTCATGTGCTTGATGATACCCTTTTAAAGACAGGTCTTTTTCATGACTTCAAGGAGGAAAAACAGAGGTAATATCCTTGTGAGGACTCTGGCATGACAGCTCCTTATGATTAACCAAGGTTTGTTTCTTTTAATGCAGGTTCCATATATTTGATTTTCTGAATCAATGGGTTGGCCAGGTTAATCAAACTATCGGTCTGTATCCTGAAATGGATATCTAGTAAGTAAATTTGGTGTACAGGCAGTCCTTTACTTACAATGTTTTGAGTTACGTTTCACACTTACAACGTTTATAAATTGACACCGTTTCAATTCTCTGACATCAGTTTCGACTTTACAACGCTTGATCCGATGTGACGCCACACCAGCAAACATGTTTGCTGTGTCACCCATCTCCCTGGAGAACATCTGTCCAAACGTCCTTGGACACTTTCTTTAAGAAAGCAGACAAGACTCCTGAGAAGAGTCCAGCCAAGAACCCTTCAAAAAGTCTAACCAAGAGCCCTTCAAAGAGTCCAGCAAAGTCACTTCTTTGAAGTCCTTCCAAATCAATACGATTCCTATTTACAATATAAATACATTACTGTAGCTATGATACTCATCTATAATTGACTGAGTACAAAATTCTGGAGTATTTTTGGTGAAAATAGGGTATTGGGCTTTGTTTCAGGAACCAATCCCCCATTTATAACATTGTTATGAGAAAATTGGTTCTGAGTTGCAATGTTTCGACTTAAGATGTGGTTTTTAGGAACCGATTGCATTGCAAGTCTGAGGACCGCCTGTATTTGAGTGGCTGGGAAAGTCAAAGGAGGCTTTTCTTTTTTAAAAAAACCAAACAAACCTCTATGAATCATTACTGCAGAATTGTGTAACTTTTTTTTTTTCAAAATGTGTCTCATGAATTTTAACTAACAGAAAATAAATTACAGATTTTCTACCAGTTGCACCAGTAAGTCAATCTGCACTCTCATGCACTACATATTTGTTGTTGCAAACTTTTCAAGCCTCAACTTAACAATTGATTTAGTAAGCTGTTGTTAGCAATGCCTTTGTTTTATACAGCTGGTCAGTGCACGCAAAATGCCTGCAACAAAGTGAATAGTAGTGTTAGTCTTTCAAACCATATGATTATGAATACTGAAATCATTCATAGAATTCTCTGTTTCTCTTGGAAATATGTATGTGCACAGACAGAAGACATAGGTTTAAAAGAGTATTTGATAACAGGGAGAACAACATATAAAGAAGCTTATTGGAGTGTGTTTGTTGTGATCTGCCATGGAGATCCCAACCTGCAATGAGGTTAAAATAGGCCTTTCGGTTTTACAGGTGTTTGTGCAAAGATACGTTTGTTGTTGAAACTTGTTCACTAATGTAAATAAAGCTGGATTTTTCTGGATAAATAAGCAAAGCACATGTGGAGTACTGCTAAGTATTTAAAATGTCCTGGTATACTGTGTCGTATTTGATGTGTAAGTTTAATGTCATGCAACATACTTATGTGAGGTCCTTGCTGATATTCCAATGACAACAATGTTCCATTAAGAAGAAGGAATCTATAAAAATGCTGAGACACAATTACAGGGTCCAAAGAACTGAGTTCTCCAGTGTTTTCTTATAAAAACACAGGTTATCTGATTTAAATAAAGATGACAAAACAAATTTGCTAACTCATCTATACATGACTCAGTGTCCTAAACATAGCTCAGCTGTGAATTATGAAGAGTATATGACAATGCAATTATTCTATAGTCTTTGGTTCTTCTCATACTGATATTCAAATCATTAATGTTACTTCCAAAACTTGTCTTTTCATTTTTTTTCCATAAAATAGATAGCATTAATGTTCTGTATATTGCACATAGTACATGCATCATCCAGCATAAATTATTTTATTCAGGCTCAATCTCTTTAAAGTGATGATCTGTGATTTTTCTAAATCTTAAATCCTTAAAGTCTGCTTATTCTGCTACCACATTTTTAAACAAAACTGTTTTCATATCATACAATCCCCTCTTTCCTAAGGAAATGAATTCAACACAACTAGAAGAAAAACCAACACTTCATAGCATCATAGAAAATGAGGGTTGGAAGGGACCTTCAGAGGTCATCCAGTCCAACCCTCTGCTCAGACAGGACCATCCCCAACTAGATCATCCCAGACACGGCTTTGTCTAGCCAGGTCTTAAAAACCTTCAAGAATGGAGATTCTACAACCTCTCTGGGTAGCATGTTCCAGTACTTTACTACTCTCCTCTTGAGAAAGTTTTTCCTAATATCTAACCTAAACTCCCCTTGCTGCAACTTAAGGCCATTGCTGCACTGAGAACAATCTAGCTCCATTCCCTTTGTAACCACCCTTCAGGTAGTTTAAGGCTGTTATTAAATCCCCACCTCAGTCTTCTCTTCTCCAGACTAAGTAACCAAGTAAGTAAAATGATAGAGAAAAAATATGTTTTTATTGAACTACTACTCTTTCTCTAGGATCCACATTTAAATTGCCTGAGAGCCACATGCAGATCATGAGCCATGGTTTAGCCATTCCTGATATATTAAGATCTCTTAAGGTCCCAGGGTCTGATGGTCCATTGCAACCAAACTGTGCTCTCTCAAACCATAGAATATTGATGAGGTGAAATCTGTGGATTCACCTCATCCACAGGTTTGAGAGAGATCTGTGGACTCTTCTGGACTGATTTGTCTTTTGAGTTACTGTGTACAAACCCTTTTGCCCATCACCCATCTTTTAACCCCTCCCTAATTCAAAAGCTCCAAATTATTTCATGTCTTCTCGCTACCCATCAACTACTGCTATCCTCCCCATCACCTTCTTTCTCTCCTGCCCAAGATTCCGTACCTTCAATTCTCCCATGTTAAAATGGCCCCTGCAACTCACTCACATCTTAACACTCTTCCAAAAAATTAGTTTCCCTAAAACAAAGTTTGATAAGAAATGCAACTGAGCAAAATGGTCATTAGTATTAAGGCAGAGATTATCAACTGTTTCTGAGCCAGTCCACACTCTTAACTTCTGAATGCTGTGGCACCTTCAGTTGAGACCCACTTAGGTAAGTTGAACACTTTAGTGGTTCTCAACTAGGTGTTGCTGCTGCCACCAACTAGAACTGCTTTGTGCATCTTTTCCACAGCCAGACCAGGAAGGACTGTGGCATGTGTGCACACTCCTTCTGCATTAGAAGCTTCTACAGTTTACTTCTGACTCTTTGATTTCTCTTCTGTTTCATTCAATTGTAAATTAATACTATTGGCAATAACACTGCTTACAGTTTAGTGGATGTTAGCTGTATTGGCTCCTTTTTTGAGGGCTACATCACGTGCATCTTTTTGGTTACTTATTAGTAATTCTACAATGAAAGACAGCTCCAAGAAGCATACATCTAGGGCTCAGTGAACATCTGTTCACCAGGGCACCCTCGAGGAAACTAAGAGTAATGGTCACAAACTCCTGGAAGATGGTTTCAGGCTCATTTCAGGCTCAACATTAGGAAAAACTACTTCACAACTAGGGTATCCAGACTGTGGAATAAGCTCCCTCCAGAGGTAGTGTGATCACCTACCCTGGAAATCTTTAAGACGAGACTAGACAGTCACCTTGCTGGGGTCACCTGACCCCCAGTTATCTTTCTTTCTTGGTGCAGAGGGTTGGACCCAATGATCTTCCAAGGTCCCTTCCAGCCTTACAATCTATGAATCAGACAATATTATCATAATATAAAGGTAGCATGGAGTTTTTCAATATTCATTATCTGTTGCCAAAATACTTTGCCTTTTATACATATTGGATTTATTTATTGAGCTGAACAACATCTCAGTCTCACAAAAATATACACATTCTCAGGAATGGGAAGAATTGCATTTTTCCTTTCAACATTGGGAGAAGGCATACTTTCTCTGGTTATGAAAAGATGTAACCTCTGGTATCATTGATCCAAAAGACATAACAGTTTGTAAAGTCAGCATTTCTGACTGCATTTTCATAATAAACAATCACATTTAATGATAGAGAATGATGACATCTGAAATATTTAATATATTTAAAACAATGTAAGTACTAACAAATAGTTTCTTTCCATCTGAACTGAATTGTACTATTCCATAAAGAAGGAGTGTTTGTAAAGTAACTAATTTTAGGTCTCGAGATTGTTTTACAAAATAATTTTTTTTAAGTGTTCATATTTTCTTTGGTTATTTTTCCATACATATTAAGTCATATTTTTTGAAAGTGCATAGAGGACTTACAAAGTAGAAAAATTTGGGTATCCATTTTAAATACCAAAAACAACAGAATATTACCTGGCCTTGCTAGATTGCTCTTATTAATTTGAGTCAACTTCTTTCATTCTCTTCACAAATGTAGGATTCTGTTTTGAAGTTTCAATAGAAACTGAGTACTCTGCACAACTAGAGCCAATATTCTTAAGATCTCTGTGTAAATCACAAGGGAGAAGGGAAAGCAGGTTTATTATTAACACTAGGTATTAATGTTAAGGAAGCAGAAGATCTGTAAACAGTGTGTTTAATTACAGGATGGTAAAGACTAAAAACAATTTCTAATTTTTACATAGTATTTTTTATCTTTAGTTAAAAAGCAAGGAAATATTATCACATTACTGCTGGGTAAATGGAAGGATAGGGTGTATACTTACACTGTGGTGGTACGGTATCCTAAGCATTTTCATTTTACCTTCTGCTATCATTTCTCTATGTCTAGGGACAGACATTACACATAAGCTAGTTTAAGTGATCAGAAACTGGTTTAAAACTGGTACAGAATAGATGGTTAGTGCATATAAACCAGTTTAAAATGACTGGAACTGGTTTAAGATAAACCTGGTTGAATGTAGTATATCAGACTTAATTGATTTGGATCAAAACAGTTTATGCAATGTCTGTCCCAGACTCCTTCCTAGTTTAAGTTAAACTAAAGTCCCCCTGCATGCAAGATGCTTTGCAGCCCTGGACTGGGCTGGACTAGGCTATGCTTTCTGCTCCAGGGAACAGGCTGGTCCCACCCTTCTCCTCCCTTAGACCTCCTCCTCTCTAGACCTCTAGAGGAGACTGCAGGCCCAGCAGGGTTTGCCTGGCTTCCCCCACTGTTTGCTGCTGAAGCAGGGATTCCCCCCTCCCTTCCAGCTCCCCCACCAAGGACTCTAGCCCCATGGACCCTAGGCATGTGATATGCTAGCTCATGGGGGGTGGGTGGGTGGGTGTGTGTATGTGTCCAGTTTCACTGGGGCGGGCAGACAGGACAAAGTAGACGATAGTGTTTGCTTAGGGCTTTTTGGAGCTAACCAGTAGGTCAGCTGATAATGTCCCTCTGTTCCTTTCTTGGAAAAAGCTGTTTAAGAGAGCTTGAACAAATGATAGAGGCTTTTGTTTTGCAGATGAGCTGATAAATGCTGGTTTTTATCAGCCCCCTGTTGGTTTGCAGCCCTATCAGGTTTGCAGCCAGGTTTTGAGATAGGGAGAGGGAGATTGAAAAGCTCAGTATCAACAGATGCATGCACTGCACACACCCACTTTGCCTCAAAGTGCTAGGCTGGAGGTGGGATCTGGCAACACTCCTGCCCCTCAAGCTGCAAGCAGGGGCAAAAGCCTAAGAAAGTGCAAGCCAGGATGAGGGTTTAAATCCCTCCCTAATCAGAGCATCCTGCGGCTGGCCATGGCCCACCCCGCCCAGCTCAGCTCTGTGGAAGTAAATGGGGAGGTTGCTTTAGCCCCTCCCTTCCCCTTCCCTCCAATATGTGTATGGCACCCAGGTAAGGGTCCAGTCAGACCACAAACCCCTGGAAGCGATTTTTGCGAAGCCCATAGGAAAGGCTCCAGCATGGCTACAGAGGATGCTGTTGCAACTCCAAAAATATGACATCCAGATTCTCTATACCAAAGGCAAAGACATGTTAGTGGCTGACACATTTTCTAGAGCCACAACCCTCACTCCTCCACCAGAACCTGATTTTTTCCACTCAGAAAAGGTAGTTCACCGTGTGACTGAAATGGAGCCACTCAGTGGCCAGTAACTTCAGCAGTTACAGGAGTACATGAAGGCTGACAGGGAACTACAAGCCCTTAGAGCCCAGCATCTTAATGGATGGCCAAGCAGGCAAAAACAAATTAAACCTTACTGGCCTCTCAGGGACCAAATCCTGATTCAGGATGATTTGCTTATGATTGGACTAAAAATAATCATTCCATGTGGTGCAAGGACCAACATATTGACATTGCTTCATTTGCCCCATCAAGGCATACAAAGGTCAACAATACAAGCTCAACGACTCATGTATTGGCTTCAGATTAAAACCCACATCGAGCAATGGATTGTAAATTGCACACCTTGTCAAGAGCTCCAACCCAGTACTCAGAGCCCATGATCTCACATGAGATCTCAGACCAGCCTTGGCTAAAACTGGCAGTGGACATTTTTGATCTACAAGGACAGTCTTATTTCATAATAGCCAATTATTACTCCAAGTACCCTGAAATTTTGCACCTGCTTGACATGAAAGCTGGCATGATAATAGCCAACATGAAGTCTGTATTTGCTCACCATGGCATACCTAAAGAAATTGTTTGTGATCACATGCCATTTGCAAGTCACATGATGAAATAATTTGTCCATTCTTGTCCAGGTTATCCACAATCCAATGGTCAGGTTGAATGCACAGATCAGATGCTCAAATCAATGTTTAAGACTTTGCAGGACGGCTCAGATCTATATCTGGTTTTACTCAATCTGAGGAACTTGCCCATTACCAGTCTTGAGTATGCTCCAGTGTAGCTTTTGATGGGGAGACTTTTGTGCTGTTCCTTCCTTGCTACAACGGTGGTGCTAACTCCTAGACTACCAGCTGAATGCCTCCCATAAATTGCAGAACCTTCAAAGGCGCTGAAAGATATGCTATGACCACACAGTTGCATTCTTGCCACCTCTATGAGACAGGGAGAAAGTAAGGATGCAAACAAGTACAGGTTGGATACCAGTGTCCATTATGGCAAAAAGGGATGAACCACGTTCCTACGTGATAACACACCCCAGCAGTAATGTCTACAGAAGAAACAGAAGACACTTAAGGAAAGATTACTCATCAGTGCCAGCAGAACAAGTTGATACACCTCAAAAGACAGCAGCAGAACAAGAATCAGAAGTAAAACCAGACCACCAAGAGCAAGAATTTCATTACATTTCAGAGGATCCACCAGTACCCACAGAGACACCCAATGATACCACGCAAATTCAGAGTGGATGTGTGGTGACGTTGCCTGTGAAATACAAGGATTATGTAATGGAATAGCAGTAAAAGCTAGACCCTATCAGTGAGCCAAGTGCTAGCAACCTCTGACTACATGATCCTGAAATGTTCTGAGTTAAAGTAGCTATGAATGAAAATTCAACTACTTAAGAGGGAGCTCCCAAAGTAAAGAAGGGGAATGTGGTATATGGAATGTACCTTTAAGGGGCCTGCAGTGGAACGTCCAAGTCTTTTCCCGATGCCTGGTGGGTGCAGTTTGTTGGTCGGGGGTTGTTGTTGTTCTCCCCACAAGCTGTGAGTGTGTGTGTTGCTGAATCCTGTTCCTAATAAAGATAAAGCTGTTTACCATCCCACTGGTCTCTGATGAATGCTGGCTTGAGAACAGAACCACAGGGGCATAGAGGTCTGAGTGAGTACCCCATCCCAGGAACCCACGTGCCGCTGCCACTTCTGGGTTGGCGTGATTGGCTGCAGGGGGGACGACCCCCCTCCCCCCTAAGTTGCTGACTGGCTGCTGGGGGGTAGGGGGAAGTGTCCCCCCTGACTCGGGAGGTACCAGTCACCCATACTCTTATCTATAAGCCTTTATGTTTAAATACCGCATTTATAAATCCAGCACTGCATTTGGTATGAATACATAGGGTAGTCAAACAGATAGGGTTCCAAGTATGTAAACAGTCACTGTGAATTCCAGTCTTACAATTTCTCCTGAAGACTGTATGGACTAGATCCTCAGCAGCCATAAACTGACAGGTTTAAGGTAGCTTCCAGCTTGAGCAGTAACATCCATGAAGCAGGCATGGCATGTCTGAGACACATGCTCTATGTCACTATACTGGAGCAGTACAGATAGCCCAGTTTGGAATAGTAGCATAAAAAACAAGTGCTCAGGCTTGTATTATGTCTGCTGAAAAAATTTTGCATACAGTTGATCAAAAGCAAAGCTGCCAGGTTCATGGGAGTCCTGAGGCAGGGCCCAGGTTGTAAATAGATGTATAGATATATTGTTATCCTCCAGTGTGGCTTTGGTTATGTCAGCAAGTTGACATTTATTTGTATCTAATTGTTGTTATTCTTCTTGCCTGTTAATAGCTGTTTTTATCTGCCTAGCTATATTTACCTGTTCTTGCTGCACATATTTACTAATATTTTCTTATAAATCTGTAGATATCTGTATCAGTTGTATACTAATAACTATCTTTTTAAGATTCCCTGTAAACATTAATAAGTTTGTATATAGTTAAGCTATTTCTTGGTCCTGGTCTGACTCTATAGGGAATAGAGGGAACTGGCCAGTATTTTACAGATCCCTCACACAGCACTTCTGCCTAACTACTTATCTCTTCTACTTGGAGAGGGGGACACATAGTTGGGTGTGCCAGGCTTACATGAATGAAAGCCGTAGCCCTCTTAAATCAGGCTGCTGGTGACTCCACTGAGAGACAGGTCACTCCTAATGCCATATAGTGTTTGCCCTTGGTCACTGGGTTCCTGGGATCCGGTACTCACTCAGACCTCCATTTCTCTGGGGTTGTGCCCTTGAGTCAGTATTCAGCAGAGACTGGTGGGATGGTAAACAGCTTTATCTTTAATAGGAACAGGATTCAGCAACACATACACTCACAGCTTGTGGGGAGAACAACAACCCAACTCCACCGGGCATCAGGGGAAAGACTGGAGCATTCCACTGCAGCCCCCGTCCAGGGACATGCCATGTACCACATGTTCCAGCATGGTTCTCCTTGTTCTCCAGGCAAATAGCATCACAATTTCTGTTCTCCGCAACCCAAAAATATGCCCTACAGCATGGAACGGTGCAGGGGGTGGATCTAACCCAACCCTGTAAGCCAGGAGCCATGCTCCAGAGTGGCGAGGGGTGGGTGGTTACCTACATCCTGACATCAGTTCTCTAGCATGTTGTTGAGGCTTCCCTCAAGCTAGGTCAAACATGAGGGGCACTCCATTACCTGAAAAACAGGCTGAGATCAGACTTGTGCAGTGGTTGGCAGAAAGACTGGCTAAGGAGCTCTATTGATCTGGGAGCAAAATTTTACAAATGGGGAATTTTCTGACCACCCTCAATCTAAAATCATTGCAAAACATGTGAAGTGCATGGAGCAAAGTTTTAAGAGAGCAAAGCCTGCCTCTAAAAGTGGGTGCTACCTTCCCCACAGCTGCTGCGGCTTCTTGTCCAATGGCCATCTTGCATCACATCACCAAAGCAATTGCCCCATTTGCTCACTCCTTCCAGGGGGCAAAGTAAATACTTAACTGGGACATCTCCACAACCCTGTCTGGAATCAGTACTTTTCAAGCCCTATTCTAAGCTGTCAAGTTCAGTTTTTGGCTTCTTCACTGGTTCAAGTGCCCTTGCCAGGTCAGATTTATTCCTATTTATAAAAGGTGTCAACTTGTTCCTCCTTGGATGTAGCTGGGAAGCAGAGAAAGCCACGAATTGAAATTTCAGGATCCAATCCAGAGACACTAGGTTGTGGAGAAATTCAATCTGTTTTCAGAAACT
>JAGPOW010002742.1:41493414-41503749 GCA_030014935.1 Caiman crocodilus
TTGGGTTCTTCCAGATATTCAGTGGGATATTGCTTGTTAAAATAAATTAAACTTGTCACACAGGACAGAACTGCTTTACAGTTGCACAGTGTTCACTTTTTTAATTCTCTCCAACTAAATAAGATGTTGTTCAACCCTGTTTCTTATGTGTGACTAAATGGTATGTGCAGCCCATGAACCGTCTTTACTTTTTTTGTCAGGAATTCACAACGTCTGGGTCATCGAACACAGACACTGGAAAGGTGAATGGGAGCTTGGAGACCAAATACAAATGGGCTGAGTATGGTCTGACTTTCACAGAAAAATGGAACACGGATAACACTCTGGGAACAGAAATTGCTATTGAAGACCAGGTAATAGAAAACAAAAATTAACTATAAGTAGACTGTCATCTAAACAGTAGATTTAAGTTGATAAGTTGTTTGGCTTGTTTTGTTTTGTTTTCCAAAATAGATTGCCAAAGGTTTGAAACTGACTTTTGACACAACCTTTTCACCAAACACGGGGTAAGAGTTTCACTTTTATTTGTTTTCTTACAGTACCATTTTTGGCATAATTAAGGACATACTGACATTACTTGCAGGGTTAATTATTAGGTAAATTTCTATGGAAAAATAAAAAGATTGTTGCTTGGATCAACTCACTTTTAATTATTTGAAAAAAAAAAATATGACTTGGTTGCTTAGATATGGAGAATTTGTCATGGAGAGAAGTTGGGGGGGCATAGGGAGGCAGAGGCGTACATTTTTAAGTCATTCAAGACGTAAACCCCCCCACAAAAAGTAGCACTTTACTTTAAACTCAGCACATTCCTGTGCTGAGCGCACCACGTGCCCAGAACAGGCAGCATGTTAGTTGGGCCCAGCTTGCCCAGTGTCTGTATAAATCAGGTGCTTCGGCAGGTTTTTTTTTTTGTGCTTTTTATATAATAGCTGATTGAATCAGCTAGGTAAAAGTGCCAAAAAACCCCATTGAAACACTCAGTCTACATAGGCATTACAGTGCTGGGGTTGAACTAACACGTTGCTGTTTCTGGTAAATTATGGGAGTTTCCTTGGGTTTTTTGTTTGTTTTTTTTTCTCACATTTGTCAGTGGCCTAAATGTGTAATATTTATTTCCTTAAACATTTTTTTTATGCATGATTTATATTTCGGCTTTCTTGACTGGTCAGTTATGTCTTTCTCCATTCTTGACAACTCTTATACTTTTTGGCTTTTGTGTACCCACTGCAGGTTAGTAGAGATCTAATTTTGAACTTCTTGGATGAAGAATTAAGCTTTTGTAAAGTAACTTTTTTATTTTATTTTCCCAGAAAGAAAAGTGGCAAAATTAAATCATCTTATAAACGTGAATGTGTAAACCTGGGTTGTGACGTTGACTTTGATTTTGCCGGACCTGCGATCCATGGTTCAGCTGTTTTTGGTTATGAAGGTTGGCTTGCTGGCTATCAGATGACTTTTGATAGTGCCAAATCAAAGTTAACAAGGAATAATTTCTCTGTGGGTTACAAGACTGGAGACTTCCAGCTGCACACTAATGTGTGAGTAATTGGTGGGGGGGGTGGTTTTAAGGCTGTTTGGGAAGACAAGATGTGTCATATTGAATAAGTGGCTATAGTTTGTGTAATGTTTATGAAGAGTCTGGAAAAGAACTTCTTGCTTAGCTAACCAGTATGTCACTTTTTGGATAACAGCTGAGACTTCTTAATATTATCTTTAGCCATTTCCACACCTTTGACTTAACTAGGATTTTTGTGGTGTTTGTATAAAGTAATGTCAGATTCAAGTGTGCAGCACTTTTACAGAGTTGTAAAAATCAAAATACAGTATTTCAGTAGTTTTTACCAAGTAGACTGTTTTCTGCAGTAAGATGGAGAGAATTGTACTGTTATGACAAACCTGCACCCCTACCAAATTGTAATGGGTTCACACCTTAGTTTAAATATGCTTAATCAATGTTTCTTAATTCTTGCTGTAGTTGAAAAGTCTGTCTTCATTCTCAGCTATTCAAAGCACTCAGACTTAACAAACTTACCATTGTGTGACAAAGTAATTAGTTTACTTATTCTGTTGATGTTTTTTTTTTCTATTTAGAAGTCCTTGTCCAGCCTCTAATGATTGTTTGAAGGTGCCTTATTAAATTGCAGTCGAAATGATTGTGCCTGTCATTTGTTAGTGTAGTAACAAATACATGTGATTCCACTTATGTGCTGCATTAGGAAGCCATTTTGCATGTTATGTCCTCTTAATACAAATTTTTTCCCTGTCTTAGCCTTGTAAAAAGGAAGGGATTGAGAGGGAATGGAGTTAAGAAAACAAAAGCGAGTTCAAATAGCAGTATTCAGATCTACAGTAAATTGCTTGCAAAATTTAATTAAAAGATTTGAAATTGGCATTGTACTTAAAAATAGTAAACCTTCCTCCTTTAAAATATTTCTTCAATGCTACTTGATATAATGCAACTTTTCAAAATGTTAGGTATCCAGTCATTACAAATTTAGCTTGCTGTTGTATTCCTTTTTTTTCTGTATCCTTTGTTTCAAATGGTTCATATTGGTTGCTTTATTTTTTTGAGATTTGGCTCTTCCATGAACTTTTAACATTATATTGCCCTCCTCCTATTTTCACTTTTTTAATGGAAAACTTTGAATATTTTGTTCCTGTCTTTTAGATGACTTGGTTGAGTAAAACTTAAAAAAACCCACTAATTCTAGGGGATTTATTTTCCATAATTCTTATAGTTGAAAATATTTTGCAGCAATGATGGGTCAGAATTTGGTGGCTCAATTTACCAGAAAGTGAGTGACAACCTTGAAACTGCTGTAAATCTAGCTTGGACAGCAGGCAGCAACAGCACTCGTTTTGGTATCGCAGCTAAATACCAGTTGGATTCTACCGCTTCTATCTCTGTAAGTATCTCCTTGGGTTCAGCTCCATTAGCAGCACCTCCATCACAGTCTATGCAGGCCGGCTTGTAAATTTTCCTTAAATTCTCCACACTTAATAGATTTAGTTTTTTCTTTTCTCCTCTGTATCATAAATAATGTTTCACAGGTCAGCACTAACAAGTAAAATAGAATGTAGCATGTAATTTAGTATGTAACTACTGTGACTGATACTTGAAGTATTACAGTTTTACCAACAGCAGTCCAAATGTATTAAACTTTTTGGGGGTAATTTCAACAGTTTCACATGATAAGAATTTGATACTGGCTGCTTCCTGCATTTTTTTTCATTCAATCTTCCATAGCTTAATGGTCAGTTACTTGTACAGTAAATCTGTTATCCGGCATCCCCCCGGAATGGGGGATGTCGGATAACAAAATATGCTGGTTAATTGAGCGGCCCCAGCTGCTGCTGCTCCCTCTGCGTCTGGGGTGTCCCCCTTGCAGGCCCTGAGGGATAGGGAGGCGGACCCCGCATAGCCCCATGCAGCCTGTTTATGTCCCTGGGCTGTGGGGGCTCAGCAGCACAGGCTGCTTTGCCCCAGGCCTTAGGGGTTTGGAGAAACTGGAAGTGCCATGGTAGGCACTTCCACTTTCACTTTTCCTTACAAGCCAGCATGCTAGTTAACAGAGCATGCTGGCTTGTAAGGTGCCAGTTATCAAAGAGTTTACTGTATTTGTAATTCCTCCTTCAAACTATGTCTTGTGATCTGGAATAAGTATTATAACTTAGATTTAATATACTACTCTACATCCTATTGATTTGAGGTTATGGCAATAAGTATAACAGTATATGCAGAGCTTTAGTAATTGGCTGTTCGTTGATTGGAGGCATAAATAAAGTTTCTTTTAAAGATATTTCATCATATGTTGTAGCTTGTTCTGAAGCAGTTCATTTCAGGAGTATCATAAGGATTGGCTTGGGTTTCTTCCTAGAGAAGACCTAAAAAATATTTTCTGATAACTAGTGTTGTTAGAGATGCATGTCCGAGGAGGATTTGTAGCCACCCTCTCAAATATTTCTTCTAGCATTAGAGCCACATGCAATGTAGTGGTGATGTTTAATTTAGAAGAAAATAAAAGCTGTTTAGGTAGTAAGTATAGAAATCCTGAAACTATAAACATCTTGCTGAAGCTATGATGACTGTGTTGGATGACAATATTCTGCCTTGCTATAGGATTATATCAGAGAGCATTTCTTGAACTTTTCTTTTTAATTACTGCTTTTCCCCTTTGTTTCAGGCAAAAGTGAACAATGCTAGTCTAGTTGGAGTGGGTTACACCCAGACCCTAAGGCCAGGTAAATATTTTTGAATGAATCATTGCTCCAGCCATGCCTAGGAACCCAAAACTATAGACTTTGGTTCTGTTTATGCATGGCTAGATTACTTAAATGTAACTGCTTCTATTTTCTCTCTTCAGAATGACTGGAGGCTAACTGCTGATTTTTGTGACAGTAGTGTATGTTGTGTGCAGCAAATGTTTATTTTGTCTTCCAGAAAAAATGCTTTCACGTTTGCATAGTAATACAATGCTTCTATAATGAAGACAAGCTAGTACTTTAATGCTGAGAGTATTTCTGTTGACAGTACCCTACATGTTTTAGCCTAATTGAAAATGCCCAGTAGTTTAATGGTAGTGTTGGAGTGATATACCCTTGATGGTCCAGGAAATGTATGCTGGGTACATGCATGACTATACACTTCATTTCCAAATTCCAAAATAGTATTTTCCCTGATTTTGTGCTGTTGTAGTATAGTCTTAATATAAAGTCAAGGTAGCTTTTAGTTAGAGGTGCCCTGATATATTGGTCTGATATTAGATCAGTACTGATTATAAAGAAAACTGGATGCATCTGATATTGGCCCAATGGGGCCAGTCATTTAGTCGATAAATACCTGTGATCTGCTCAGTCACAGCACGGCACTTAAGGAGCACAGCTGGCAGTATGAAGAGCTTCTCCATACTCAGTCCAGTGTGGTGGAAAGGGATGTGGGGGGAAGGGAAAGGGCATGGGGGTGCAGATCAATGCCCCCTATGGTGAAGAAGGGGATAAGGTCAGGTGCTGCCCGGGTTTGGGGGGGAGCTGGAGCTATGGCTCGTGGGTGGAGGGGGGGAAAGGGAAGGTGGCTCCTGCTGCTGCTTGCACCCTGGGAGGGCACAAGGTGGATGTGCCACCTTGATCTATGTGGAGTGAGCTGCAGCCAGGGCTGTGCAGGGCTCTTGGAGCAGGCACCAGCAGCACTGGGAGGGTGCTGCATCCACCTCAGATCTGGCTTCCGCTCCCAGTGCTGCTGTTGCAGCCCCAGCTCTTTTTGGGGTGTTGTGCTGGGTGGCTGGTGGTGGTGGCAAAATTTGGGGCCAGCCCCCCAGTAACCCTGGCTGCAGCTTCTCCTGCCCCATGCAGATCTGGGGGGCAGATGCCCCCCCCCACATGCCATCTGGGGTGCAAGCAGCAGTGGGAGCCACCTACCACCCCATGAGGTGTGGCTCTGGCCCCCCACCCCTGGCAGCCCCTCACCACAGGGGGTGTTGATCTGGTGCTGCTGCTGGAGCCCCCCTTTCCCCCCTGCACACCTGGTAAATCGCACACCTGATTTACCAGCTGGAGGCAGCTGTATTGGAAATTGGATCTGTATTGGCCAGTATGCCTCCTTAAATATCAGCTATTGGTTTCAGCCCCAAAAATCTTTATTGGTGCACCCCTGCATTTGATTATTCAGCCTGCCTACTGTTTAAATAAGTAGTATGCAGGTTTTTGCCTGCTATGTCCCAGGTAGTGTTTAGTGTCCAGAATTGTTTTCCAGTTCAGTTTTATTTGACCAACTTAAATCTCAATGGACTTAACATGCATATTTCCTGTTTTAATTGAGGGATAGCTTGAGGAGTAATTAACTAACTAGATAAAAGCAATAGTCTAGTTATGACAGCAGGTAGTTTCAGATGACATGTTTTAAACATATGATTGCTTATTCTTACAGGTGTAAAGCTTACACTCTCTGCCCTGGTAGATGGGAAGAGCATCAATGCCGGAGGCCATAAACTTGGTCTTGGCCTGGAATTGGAGGCTTAATGTGTCTGCAGAAACTGCTGCAGGGAAGGGATATCAGAAGAATTTGGCCTTAAAAATGTGTTTCCAATGTGACCGGCAGGCTTCCCTCCCCCCTGCCCCCTCTCCCCTGATGACCTAAAACAAGAGCTGTATTTGAAATATTTAGACAGTTACTTGTTAGCTGGTTTCTAGTTAAATTGGTTACCCATCTAGTTATCAATTCTGCATTAGTGCAGTCACTTAAACATATTTAAATGTATTTAACTGTTAAATGCGCTACCCACAAATAATGAAATAGACATTTATGAAAACTGTACAATTGTGTGCATGTTTGTTTTTATGTTCCTTTTAACATTTGATATTGGCATTGAATGAAAACTGGATTAGTGGATGTTTTGAAATGAGGTCAACAACTTTGTCAAATCACCTTAATTAGAAATACTTTTGGTATCCCAAGACGACTCAAATTATGAATAAAATGACTACACACACATATTTGTGCCTCAGATATTTTAAAAATGAAGGTACTAATGATAAGGGCTCAAGTAAATTTTAGCTTAAATATAAAATGCCTCTAGCATATCCATGCTTCTGTGGTGCAGTTGAAGACTCAGTCCTCCTGACCCCATGTGTTGCAGACTTCAGTTTGACAGGAATTAGACAACTCGATAGGAATTCCTGAACAGGTGAGTCAGGACAGCCCCATCCCATAGTATACTTGAATAATTATTGTGCCCTTAATTTGTTTTGCGGCAGAAACATTCTACTCTTTCAGCATGATTCCTCTTAGTTTTAAAGAGTTTAGGGAGATATAGCAGTGTTTGTATCAATCTCTAGAATTTACCCCTTTAACACTTAACTGGATATTATGACTCTAGGTATTCACATTGAGTGCATCTTCAGTCAGACATTTAGGCAGTTGAGTCTGCTTAATCCAGTTGTTTCACGGCTATGCAAAGCTCCTACTCTGTGTGAAACCAGCATCAGCTGACCAGAAACTGAAACTTTATTTGTAACATGAAATAATAAATCTAAATAACAAATTTTACTGTTTCCAAATGATAGTTAAGTTTGCAAGTATTGAAGCTTATAGGTAATGTCTGAAGTTTGCGAAGCAATGTCAAGCCCAAACTTTCACATTAATTAGCAAGGTTCTTTTTCATCTTGTAGCTGTTTTTCCAGGTGTTAGAAATGCAAGTGGCATTTGCTCTTCTAATATGGTGACCCTAAAAATCAGATTTTAGGTCTTCTATCCTGGCAGCCTTTTTGGGAGCAGCAGACCTAAATAACAGTCTGGTAGGAGGTGGACTGGGTACTTTCCCACCCAGCCATCACAGCTTCCTAAGCCATCAGGCTTGAGGAGATTTGCAAAGACATGATTTGATAGTCTTGCCCCAATTACATTGAGGACTTAAAGGTGATCCTTAAGCCCTATTACAGTCATTAAAATGATTTAAGATTTTTGCAGGGATTGCCTTAACTAAAAATCCAGTGTATCAAGACACTTTAAAAGCTAAAAATAACAGTACAGATTGGATGCCCTCTGTCTATATGGTTATTTCTTTGTTGCTATGGTTATCTTCAAGAATAGCCAGAAGTGTCCCAGAAACCAATTGGTAACTTCAGTAAGATGATGATGGGGGGGGGGGGCAATATACAAGAAAAAGCTGTAAAACCATGCACTTGCAACCTTTCCAATAATACTTATTCTCTAATGCTGTACATGGGACAGGGAAACTAACATAGTAACATGTTAGTTTGACCCAGCCTTGCAACCATCTGTATATTTTTTTTTACCTTGGATACTATCAATGTATCTAAGTTAGTAGTTTGTTTGTAGAACTGTGATCTACTTGTGTGTGTACAGTTTGGGGTGGGGGTTGTGGAGGGGACTGGGGATATCAGCTGTGCTCTAAATTGGAAGAAACACTATAACTGTCCCTCTCACATGAATCACTTGATACCATATCATTTTACTTTTCACTATAAACATTGTCCTGCCAAGAATACAAAGGCTACTGGAAAGTGGCAAACTTAAAGATACAAGGACTGTAGAGATGTGGTGTTTCCCTCCACAATGTCCTACCATGTGTCAGTACTTTGTGTTTGAAGGATTGAGAATGAATACTTTAAACATCTCCTGAATGTCAATAATGATGATGGTTTTCATAAATATGTTCATGTGTTTGTATGAACTGTTATTCTAGACTGGCAGTTTTGTGGAAGGATGTAAATGCAATTTTAATGCACCTTTAGAGATCAGAAGGCTTCAGGAGTTTTAAACATGCCCTAATTTAACTGCAGAAAAAGCTTTTTTCCTCCTCTTTAGCAATCCTTTAACACTCAAGACCATGACTCCAATAAAGCCTTGGAGCTGGTATACCATGATGTTCTCATGAGAAAATTGGAGGATTTCAGGCTTAACTGCTTGACAGGGGGGTAGGAAGCTGGCTGTGGGGTAGGACCCAGAGAGTTCTACTGAATGGATCTGTCGTCCTGGCAAGGAGCGGCCAGGGGTTGGTGCTTTTTAACATGTTTATCAATTTGGATGTGGGGAGGAAGAGTTCACTGCCCAAGTTATGGGGAAGTGTGGTCATGCTTGAAATTAGGCTGGTAAATTGGTTGGATTGGAATCAGATGAAGTTCAACATGAAATGTAAAGTGCTCCACCTGGAGACAAACAATTCCCTACACGCCTTTAGGCTTGGTGGCACCAGACTGACTAGCACCACGAATGAAAGGGACCCTGGGGTAATAATTGACCATAGTATGGACATGAACTGTCAGTGCGACGCTATAGCCAGCAGGGCAAATAATACTTAGGCATGCATCAATCGACTCATCTCCAGCAAAACCGAGGAAGTGATTCTTCTGACATGTCACGGCATGGTTGTAGAGCACTTTCAGGGGGCTGATCGTGTCACAAGTGTAACTTCTGTCTGCACCCTATGTGTAGCTGTAGTCTTTTGAAGTTCTATAGTAGCTTTGCTGCACAAGTATGTAACAAGTCTGCGGGTTCTTGTCCAACTTCTGTTTTCCATCTAAGGCAGAAAGTGTCAAATTGCAGGGAACTTTTTGATGGTGAGGGGGGAGAAAAATAATGGAGAACTATTGCCGTTACTGGTGGTTGTTTGCTTGATTTATGGAGAATCTGGAGTTGTTGCTACATTTGTATGTGGTCTATATTGAATTTGAGTAATCTGGCATTAATCAGCAGTTAGCTATTCTTGAGCTGAGTATAGTGTTTTCTGCTTTCATTCAAGCATCTAACTACTGCTTTATAGCCTCAAAGTCCAGTGTGTCAGCTCTGTAAGCCTTGCTACAAACTAAAAAGATTTCCAGTTCTGTACAGGACTACTAAATGATATTTCCAAAGGGCAGTGAGGCAATTAGAAGGTAAAATATGAGTTTAACAATTACAATGTGATATCATTGCCTTGTATCTTAAAATGTGATTTTTAGGTGCTTCTCAGCCAAAGGTTGAATAGGAAAGTTGTTTCAAGTTGGGAGATGGTAGCTGTGTTCGTGGGGGTCCTCCCCCCCCCCCACTCCCCCCACCTCAATCTGTAGAACATAAGGAAGTGAACTTTGAACTGATGCAATTTCCCCATGGGCGTGCAGTCCAGGTGGTTCTGAAAATATTATTGATACTGTAACGATACGGAGCTAGTTCCTACTGGGAACACATCAGGAAAAGTGCTGAACTCGGCAAGATCACAATGGGACTATTCAATAAAACATGTAATTCTTCAGATAAGGTGTGTTTTAGAGAAATGTCAAAAGTTTTGAGTCTGAAGAGATAATTTCAGTGACCCTTAGGAACAATTGTGCTACTTACCACTGGAATGCAACCACTTCTGCTATGGAATATAAGCATGCACAATGGCACTATACACAACAATTTTGTGATCAGGAGAAGAAGAACAATGTGTCCAGTTGAAACTACCCAAAGACCATATTTTTAGTTGGGTAGAATGTAGTTTCATAAACTGGGATTTAACTGGAATGTATCAGGATCACACTAGCTATCCAGTTATCTTTTGACAGTTTGCTGTGGGATAAGGCCAGGTTATGGCTCACCTCCAAGCCGTTGGAACATTGCTATTTATGGTCCACACACACTATGCCTTTCTTTTTAATAAAGGGGTATTCTCCAAATAATCCAATATTGATCTCTGTTTAAATTCTGAGCACTGTTGATGTTAGTACAAATATACAATCAGAAAATACAAGTCAAAAATGTTTTTGTAATGTATTTCTTTGCTCTGTTGGCAACTTATTGTTCATATGATTCAGTGCTGTGAGCAACTGAGAGAGTTTACTCTAAGCCTGTAAAAC
>JAGPOW010002742.1:41516263-41529828 GCA_030014935.1 Caiman crocodilus
CCACAATTCAAAAAGGATGTGGAGAAGCTTGAGAGAGTCCAGAGAAGAGCCACGTGCATGATCAGAGGTCAGGAAAACAGACCTTATGATGACAGGCTGAGAGCCATGGGGCTTTTTAGCCTGGAAAAGCGCAGGCTCAAGGGTGATCCAGTAGCCACCTATAAGTTTATAAGGGGTGACCACCAGTATCTGGGGAAACGTTTGTTCACCAGAGCGCCCCAAGGGATGACGAGGTCAAGTGGATATAAACTCCTGCAAGACCGTTTCAGGCTGGCCATAAGGAAGAATTTCTTTACTGTCTGAGCCCCCAAGGTCTGGAACAGCCTGCCATCGGGGGTGCTTCAAGCACTTACATTGAACACCTTCAAGAAAAAATTAGATGCTTATCTTGCTGGGATCCTGTGACCCCAGCTGACTTCCCACCCTTTGGGCAGGGGGCTGGACTTGATGATCTTCCAAGGTCCCTTCCAGCCCGAATGTCTATGAAATCTATAAAACCATACTGTAATTTGGGCTTGCTTCTGTAGCATTTACACACTTGAGCAATAATTTCTGGATCAGTACTACGTTTGCATCATTGTTTAATTTTTGCTGCCAGGCCTGTAAAGCTGAAGTCCCCTTTTATACTCATTAACCAAGGACAGGCGTTCAAAAAGCCTGAATCTGACTTGATTCAATCTTTGCAGGTTAGTTTAACCTGTCTAGACTAAACTGGTTTGTAACCACCCAGACATCCCCTCTAGATTTAAGAAATGTAGGCACATGCCTTCAGTGGCTCAGACTAGAAGTCAGGGGGTACTAAAACAGTGCCCCCCTTCCCTTCCACAGTGCTGACTTGAGGTGAGTATGGAAAGGCCCAGTAGGATTCTCTGATTAGAAAGGGGTTTCCACCTCTTACTCTTGATAACAGAGCATTGAGTTACATAACGGGCTCAGTTACACAGAGTTATTAGCATTTATCAGCCCATCAAACAAAACAACAGCCTTCAAGCTCTTCTTAGACAACTTTTTCCAAGGAAGGAATGGAGGGACAATACCAGCTACCTGTTGATTAGCTCCAGAAAGCCCTAAGCCAACACAGTCTTATCTCCTGCAGCACAGACTGTAGCCAGCACATAGTATGCTAGCTAATAGGGGTGTGCAAAGTGGGCTCTATTCAATTCAGATTCGGCCCGAATCGGGGACAGACATTCGATTGATTTGGATCACTGTTCTTGATTCGATTCGGCTGAATCTGAATATTTGATACTGATTTGTAGAATCAGCAATTTGAACATAGACACAGCTTTAAAAGTTTTTTCTACATACCTCAAGGTACCAGCTCAGCTTGTGAACACTGCAATGCTGGGGTGCATGGGGTGTCCCACAGGAATGTGGAGGTGCCCTCCAAGTGCTCAGCAGCAAAACCAGAAGCCTGCCAGGAGTACACAGGGGTGTGAACAGCTGCGGGGGAACTCCAGTTGCTCCCCCCAGACCCAGGAGGCACCAGTTGCTGAGCCATGGGGTCATGGGGGAGCCCTTGCGTGCTCCCTGGTGGACCCAGAAGTGCTTCTGGTCTAATTCTGGGTCTGCTGCCAAGCGCACTGGGGACCACTCTGCACTCCATGTGCCCCAGCATCGCAGCATTCACAAGCTGCCTGCTACCTAGAGGTATGTAGAAAAAACATTTAAAGCTGTGTCTACATCTGAATTGATTTGGAGGGTTCAGATTTGATTTGGAGAGATTAAAGAGACTTGGAGATATGCCACCGAATTGAATCGGGGACTGAAACTTCGCACAGCCCTACTAGCTAATCCTGAGAGGTGCCTGTGTAAGGCAGAGGGGAGGGGGGCATCTCTGCTTGAGCATAGAGTGGTGAGGGGCGGCAGGGGGGAAAGCAGGAGGAAGCCAGGCAGATACCACTGTATCTGCTGGAGCTAGAGCCAGGGAGCAGAGGGGAGGGGCCAGCCCTGCTGGGCTGGAGCAAAGCCTCGTCTAGAGTTGCAAAGCATCTGGGATGCTAGAGGACTCTGATTTAACTTAAACCAGGAAGGGGTCTGGGACAGACATTGCATAAACTGGTTTGACCCAAATCAGTTATGTGTGAACTACATTCGACCAGGTTTATTTCAAACTGGTCTTGGCCATTTTCAAACTGGTTTAAATGAATTGAGTGTCTGTTCTGTTACAGGTTTAAACTGTTTCTGATCACTTAAACTGATTTAAGTGTAATGAATGTCCCTAGCCATTGACTTCAAGAACACAACTCCCATGATGGTGGATTAAGTATTGGGCTGTGACCAAGTCTGAAGCCTCTGGTTGCACCACACACAGGGATTAAGCCCAAGACCTTTCCATGTAAAAGCATGAGCCTCCACTTCCTGAGCTGAAGAGTAGTCTCTGTTAACTAAGCAGAGGACTCTTAAGCCTCTTTATGTGCTCTTACCACTAGAGAGGGACAAAGAACTGTGTATTGGCACGCGATACACTTTTGCCTCCTAATCAAAGAGTAAGTCCTCACTGCCCCACCCCCACAAATTCCCCAAAGCTGATTCACCACTTGAATCAAACCATAATTATATATTATCAGCAGTTACTTTATTGCAAGGTTGAAGGATTAAATGCAGTTAACAGTGATGAATTCCAGACGCACAGGACAGAAGCATGAAGAGAAGACCAAGCTGTGAGTAACCAGAAGACAGAGTGTAATGTATTCTAAATATCTGATTCAATTAAGCTTCCTTCTGGTCTTTGTTTCAGCTTACAGATGGCTCATCAATCTATAGTTTAGGGACACATTGCTGTTCTTTCTAATGGTAATGACGTGATCAGGATGGAGAGGGGGGGGGGTTTGATTAAACCCTCATGTTATGCTCTGCATATTTAAAATAGAGCAGAGTCCAAAGTAGACGTGATACTTTAGCCTTGTATACAGAAATTCAGTCTGTCAGTCAGGAGACTGTGAGAGGAAAATGCATCTCAATAAGAGAATTCTTGAGAATCAAATGAGATGCTTCCTAGGATGTTATGAAAGGAAGCCTATGTGGATTGCTGAAGTCAATTTTGTCCATTATCAAGTTATCAATGAGAACTGGTCTTTTAACATCGCGCCCGGGGCCGGGGGGGGGGGGGGGGGGGGGGGGGGGGGGGGGGGGGGGGGGGGGGGGGGGGGGGGGGGGTTCTATGAGGAACATAAATTATTTGTACTTATATTGATAAATATTTACCATTTTTTATCAGTTCTACTGAAAAGACTATTTTTAACTGGAAGTTTACCAGCAAAAAAACTACCTAACATGTAATCTTTTTACTGACTTCCCCACATTTTGGAAAAGGCCATAACATCATCCAGAGTACACTCCACAGAGTCTTCAGAGGTGTTGCTCTTACTAACTTTTATCTGCCTGTATCTCTTGTTTAGGTTGCATCCTGTTTCAAAAGCTAGTAATGATCCTAACAAGCCAGCCCACAACTCTACCAGCTCTTTGATCTTGTTGACAAATTCATCCAGCAACCAAGAAATCAAGCATGTGCAAACCATGTGTGTTTGTTTCTGATGTGCAAGTTATTTTATTGATGTTGTCTGACATTTATACATAACTGTGTTCAGAAACTTGCTGAATGGTTACCATCAGCTAGATTTTTTTAGCCTCACTTACAGGTCTGTTGAGCTGTATGACCTTAAGTTGACTTTCGACTGGCTTCATGTGTACTGGAGCTGTCTGAAACTCAAGTATGTATGTTATATGTCTGAGATCTGCTGTGAAAAAGATGGTAATTTGATGCATGTGTCAGGTTTCTAGTGAGTTGTCAGTGTAGCCATTGTGGTGTTTGTGTCTAGTTTCCCTGAAGAACATGCTTACATGACTGTAGGACCCACATTTTTAACTGGGAAAAGGGGAGGCAAACCTGTAGCTCAAGGCACTTGATAGAGCTCAGAAGTTCTTGGTTGACTTATGTCACTGAAGCCCAGATCCTCCTTTCATTGGCAGCCTGGTGACAAAAACCTTTGATGTTCGCAGTCCTAACTACTTTTTGCATTAGCTGGGGTCATTGGTAAAATGGGGCTGATGATAATGGCAACTATTTTCTGACTTAATGGCAAACTCTTTGGGGCAAGGACACTGCCTCCATGATGAGCTTGGGAGTGCAGCTGAGATGCACACCTTGCTTTCCTGCTCCCACTCGGTGACAAGAAGCAAGCCTGACAGCTCTTGAGTTCTCTTCTAGCTGTATTTATTGGTGTGTATCAAGTCCACTCTGAAGCAGACATGTGCTCACTTCCAGGATTTGACACCTGCAGAGTTTTAGTGATTGGTTGTCCTTCTCAGTGGTGCTCCTGGTTCTGTCACCTGAGGCTGCATGGACAAGCCCTTGGCTTACTAAGTATTTGCAGAATACCTCAAGTTTGGGCTTGGAGGCACTACCTGGGAGTAGCTCCCAGGTACGACGGAACTTTAAACTGGGATAGACGTTAATTCAAGGACCATGGAGACGTAAATGACGCAAGTTGTTTAAGTTCCAACAGGTTTATTTGAGCCAAGACTCTGCTCATGTGGAGCCCTGCTGAAGTTAATGGGGGCTCATGTAAGTGGAGGGCTGTTGTGACTTGCATTGGAACCTTACTTTGGAAGTAAGGCAGATGCTTTTCCTTTTCTATGTATTTAGTATGACACTGAGTGTACTGTTGGCAATGAATGGATCATTGTTACTGTATTGTCAACAGCATTAATAGTAGCGATATGAAAGCTACTGGTTAGGTCAGGAGCCCACACAGCTACCCTTAATTGCAGCAACCATGCTCCAGTTCAAAAGGGGAAACAAAAAGAACAAAAGGACAGGATGTTAACTAATATTTGCAAAGTCCAACTGGGAAAAATAGTTAACAATTGTTAAGCATCTTTCTTGGGAAGTCTAGTAATTTGTACCACTAGTGACAGAGAAAGAGAGCACATATATTATTGATGACTGCATGCAGTGAAAGAACCACACTGATATAACTGGGTTATATTCAAGATCATGCTGTTGGTTTGGGGAATTGGATCTTTCCAATAGCAGAAGGTCATCCGACATAATTATTTGGGGCCAAGACGTTCAAAGCCATCAAATGATTTGAGGCCTGCAAGGATGATATATTGATGCTGGATAACTGGCCTGCAAGGATGATAATTGATGCTGGATAACTATTATATCAGCTTCATATGCTGATCTTAAATGCACCAGGATTTGGTGCAGTCAGATGTGTAGCTATGCTGGGGTAGCTGTATAGGGTAGACTGCTGCCCCCATCGCCACTCAGGTAGGTAATGGGAGCATGTAAAAGGCTGTTTGCCTTGCAACCTACCTGTGCAGGAGGTAACAACCACCCCTGGGTAAACTAGAGACACACAACTCCTACTTTCATGTAACTTCCATGCCTATTGTTTTACACTTGACTTTTTTTCCTGGTGTAATTCTATACCAGATTCCAGGTAAGTTAAACATTGTAGGCTTACATGTCATCTCTGTACTCAGGCTTATGCTCTTGTGAACACGTCAGCATTTGTGTCATCTTAAGATCCCTCAGTTTTCAGAGTGGGATCTCAGTATGTGAAAACTAAGTTTCCTCAAATCACCTCAAATAGTTTATTTTGCAAATTGAGGTCTGCTTCAGATATTTAAAGGGAGAAAATCATTTCTATAAAATCTCATTGCCCTTATAACTCAAAAGGCATCCTCTAAATTAGTAATACTGTTTATATGTAATAAAACTAAAATAGGAAGTAATATCATTACCAGGCTAAAGCAATTTCACACAAAGCTGTTACAAAATTATTTTTTCCTCAGTAAATTATATCCAGTGACATCAGCTTCTGAAAAATCAAAAGGAAAAAAAACCCCTAGGAATCTCCCCTTAAAAGGCTTTTCTATCAATCATTAAGAGCATGGGAGCACATGGGCTGATTTTTCTAATTGCCAATAGTGTGTTTGTAAGCAGGCTGGGTTTTTGGGGGGGTTCTTTGGGGGTGGGGGAGGGGGTTAACATTCCACTTGACTCTTTTTATTACTAGAACCTTTCTAATGCAGAGCATGGGCAGAACAGCTTTGCATGCAAATATATAACCATTGACCTTATTTAATATTCTTCATCTGAGTGGTTCAAAGGCCTCACAATTTACCTACGAGAGGGATGGTATTATTTCCTCTTTGTAGGTAGAGAAACCGACAATTTCTCTACCTTAAAGGCCAGAGACACACCTGTGAAAGGGTTAATTGTGCAGTATTTAAATCCCATTGAAATGGCCTATCCACCTCATTTCCTCACAGACCTGGATTTCACTTCTCATCAGACAGTTCTCAGTTCAACAAAGCACTTAAGCACATCCTTAAGTCCTTTGCTGAATCAGGGTTTTTACTAGCATTGCCAAGAATAGAAGTGAAAGCTCCTGACTCGTATTTTGTTAGTCAGACCACCAGACAATGCTTCTGCTTTTTTATGTACTCTGAGTTGGCAGAAAGTAACAGAGATCATTTATTTCTTTATCTAATGCTAAAGAAAATTTAGACCCCAGCTCCTGAATTAACTGGACTCCATGGAAATATTTCAGCACAAATAGAACTGCTGTTTGCTTGCTATCATGTGGCTGAGGGGCGAGCAATTATTTTGGGCAGAGGCCGCTTACTGAGTTTCAACAAGCCATGGAGGGCCACGTGACGGGTAGCCCAGGGCAGATTAATATTAATATTCTAAATTTTTTAGGAGCCCCATGGGCCAGATAGAATGGCTTGGCAGGCTGCATCTGACCCCCAGGCTGCATTTTGCCCACTCCTGATGTGGCCTTTGCTGAGCATTAGCAAATCTGAGATGACCTCCTTCCTCTGACACACTTTTATGTGGAGTTCAACAAGTGTTAGCACCCTTGTAGGTTAGTTGTGGGTAGAACTTTTATTTGCAGACTCTTTTTTGGGTGGGGGGGAAGGGAGGGAATGGCTTCTCTTTGTTAGTTTTGGCAGTGATAGGGTTGCACTTCCTGCTTGTGAAGTTTTGCTGGGTGTTTCCAGGCCTTGACACAGAAGCGGAGTGACCTACATATCAACTTTACTGATATTACATAGTTAGGAAAATAATAATAAAAAAATCTTTCAGGCATAATTAAACCAAAAAATAAAACCTGTTCCTCCACATCAAATCATAGAAAATTAGCATTGGAAGGGACCTCAGGAGGCCATAGTCTAACCCCTTGCTCAAAGCAGGGCCTTTCCCAACTAGATCATCCCAGCCAAGCCTTTGTTTAGGTGGGTCTGAAAAACCTCCAAGGATGGAAATTTCACCACTTCTCTGGATAACTTGTTTCAGTGTTTTACTACTCTTCTAGTGGCACGGTGTTTTATTACCCTATCACATGGCATGTTTTGTTTTTAACTCAATATAAATGGAAAGTACTTGCCTCTGTATGTTCTTTGTTGAGTTTCTACAAAGTGTTTTTCCCTATTGTTGACAACCTGGGTATATGGAGAATGCTTTAAGCTGCTTTCTCCAACAGTGAGTACCCGTAATCAAGTCAGAGGATACCATTGGGAATGGTGGCGAGAGAATTAGTGAGGCACGGTTAGATTACACTCCTCTCCTCATTCAAATTGAAATTGTACAGGTTTATCACTGCTGTACTTTTTTCTCCTCTTAGAGGAGAGGTAATGGGGGGCAGGGGGAGGAGGGTACAGGGATGGAGAGAAGTGGTCAAAATTTCTTGCCTGCAAGTACAGAGCTGCCAACCATAAAAGTTTCAGAAATGCTGCTTATAACCAGTGCAATGAAATAGAGGACCTAGCTATATTGCTATGAACATTATTGATCATTACTGCAGCATCTAACTTCTTGCAGCATTCTCTCAGCTCCCAAGATCTGCTCCAAGTACTGAATCTCTTTGGTTGTGACAAAATGTTGGGTCCCAGTTCAGCAAGGTATTCAAACACTTAGCAATGTTTAAAGATTAGATGTAAAGAGTACATAAATGTGTGGGTGTAGCATCAGACCTTCCAGATTCCTTATAGGGACCCTAGCACTAGAATACTTCAGTCAGCAGCAGCAGGAGACTTGTCCCATAGCCTGATGTTTGGAAAACTAAAAGCATCAGATAGAAAATGAGGAAAGCAATAAGGCAGCAATATGTGAAATTAAATGCTAATTAAACCACTATAGAACAAGGCATGGAAATGTACCACCGTGTATGTATGTTTTTTCTAGAGAAAGGAATCCCCATTTACAGTAATTACTTGAATAGACAGTAACTTATTAACAGCTGTATTCCATCCTTATGTAATTGCTGTTCTTTTTCAGATTTTCTTGTCATGCTGTGTGCTTTCTCTAAGCCTGTTCCCTTGCAATTACCAGGAAATTATTCGGTAAACGCATGGCCTTTATATGAAGTAAAGGGCCCACTGATATTACAAATCTATCTGAATGTGTTTGTATTCATAGCTAGTAGATGATTCCAGCATGGTCCTACCTCTGTAGTCCAGTAGGTTATTTGTACCGTCCAGTACAGGCAATGGCATCATCATTCAGCTGTGGATCTGACCCTTTCAATCTGATGTGCTACTAGCTCTTAGCCAAATCACCCCCACAGCAGTCCCTAGACAAATTGCTTTTTAGGGAGAAGGAAACCATTTTTTATAGCTTGTCCTGGTTCTTCTTTTTGACATACTCTTATTACTTATTTATAGCCAGGATTTTCCTATGCTTGAGCTATGTGCAGAATTCAGAAAACCTGAGGTGGAATTGATCCAAGTTTTAGGCAGTTTTCTGGAAGCACCACAGTTTAGATGGGTAGCAAACAGAACTCACATTTGCCCTTTGAGCAGGGGTGAGGTGGGGAGGGTGGTAAATTTAGACAGGTTTAAAAACAGTGAAACCTAGTCTAGTGTGTGCTGAACTTTTGTTATGGGTATAGACTGGTTTCTGATCACTTATACCAGTAAAAGTGTAGTGTCTGTACCTGGCCTTCAATATATCTTTTGATGATTGTTTCAGGTCATTGATTTCAATGACAGGTTTTCAAATTGCATTGTGCATACAATTGTTCCAGTACTGCTGTGAATTGAGGTGCTGAAATCCCCACTGGCCACCTCATGATTTGCACTGCAAAGCACAAGAAAGGGTAGGCAAAGCTTTTGAATAAAGCGATTTAAGGGCATTGCTTTCTGATGGAATGTTGTTTTTTTTTCCTTATGAAGATTATTTTTGAGATGGTAAGTGCTCACTATCAGGGCATGTTCAGCTGTCATAGGCTGGTATTCAGAATGACTAGTCCCTTTCATAGGCAGACAAGGTTCTTTGGGTGAATCTGATCTCTTTTATTAAACCAACTTAAACACATGGGGGGAAAAAAAAAATCTTAGTAAGCTTTTGGGTTTAATTTTTTACCCCTGCCTATTTAAAAGATATTAGAGTTCTAATAAAAGATATCAGAGTTACCCAAAGGACCTTGTTTGCCTATATCCTTAGACTAACAGGGCTACAACCTATACCCCTGTAATCACTTTCATTTGTTTTGGAGGAATAAAAGTGGGAAGGAGCTAGCCATGGATCTCACGAAAGGCATTTGGGTGTTGTTTTGATGGGTAAATTTAGTCCCTCTGCCAATTTTTGGAAATGATGGAGCTGATTCTGTTGTGCAGTCTAATCAATCAACAGCTGGCATCCTCTATAGAGCTAGGGTTTCTGAGAACTGCACTTCTTACAGTGGGTGACTATGCAGTGTGAATTTCTCGGTAACTTTTAAATTGCCTTAGAAACTGCAGTTTTCTTTTTGGATTGTCTTTTGTGGTTAGATCTAGAGAAATGTAAAGTTCTTCACACTACCTGGCAAGTATCTTCCCATCTCATTAATGCAAAGTACTTTTCTAGAGCACAATTTTAATTTGGAGCAGAAGCACCACAAAATTAATACTTTCCAACCATGTCTTGCTTGGATTTTTCTGCTCAGCAAAATTTAGTCTATTAATAACTACCCCAAAAGCCTTTCATTTGATTAGCACATGACAAATCAAATGAATCTTAGCAGATGCACTAATACTGAGAACCTCGCTGGAAACATGTACCTTAAATTAAAAAACAAAACAAAACAAAACACATTTAAGGGGAAAGAGACAGCCCTGTTCTCTATCAGTCTCTTATGGTACTTGCCATAGTCACAAATTGAGACAGATGTTTCATTTTGTACCCATCTGCTCAGAACAATTCTACCACAACACACATCAGTACTTGGCTACATTCCTTTTTAGTGTGTCAGAAAGCAGGAGGAGCAATATTAAACACTGGGTATGATGCATGCCCTAACAGCTCTTTACTACTGAATTTTGGAGCCCAGTTACACAGCACCCATCTCTCATTTCCCCTTTGATCTTGACAGTCATTTTGCAGCAATAGGTTCCCTCCAAACTGTGCCCCTCCCACCCCATCTCAGTTAGTGTCTAAGATCAAGTTGGGCAACAACATGCACCTTGCCATGTCCTCTTCATGCATGAAATCAGAAAGAATGTCACTATGGAATGAGTATGGTGGTAGACCTGCCAGATTTTGTATCTTTCACCACCTCACTCCAATTCTTGTAAAACAAATGTTTTGCCATCCTTCCTCCTCAGCTATACAGGTGTGCTGCCGTTTGCATGCTTTGTGATACAGAAGTTACACTGTTCTGGGTTACGTGCTTTTCTCTCCTTATTCAGTGCTGCTTTTCGGTCGCTCTCTAGTATTTTCTAGACCAATGAATGAGGTTCACTCCTGAATGGCTGAGAGTAGTCAATTCCCCTTCAAGGCACTGGAAGCAGGAAGCACAGATACAGAAGAATGACCATTTTATGGCTCAGGGACTGGACTGGGATTTAAGAGATGAGGATTTGCTCTTGCTGGTGTATGGATTCTCTAGGCAGATCCTGCTTAAGTCCCAGCTTCCCTGGCTCCTATCCCTAGTCTTTGTTCTGCACATGTAGTCTTTAAGTAGTTTAGGATAGTGACCATCTCTGCTGAAGGAGGGCCCCCATTTCCAACCACCATTCAGGATCTCTAAAGATTAGCCTTTTCAGGCGATGCCCTTCCCCTACCAGTGGTCTGACAATGACAACTTCAGGTGGGATCTTCCTTTTTATTAAGATAAAAGAAAAAGACAAAAGAGAGAAACTCTACACTAAATCTTAATTTCCCATCCTAACTCATTTTTGGATACCATTCATTGCTCTGTTTTCCCAGCTCTGTGCAGTCTTGCCATGACGCAGGTTCAAACAGTTATTTTTGGCAGTGTTCCACCTTCATTTTGCCTGATGCTGGGGTGCTTCTCAGTCCTACTTCTGCTGCTTAGCATCCTTCTCCCACTATAGCTTGAATGCAAATGTCACACCATCCCCCATTACGATCATACTGATATTGACTCGTGCGTCTCGGAGAAGTTTCTCATTGAGGAGGTGGATGCTTTGGGTGGCTAGGTCATCCTTCCTTGGATTTAATACTTTCCCGCTCCACAAAACCTATTGAAAGAAGCAATTCCCAGGCTCAAAGATGATTGTATGTAAAACACATGCTATATCTGAATAGACCAGGGCTTGGCAACTGGGGGCCTGCAGGCTGGATCTGGTCTGACCCATGGCAGCTCGTCTAATTAGCAGCCACTACTGCGAGTTGAGAAGGTGTCCCCAAGATTCTGTTGTCTGCCTTTTCCTATCGGGTCCCTTTGCAACACTGCTAACCCCTGGACTAAGCTATTGATGCTACCGTTTGCGCCTCCTGAGAATGCTGAAAAACAATCCTGCCGCATTGCAAGACTATACGCTTATTTGTGCGCAGCTGTGCATTTTCATACAAATGCTGTTTTAAACCATTCAAATCAGAACTAAAGACTGTGGGTGGTCAGTTAAATCCAATCCAAAGCCTGTTCTGAATGTAGGCAGCTCATTGCACTAGTATGGTTAAGGCACATGTGTTATGCCAATGTCAGTAGTCAATAGCATGATATGGTCAATGTTGTGTCAAGCTCAAAAAAATCCATGCATCTAGAGTTCAATGCCCTTTCTCTGCTGAGAGTATTCAGATCTACATTTCTTACCTCCAAAAGGGGTATCTTAACCACCATGCTAGAAGAATAAAGTAGTCCCTCAGATTTCTACCATAAACTTTTTGCAGCAGAGATCACCTTTTGTTCAAAGAGCAATGGGATCCTGATCTACGGCTAGGTCTTAAGTGCTACAATAAAATTCAAAATTTAAAAATATTGTTCTTGCTTGTTGTATGTGCTTAAACACTTTGACACCAGCCTTGTGTGTCCCAGTTTTTGCATATCATAGGGATAACAATACCCATGTGATTTTATGGCTGTCTTTGTGTACTCTTAGCATTCTGTATTAAAACAGTAATCTCAAAGCTTTTTGCATATATTAAGCTTTCAATAAGTCCTTCAGAATAAGGGAAGCATGTTCAGAAATTAGGCAGACATTTTAAAAGTCTACATCAGGTATTTCTATAACCACATAAACCCTGATTGCATTGTGCCATACTGTTTAGTCACAAAACTGATTAGCAGAGACCTAGGCAAAAATCAATTCTACATATACATGGTTTGTATTGTGTATGATGCATTATAAGAGGATGATTGTGTAAGGATATCCTTACAATTTGCCAAGGTATTGGTATTCTAAAAAAGAATGGGTATATTCATAGCTGAGCCTGGAGTTTGTTTTTGCAGTTTGCTACAATAACAGCAGATATTAGGCAGGGCAGAGTGGCACATAAAGACCTATTCCTTACATGAACAATTAGTTAAGGTGCTGCCCTGCTCTATCTTCTACCTGACTTCAAACTAATGCAGTTAACAAATACTCTCTGCAGATATTTGGGAACAATATACTTAAACAAACTATTACAGTGTTTAGCCCCCTTTGTAGCTTAGCAATTGAAATGTAACCATAACTCACGGATTAGATATTTCATTAACACCCTTAATTCTGATGAGATTCTCGGAGGCAGAAGCACTAACTTGCATTGTCACTGCCACCGCCATTTTAGTACTTACGTTATCAATGGCTATTATTCCTCCTTTCTTTACAAGACGCAAACATTTTTCATAGTACTCATTGGAACTTTCTTTATCAGCATCAATGAAAGCAAAGTCATAGGTCTCAGCTTCACCAGCAGCCAGCAGTTCTTCTAGATAGGAAACAAGGTATGTTGTTATGCCTTACTTTTATATTCAGAAAGGGATGAGATAATCCAGTCATGTTGAAGGTTTCACTATTATTATTTAGTGTTCCGACAGCCTTACAGACATAGTCTAGACTTGTATGGCTACCTACTGGAAAATGTCTCTCTTGTTCAACCAATCAAAAGCTCATGTTCTACAAGGTTTGTCTACTTCAAGGAAGTTTACTAGGTGGCTTTAAAACTGCCTAGAGGCATGGAGCCTGAATTGGTTCAATAACAAGTCAGGCAGTTTTAAATTGGATTTATGCTCCATCTCTAACTTGTTTTAGAACTTGATGTAGCTGGATTTCTTTTAAAGCCGATTAGAAAAAATTTCCAGTGTAGAAAGACTCTAGATGTTAAAAGATTTTTTTTTTTT
>JAGPOW010002742.1:41538915-41560820 GCA_030014935.1 Caiman crocodilus
TGGGGCTGGGGCAGGCAGCTTGCAACCGATCAGAGAAGAAAGCAGCACTTACCTGCTAGGACTCCGGTAGCAAAAGCAACTCCCAGCATCGCAGTGCCCATAGCCACTTCTTTACTGACACTGAACCAGGGCATTTTGTATGATGCAGAGAGAAAGGCTGGTCCTGGCTGCTGCAGCGTTCAACACAACAACACTACTTCCCTGAGCCTGAGCCCATTAGATTTCCTTATCTAGAGCATGTCACATGCTTCCACTTTAGGCGTGGGCGAGCATCTCCACCACGTGGGAACTGTGCTTATCAGTGGGGCAAGAGCAGCATCTAGAGGCCAAGGGGGAAAAAAATAAATAAAAGGACAGAGTGAGTTATTGTTTATGGATGAGCTTTCCCACCATCTGAAAGAGAAAAGCATGAAACAGTAATAAGCACAGGTTACAAGAAAGGGCTCACAAGATTAGCATTTAAATGGTCTCAGGAAATCTAAGGTAATCACGTGTACCAGCAGAATTTAATGTCTGTAATGACTGGAAAATCTCTACCTTGGAGCTCTGAGTTGCTGGGAGGTGTAAAAAATAGTTTGTAGTGAATCTGGAAAGGGCTGATGGATTGATTTTTTTTTCTTGGAATAGGTGGGAGGACTTGTTTCTGCTGTGAGGATTAAATAACTTGGTATCTGCAGGATGCTATGATAGGAGAGGGGGGATATGTTTTCAAGGTCTGTAGGCCATGCCCTGTGCTAGCCGTGGTGCAATGGCTTGCTCTTTGTTAAGGGTAGTGTTTATAGCAATGACCTGGGGCTTGACAAGTTTTTGCCCTTCTTGCCCATTGTGTCTTGTCTGCTTTTACTGCAAACATGACACAACAGGGCTGTCCCCTACTATGTTCCTGTGCTCTAGTGGAACTACAATCTCATTTGGAAGCTGCAGGTGATAATGCAATAAATAAATGCCACTAATTATTATTAATTAGTGTTTCCTTTGAAGAGCTACAAGGACAGTGAGAAAGTAACTGCCCACATCCCATTTTAAAGACAAGAAAATAGAGGCACAGAGAAAATGATTTTTCTAAGGACAAGCAGTGAGTTAGATGTTGAGTCAGATGCGGAACAGGGATCTTCTGGTTTCCAGTCCATTGGTCCCACCGTGTTCATGCAATTCTCCAGGGCCTTTCTATACATTCTCTCACTGTTTATAAAGCAGGTGGGTACTTTACAAGCTTGGAGGAAGGGGCAAGCCCTTTTCCTTTGTAGAAGGGGAAGATTACTTTCTTTTGAGAAACCCAGAAAAGAGAAGAGGCCAGGGTTATTATTAAGCAATAGTGTGAATCCATTTCTGAGCAGCAGGTTTACAATGCAAAGGGTTTGCTTCTAGGAGAAAATTTCAGCAGAAGAAAGAACAGGCATTGCTGAGATCCAGATCCATAAAGACATTTAAACATTGTTCTTCTATTGATTTTTTTTCCAGCTATGTTGGTTATGAGAGACAGTCTTATGCTGTTATTTAACACTAGTACTGGCTGTTTCTTAGCTCTCATTGCAGTCAATAGGGCTGGAAAATTAGTAGGAGTTGGATGCCTGAATACCCCTGTGGATCTGAGCCTGAGAGTCTGAGGGCCAAATTTGTCCTTGCCTTGTGTGTGTATAAGGTGTATGTCTGCAGTGAAGGTTATTAATGTCACAGTCTCAGGGTGGAGGGGTGTTCTGCCTGAAAACAAGCCGGGGCAGGGCAGGCTGTGTGTGGCTGGCTAAGGAGATAGTGAAATGTCTCTGATGCCAGGGATAAGACCTTTACTAACTGACATCTGTCACATTTGGTTTGTTTTCTCTCTTGTCCTCTAATCAGGTAAACAACCAAGCACTTGTATGTGAGATGTACAATTTTGTTGTGTGTATACCGATTGTGTGTATCCTTGTGAGCTCTGCTAGAGGTGTGCTCCCTGGCTTTCCTTTGTGGAAATGAAAGCTGCTCTCCCCTGGCCTATCTATCCCCTGAACTGGAGCAACACTTGTAACACACAGCCTGTGTCTCCCTCTTACCCTGGGACACCATTCTCCACCAAGTGCAGCAAGCTTTGCTGTTATAACAAGGAGCATGAGCCATTGTGAATCTCATCCTGAATTACACGTGACTCCTAAAGGAGAATTTTGTCACTGGAATTGGTTACCTTTAAAAGGGAGCTGATAGTATTTAAAAATCTGAATGCATTTCCATTTCAATATGGAAGGCATGAGTAGGCTTCACAGGAAGCCATAGGGCCTGGTAGAGTCTAGGAACAAAATACTGTCAGTGTACGATTTCACAGAACCCAAATGGAGGGTTGGATACATTGCTTTACTCAGTGGATCTGTGCCAGGGACTGAATCTAGAGGCCTTTACACATGCCAAGAGTCTCCTAATATGGAACTTGCAGCCTGAAAAATGAGGCACGGATAAGAAAGAAGTCACTTATAAGCCTGGTTTCTGGCACATCTTTAAGTCGCATGCAAAAACAAAATAACTGACAATTACTTCTTTAGGGAAAGATTTTTTTTTTCAGCACAAAAAATGTAGGTTAGCCGTGTGATTGGGATTTTAAATACAGTGTTTTATTTATACCTGCAAAAGTACTTCTTTGCCAGCATAGCTTATTCTGTTCAGGGAATTGCTGTAATTATATTGGCAAAAGCAAAAGCTGTGCCTTCACTCAGAGGTGTGGCTGATGTGCTTGTAAATCTTAAACTTGAGTCCCCAGTGGCCTGCTCTGTTTCACCAGTGGCAGGAGCAGCACACAAAACCAGATCCTAAGTCTTGGCTGATAGAATATCTTTCAGTTCACTTCTGAAATATACTTGCTTTTCTGAAGGTTATGAAGAGTGCAATTTTTGATCTGGAATTTTGCCACTTTGTGTTCTTTTGCTTTGTAAATGGAGCATTTCTGTCTGTCTTGCAAATGGACAAGTTATTAGGAAATTGGGGAAGGTCGCTTGTAAATTTCAAAACTGCCTGAGACAATCCCAGGGCAACAAGCTCTTTAAAGACTATAAATCAGGTTTGTGGCTGCTTAGCTCCATCTAGTGGTTATTCATTGTAATTCCAGAGAGAGGTTTTACTGCTGGAAATACTTGAATTTACAAGGAACCGTTTGCAAATTCCAGCTCATACAGTAAATTCCTATGTTACAACCGTGCTTTATGTTGGACTTGGGCTGCCACTTAGCAAGGTACTTAATCATATTCTAAGTCAGTGGAACTATTAAACATAATGGGACTGCTTTTGCTTAAAGTTAGGCATGTGCTTAAGTACTCTGCAGATTTGAGGCCTGAATGCTCACGTTGGACAGTAACCACTTAATTGAGGCAGGTAAAAATTTTGCAATCTGTCAGTATGTTAGTAAGCGATACTCACTGTGGTTTAAGAAGCTAACTTACATCTATCTGTGTTGGCAAGAAAACAGTTTTCTGTGGATTATCAAGGTTTTGAGTACAGCCCAGAATCGCAAAAGGGTTAAACTTCTTCAAGATGAATAGAAGGGAGTCAGCTACTCTTTTTCAGATGCATCATAATTTCCATTTTACATAGTTACAGCATAGTTATGCTAACTGAACAGGAAACTTTGGCTGTCTGGTGAATTAGCTTAGACACAGGCATGCAATATGCCCACGGTTATTTGACCACTCAAACATTTTGGTGGAAATCAAGAGGGATGGTAGCATAGGAAATATTCAGCTGAACTAAGACAAACTATTCTGTTCAGAAATAAACTCTTTGAACTAGGCATGGGTAATCTGACCTCATTTATGCACCCTGTAACGTTGGTAGGGTTGCATACGCTTATAAGCAAGGTCAAGAGTGTTTCCTATGGCTAAGTACAGACAGTCAAAAAGTCTGAGGCTGAATCAATTCAGTCTTTGCTGGTCAGTCTAAACTGCACAGATTAAATTGAAACAAAAGTCAACAGACACCTTTTGATTCAGGAAATACAGCCACATGCCTGCAGTGGTTCTGGACAGAAGCCAGAGAGCGCTAGAGCAGGGCTGTCTGGCTGTGTGTTCATTTCCTCTTCCTGCTGCCCCCGAGGTCTCTGGGATTTGCAATCCAGAATTACAACGGCATGACTCTGCAGGGTTACACATCACTTCTTCCTGCTTCCAGGTACCTTGGGAATTGTAGTCCACAAGTTGCAGCAAGCAGGAAGTTTGAGCAGCAGAAGGGTTGTTTAACCCCTGGCCCTGGCCCCAGCCAGGGTTTGCCTGGGAGGGGTAGTTGTCCATCCCTGTCCCCATCCTCTAATCCCCCGCCAACTGGGCTGCATTCCCAGCTGGGCTTGTTTCCCCCACCCTCAGTTTGTCAGCTATGCCTCATTGCTCCAGCCAGGGAGAAGAGGGGCAGCCCTGCTCTCTGAAGCAGAGAGCCCAGCCCAGCCCAGCCCAACCCAGGGGTGGAAAGCATGCTGGGGGACTGTGATTTATCTTGAATCATGAAAGTGTCTGGGACAGAAGTTTCATAAACCGCTTTGACTCAAATCAATTGAGTCCAATACTACATTAAGTCAGGTTTCTCTTAAACCAGTTTCAGCCATTTTGAAACTGGTTTATGTGCACTGAACATATGTTCTGTTTCAGGTTTAAACCAGTTTCTGATCACTTAAACCAGTTTATGTGTAACTTCTGTCCCTAGCCCATATGTTCTGTTCAGGGAATGTAAAGGATTTTCATACATGTAACTGCTCTCTGAGAGAGAACCTGTTCCTGGGTTTTGTTCTCGAAGTGTGAGGAGGCTTTGAGATTGGAAACCTTGAAAAGTCTATCTTTCTGAAGTCTGAGGCAGAAAAGGAGGGCTAGATAGGACCCAGTCATGTGAAGACTTCAGTACAACTGCAAGAAGTTTGGAAGCTAGCTGTTGTAAAAGGCAGGGATGGTGCATGCAGATGCACATGTAACCCCTGAGCATGGCGGTGCACCCCTTTCAAAAAGCAGACACCGCTTGCCCCCCACTGCCAATACTGAGAGAAAAAAGGAGAGAAAACCAAACACACACACAAGTACACACGCAGAACAGACACACATGTACACACACAGGCCCAGAACCAGACACGTGCATGCGTGCAGACAGAAACACACAACCAGACGCATACACATATGCACACATACACAGCCACAGATGTACACAGAACCACACGTGCATGTGCGCACACATACATGCAGACACGTGCATGCACACATGCATATAGACACACACACACACGTGCAAGCACAGACACACAGAGAACCAGACAGGTGCACATGCAGCCAGATTTATGGGCTTCAAGACAAAGACCAACCCAATGATGCCCTGGGCTTGCTGCAGCCCTTGTGCTTCCCCAGGAAGCTGGCCCTCAGGTTGCAGTGCAGCCTGCCAAGGCCCTAGCTTGGAGCCGGCCCATCAGCCAGCTGCAGGGGTGGCACTAGGGGGAGGCTATGTGGGGGGCTAAGGCAAATATTGGGGTGACTATAGCCCCCCCAAATACTGTACTGGGCTCCAGAGCCCCAGCCAGGCTTTGTGCCAGTGGCGGCTGCACACATTCTGGGCAGACCATGGAGAGGGTCCTGAGGCAACACAACCTGCTGGTACAAAGCCTGGCTGGGGCTCTGGACCCCAGTACAGGGATGGTGCTAGGAAGGTTCTGGGGGGACTATAACAACCCCAGACACATTAGCTTACCTCCTCCTCCCCCCCACCTTTAGCCACCTCTCCAGTGCTGCTGCCCACCCTGTGCAACTAAGCCAGCCCTGCTCCTGCTTGCAGCACAGCCCCTATACTGGGAAGAGGCTGGTGCTGCCCCTGCAGCCGGCCCAAGCTCTGGGTAGCTGCTGCCAGCCATGGAGCCTCAGGCTGCTTGCAGTCTCCTAGCTGCCTACTGGGAGCAGCCTAGGCTTTGCCTGGTACCTGCTGCCAAGAATCCAAGCCAGCAGTGGCGTGCCGAGCAAAATGGCCTCATGTGGCATGCATGCTGGGTGTTGCTGATCCTTGTTCTATTAGCTGCAGCAGCTAGGAGAACTGTGAAGCTCGTGGTTTATCGAGCAGTCATGTCTCCACCTTACTGTATGGAGCTGAGACGTGGATAACATAGAGAAGACACCTCAGGTCACAAGAGAAGTACCATCAATGGTGCCTGTGGAAGATCCTTTGAATCCAGTGGGAAGACAGATGCACCAACATTAATATCCTCTTACAAGCAAACACCATGAGTATCAACAAATGATCATCCAACATCAACTTTGCTGGGCCGACCATGTCATCCAGATGTCTGACTCCAGACTCTTAAAGGAAGTTTTATTCTCTCAGCTCAGTCAAGGTTTGCACTTGAGAGGAGGGCAGAAAAAACACTTCAAGATGTTTTCCAGGCCAACGTGGAAAAATGCAACGTCACTGTCAATTTGTGGGAGGCTATCCCCCAGGACTGCCCCAAATGGAGGAAGATTCTGCTGTGAGGATCTCAGTACTTTGAAACCCTATGACAACAGGTGATGGAAAAATGAGAGTAGCAGACACGGACCAAATCAAGAATTTGGAACCACCCACCCCACACGGAAACATGTACCTGAGCTACAACAAAGTCTGTTGATCCCAGATAGGTCTTATCAGCTACCTTTGGACCCACAGATAAGACAGTCATGGAAAACAGTCATCCTCAAGGATTGCTGATAAACATGGTGCTAATATATCAACACTTAAATAATGGTTTTAGAAACAGATGTAAATAACAGATGCATACAAAACTGGTGATGATTTATACATGCAATAACCCTACAGTTCACAGGTGTGGAAATGTGGTAGTTATTATTGTGATATTTTATATTATCATGTAACCCTTCTGCTGGGCACCGGTCACCAGCACAAGGGCTGAGTTCACATTTTGGGGTACCACAAATTTATACCCATGGCTTGAGCCCCCATCCAGAAATCTGGGAACACTATATTAATTACTAGTGTGTCCTGCATAAACAAAAAAAACCCCCTCGCAAGTAGTGTAAATGAAAAAAACAGATTTAATACAGAAACCAGGAAAAAACACCAAATGCAATATGAAACACTATTAATTACACAACATAGTGTACAGGTTGTGCTGTGCTGGGGGAAGCTCCTTGAGAGCACAGGTCCTTTGGCACTGCAAGGGGCCCCTTTGTGCTCTCAAAGGGATAGTGGTGTGGCAATCTTTGCTCCCACAGGAAGGCTGTATATATGTGTAGGGAATGACTGCAGATCCAGACAGCATGCATGCACCCAACGCTTCTGGGCTGGATTATATCATCTGCTAAAAGGAAAACTGCAGGAAAACTCCAAAAGAACCAGGTTGATTAATGGTTACAGCCAGTCCCAAACTGGCAAGATTAGAAACACGCAAGTTCCAACCCTGTTTAAACTGCCAGGCCTAAATCCTGGCCAGCAAACCCAAGGAACTCCTTCCCCCAGTATTAATCCTCTAAAACCCCCAAAAAAGAAAAAGGGGAGGAGAAGGGAGTTCCCAGGCACTAGGACAATTCTCCCTATTTCTCCTCTCTACCTGAGCTTTTTGCTATCTGCTTTGCTTCTCCCTTGGTGGAGACTTCACTTTTCAGCAGCTGCTAGCAGCTCTCCCCACAAGCCAGTCTAGCTCCCCTTATATCCCTTGCATGACATCCCCCTGTACTTGTCCAGCCAGGGAGTACCACAAGCCAGTTCCTCTCCCAACCAATTGGTCTGAAGAATCCCCTGCTTCCGCTAGCCATGAGGCCAGAGGGTTTTACATATTTTTCCCCACATACAGACCCCAGTTTTCCATGTAATGAGCACATGGCCAAAACATAGGGGCTGTCTTGCCTACATAGGAAAAAAAAAGAACATGCACAAAAAACCCACAGTATATACCCTGTGGGTAGGTGGGGGGAGATGTTACAGTCATAATGGCCAGGAGCCCTAGTCTTAAAGCAAGACCTGATTGTATAAAAACACACAAAACTATATGGAACTAAAAGATTTTATCTGCTGCAAAGATCTAATGATCAAAGTATAAGACAAGAGCCAACTGATGAAGAGATGGACAAAGAAGTGAAAGGAAACAATAAGGCAAATATTAGTTGGCATGTTAGAGTGGCCTGACTATTGTCAAGTTTTTCACAGGCATCATGGCAAAGGAGTTTTGTGATGAGTGTGGAGAAGGATGCTTAGGTAGCCCAGGGGATATTTACAAGGAGGTTCCCAAAAACATACGAGGCAGCATGGGAAAAAGGATAACAAGAAACACAGAGCAGGGTGAGAAATGACACCTAGGTTATGGGTCTAAGTGAAAGGCAGGATGGAGGTGTTTTCCACAGGAAAAAGTGAAGGGGTTTATTCAAGCCATGCTAAACTTCAGCTGATGACTGCATGCCATTTTTACAATGGCTAGGAAAGCACAGACGTGGAGTAGATAGATTTGAGCTGTCAACTGAGAAATGGTCCTTGAATGTATGTTAGCACATGAGGTTATTCAGATAAGGTGCAGAAAAAGAAGAGAAGAGGACCAAGAAAATCATGAGTTCACAAGGTAGGCTATAGCATATTATGCCATTTTGAACATGTTAGTCTTTAAGGTGCTACTAGTGTGGCCATCATAGAGGACAGTTTGGTTGTCCTCTGTCTTCTATTGATACAAAACCAGACGCCTTTAAGAGAAAAATAGAGGGCATTAAGGTGTCGGGTTTCATATCAATAGAGGATAGAGTAGCAGAAAACTGGAATGTCCTCTATGATGGCCACCCTATGTGCCACCCTTCCCTGCCTTCTTCACATCATTTAAGGCAGGGATATAATGTGTGTGAGAATGGTTAAGTTTTTGGAATTTGTTTTTTTTAAAATTTTTTGTCCTATGTTGTACTTACCATGATGGGTTTCATGAGAAAGCATGAGAGGTTAAAACTAAAACACTGTTTTTATTGCTTGTTTTACGTGTGTTCATCTCTACATTGTAAGTTTTGTCCGTGTGGTATGTCTCTCTTCTTGAATATATCTGTGCATGGAAAATATACGTTATACAGTCCTTTGGAAACTTTACATAAATAAGCAGGGTGCGTTAAGACAGTATATGAAATCAGTATTTTCACTTTTTTCCTTCCCCCTTAAAAAAAAACGTATAACTTCACTCCTACTTGTGTTACCATTGTATTCAGCTACTTTATCTGCATTATTGCTGCTGGTATGAAATACATTAACCAGTTCTTCTGTTTCAGTGGTGGGTGATATGAACATTTAATTTTTTTAATTTTATGCTGGAATGAAATACATATACCAGCCACCTGCTGGTGCCCACATATTATCACCTTCACCTTAAAAATACTTGTATGGTTTGTAATGTAAGTTTTTAGCAAGTGGTTGCTTATTTCTGGGTGCAGGTCTTTTCATCTGAAGATTTAAGCACAGGAAGACTATTATAATCTTTGTTATAGAAAAGATTTACATAGAATTGTTGACAAAGTTTACATACGACAGTTGAATTCACTAATTAGATGAAGGCCAGTATTTTCCCCAAATACTCATCACTGCTCATAGAGCCATCTGGAGTTTTATCAGACAAACTAAGTAACATAGCTTCCTTTTAATATGATTTATTGCCCATCCAAAATTAATAACTAAAATGGAGCTTGGATATGAACAATGACTCAGACTAAGGTGGTTGTTACTACCATGCTGTCCAACCACCTCTGTTGCATTTTCTCTTCGATAGGAGCATTTAAAGTATGTTTTCCGATAACAGCTTGTAAAGGCAGTTGTACCTTCACATCTATTTCAAGGCTAAGGTATCAACATTTCAAATGCTGCTGCTGAGAAAGCTGGTGATTCATGAACCCATAAGCCATAAGCCATTAAACTTACAAACAGTGAATGCCTCAGAAATGGTTTTCAGGTGGAAATATTTTGACATATTGGTAAATACTCTCAGATCTTCTTGGCTTACAGGCCAACATTTTGAATATATATGACTACTGCTTGCCATCTCATTACAAAACTTACTTCAGCTTTGGACGCGCGAGTACAGTGAGAAGCGAGAGCTGCTGCCACCTGCATGATTTCCAGTACAAAATAAGCTAATGTAGGGTATTTTCATCTATGTCAAATACTGGGAGCTGAAAAGCTCAAATTGAGCTTGACTGTGGAGACCAGGTAGACAGTTAATTCAGTGGCTCACATTGACAAGTCCAATGATAAATGCAGGTCCTCTGACAGCAGGGGCTTGTGGCTGAAGGATGTGGTTCAAAAGGATTTTTAATTTCTTGGAGTGGCTGACAGGGATTGTCATGAGTGATCACCATCCAGGCAATGGCCTAGTGCTAGGGCAGTGGAGCAATTGCAGATCTGATTATTCTACTGTTTCATAGCACAGAGCAGCAAGAGCAGCACTGACAGTGCCCAACTCGGGTCTTGCAGAAGCAGATGAAAACTTTTTAGAGCCTTATTTAGAAGCTTTTTCCACAGGGGTGGGCAGTTATTTGGGCTGTAGTGCCACTTAAGGAGTTTTGGTGAGCTGTTGAGGGCTGGTGGGGGAGGGACAATCTGCAGTGGGCATGTGAGTAAGTGGGATGGCTCCTTAGTGCACTGCATCTCACCTGTCCCATGTAGGCCCACCTGCCAAAACCCATGATGCCAGGACTGGAGCTGCAAAGCCAACAGGAAACTGGGAAGGAGAGAAGGGGTGGTTGTGGAGGTGTGGGGGGCAGAGGAGTCTGCACACTGCACTGCCTGGCTCAGCCCTGGCTGTGCCAGAGTGGTGCAGGGCTCAGCCCTCCCTCCTCAGGCTCCTGGCAGTGGCCAGTGGGCCGGATAGGATCAGGTGGTGGGCTGTATCTTGTCCACAGATGTTCTAGATGTTCTAGCTGAATCTTTAGAATGCCTCTGGCATAAGCAAGCATGAAAAACCCAGCACCCTGCATCTTATATGTAAGCAGCCAGTAAACCAAACAGATGAACAATAATAACTCATTGCCACTAATCTCTATACCTATGCTATTTCCTTTTGCCTCTATTCCAGTGCTCAGAAAAATACAAGCGTTTTGCACAAAGCTTTAAAGCCCAGTAGACTGTAACTCTTTTACACCAAGAAAGGGAGTAAATTCCAAAAGTGATTCCAACCATTGGAGATGCCCTCTTGAGCGGGAGTTTCCAGATGGAAAATCTCCATTGATGGCATGTCCAGCTGTGTGGCAACAGGAGAGGAGTATGAGAGGAAGATTTTTAATTCTCTAAGACCAATTAGACATTGAAAAATGTGTAGTACTCGCGCTGGACTGCTTCAATCTCTATGGAGTTTTGGCTCATATCAGCCTTTAAGCCTACAATTACTATGAGCAATGAATATGATGTAGTTGTAAAAAGGCAAATACAATCCCTGGCATGTATTAAAGGGATTTCCAGTTGGGAAAAGGAAATATTAATACCTTTGTACAAAGCACTGGTGAGACCTCATCTGAAACAGTATGTACAGTTCAAGAAAAAAGCTTTCAACTGGAATTATTTTAGTATATGGCAACTTGGATGATCAGGAGAATGGACAGTCTATCTTATATAAGAGGTAGGAGAGCTTGGCTTGTTAAGTTTAGCAAAATGAGGCCTGAGAAGAGGATATGATTGAATTTTCAATACATCAGAGGTCAGGAATAAGTAGCAGGAAGGGAGAGGAGCTGTTTAAGTTAAAGGACAACATTGACATGAAAGCAAATATGCTTAAACTGGCCATGAATAAAATTAGATTGGAAATTAGAGGTGCTACTAGGGAAGTTTAGCATGGCTTAAATAGAGGCAGGCTTTCAGTTGTCAGTGAAATGAGATTCAAATAGAAGTAACGGCAAAACCCTTACTTGTTTCAAGGTGGAGCTTAATCAGTTTAAAACAGAGATATGAGGATGATAAGAGAATAGCTGCCCATATGATTAGAGACTTGCAAGGCCAGCCATATGAGGAAAGGCTGAGGGACTTGGGTCTCTTCAGCCTAAAAAAGAGAAGGCTTAGAGGGGACTCGGTAGCAGCTTACCGCTATATCAGGGGAATACATCAAGGACTTGGTGAACAACTGTTCACCAGGGCACCTTGGGGGCAAACCAGGGGAAATGGCCACAAACTTCTGGAAGACCATTTCAGGCTTAACACTAGAAAAGACTTCTTCAGATTCAGGGTGTCCAGACTGTGGAATAAACTCTCTCCAGAGGTGGTGCAATCACCTACCCTGGAAATCTTCAAGAGGAGACTGGACAGTCACCTCGCTGGGGGTCACCTGACCCCAGTTGTCTTTCCTGCCTAGTGCAGGGGGCTGGACTTGATGATCTTGCAAGCCCCTAACAATCTATGAATCTATGATAACAGGGGTCAGGCCTCAATGGCCCAGGAGGTCCTCTCCAATCTGCTGTTTCTAATGTCCACTTAAATTATTAGAGAAATTTTAGGTCTTAAAAATTCAGATGTAAATTCTAGATGCCCAAAAAACTCTAGCTTTTGAATTTAGGGTTGTGCATTAGCCTGTTATAAATATTCAGGTTGGATTTCTGCTCCATTTCCTCAGGTTTGAAATGTTAACTTCAGATTTTGGGTGTGGGTAGAAGGTTGTGTGTGCATCTTTTCAAGTCTATCCCTGATGAAGAAGTCCTACCTAGTAATTACCACATTTATTTTCATACTAAATGCAACCTTTCTCCCAAAATCATCCCTTCAAAACTGGGGTATGTATCCTAGTCAGGGATACTGATTTTTCTTTGCTAGAATAGAGGCAGAATGGAATAAAGCAAGAGGATACTGTGAGCCATGGCCAGAAAAGTGGTAGGCTTGTGGTATGGAGACAACACTTCAATATTTAGAGGAACTATTTGCAGTAAAGAAGTAACAGCCTTGTTAGTGCCTTTGCAAGGGTCTGCACAGGGGCAGATCTAAGGGGGTAGGGAGGTGCAGTAACTCCTCTCTTCCAATAGCACTGCCACTGTGTCCAGCTGATCCAGGTGCAGGGAGAAGCTGCACCGGGTATGAGGTTCAGCAGAAGGCAGTGATGGCTATAGGTGGGTTTCTTCTTTCTGCACCTGCTACCTGCTACTCCCTCACCATGATCCCTGCTGCCTGGAGCAGGCATTGGCACCTGCCCCCAGCCACTGCTGCCACTGTCCCCAGTTGATGCAGGCAAGGGAGAGCGCCAGAGCCACTCCTTTTTCTGCTTCATCCAGGGTAATAATATTAATAATGATGCAAGAAAAACTTAAGTAGTGTCTGATGCCTCATTCATTCTTCCAATTTTATAGATCTACTGTAAATTTGAAAATTGTGCTTAGTATAGTTTTTCCTGTTGCCTGTACTTATGTTGCCTATATCCTTGAAATCCTAAGATAACTTCAGAATGCTGTTTTTCTTTTTAATATTAATATCGTTTAGTTGCTTTTTCCATTTTTCTTCATTTGGATAGAAAAAGGAAATTGTTTTAATTTTACTTGTTTACTTATAATTAGGGCCCAGTTTAAATTTTGGCCATAGCTCACTAATATCATGGCCCAATTTGTGGTGGGGCCACTGTTTCTGTACCCAGATTTTGGTGCACTCACACACCCCTGATTGGTTAAGAAGACAGGCTTAAGGCCAGGCTTAATTGCAGCAGCAGAGGCCTTGCTCCCAACATCTATGATCACTGCTGAAAAGTCCTTGCCCTCCTCACTGGAAGAGGCAGGAACAGCAGTAGTGGCTGTCTGCCCCATGTTGTTTCTGACAGGCAGGGAGGAAATTCCCTTTTAAAAACTGCCGCTTCTGGGCTCCTGGCCAATCGGCAGCGAGTCTGACACTGAGCTCAATCATCTGCCTTCAAGGTTTTGTGGGATTCAGACTCCAAATGCCAATCAACGCAGTTCTTTCTTTTCAAGTCCAGTGTCATGTTACAGGATGAGCGGAAGAACTTGCCGCCATCTGCATGGAAGGTTCCTGTAGGGTACTGCTTTACCCAGATCTGGACTGGGATATTCTTGGCTTGCCCTGATTTCTTTTTATCGAAGGCAGAGAGCAGGATAATTGGAGCAGGGGAAGAGCCAGGCAATGCTGTAGCTGCTTAAATAATCGCACAAAAAGCCTCCTGCTGACTGGCTGCTCTTATGTCCATGTGTATGCTTGGCTTCCCATGCTCAGTTTCTCCACGCGTTTTGGCTGCTGCTACTACTTACTGAAGGTAAGAATCTTTTTCCTGGGCTTGGAGCTACTGGCTGCCTTGGGTGGAAAGCTCTGGTGTTCAGTGGGGGTGCTGTTTGATCCTCCAGGTGGGAAAACTGGGGCACGGGGAGTTGGGGGCACCTAGGGGCTGCCTTGGCAGAAGGCCCTGGTATTGGTTGGGGTAGGGGTTGTTTATTTCTCTGTGCATGTGTGCTTTCCTTCATACCCAAAATCCCTGGTACCCCTGTTTTCCCACCCAGAGGAGCAAACAGTCCATCCCCTACCTGTTGCCAAGGCAGCCCCCAGGTTCCTCCAGACCCCTGTACCCCAGTTTTCCTGCCCAGAGGAGCAAACATCCCTTCCCCTCCCCTCCCCATTCCTGTATTCTCTTTTCCCCCTGTCACTTTTCTGAGCCCTTCCCCCTCCCCTGGGCTGCTAGACTTTTGGTGCTGGCTGAAGAATGCTTCCCCCAGCCTGCTGCAACCATCTTGTTGCAACAAAATGCCAGGATATGGCTGCTTTCTGGGGAGGTCCCCAGCAAATGACCATACTACTCATAGATTTCATAGACATGAGAGCTGGAAGGGACCTCGGAAGATCATCGAGTCCAACCTCCTGCCCCAGGGGCACGAAGTCAGCTGGAGTCATAGGATCTCAGCAAGATAAACATCCAAATTTCTTTTGAAGGCGTTCAAAGTAGGTGCTTGACCCACCTCCAATGGCAGACTATTCCACACCTTGGGGGCTCAGACAGTTAAGAAATTCTTCCTTATGTCCAGCCTGAAATGGTCTTGCAGGAGTTTATAACCATTCAAGCTTGTCATCCTCTGGGGTGCTCTGGTAAACAATCGTTCCCCCAGATTCTGGTGGTCACCCCTGATAAACTTATAGGTGGCCATCGAATCACCCCCGAGCCTGCACTTTTCCAGGCTAAAGAGCCCCAGGGCTCTCAGCCTGTCATTGTAAGGTCTGTTTTCCTGCCCTCTGATCATGCACATTGCTCTTCTGTGGACTCTCTCAAGCTTCTCCACATCCTTTTTGAATTGTGGGGCCCAAAACTGGATGCAGTACTCCAGCTGCAGTCTCACCAAGGCTGAGTACAAGGGGAGAATGATGTCCTGGGATTTACCTGAGAAGCATCTATGGATGCAAGCCAGTGTTTTGCTCGCTTTACTAGTGGCAGCATCACATTGAAGGGTCATGTTCATCTTGTGGTCGATGATGACCCCCAAGTCCCTTTCATCTGTAGTGCTAGCCAGCATAGCACTGCCAAGCCTATGAGGATGCTACAGGTTTTTCCTCCCAAGGTGCAGAACCTTGCATTTTTTGGTGTTAAACTCCATCAGATTCTCCTCCGCCCATTTCCTAAGCCTGTCAGGTCAGTCTGGATCTTCCTCCTGTTTCAGGTGTGGATGCTTTACCCCAGTTTGGTATCATCGGTGAACTCAGCCAGTCCACTTCTGACTCCAATGTCCACATCATTAATGAAGATGTTGAACAATATAGGTCCAAGGACAGAGCCTTGGGGGACCCCACTGATCACAGGACATCTTGACGATTAACTTCTGACAGCCACCACCTTCTGGGTCTGAACACAGAGCCAATTCCCCAGCCAGCAGATCATGGTGGACCCGAGGCTGTAGTTGACCAGTTTTGTCAAGAGATGATCATGGGATACCAGATTGAAGGCTTTTTTGAAGTCAAGATATATAACATCAATCTCCTCTCCCTTGTCCAGGTGATAGGTTACCTGGTTGTAAAAGGAAATAAGATTGGTCAAGCAAGACCAGCCTGTAACAAATTCATGCTGGCTATACTTTAGGATGTTGCCATCGGCCAATCTGTTAAGAATGGTCTCTTTGATAATCTTTTCTAAGACCTTTCCTGGGATAGAGGTCAGGCTGATGGGCCTGTAGTTTACTGGATCCACTTTCCTCCCTTTCTTGAAGATAGGTACCACATTGGCCTTCTTCCAATCTTTGGGTACTTCACCAAAGTATCAGGAGTTCTTGAAGATCCATGCCAGGGGCTGGGCTATGATGCTAGCTATCTCCTTGAGTACCCTGGGGTGTAGATTGTCAGGGCTGGTTGACTTGAAGGTATCCAGCCTCTCAAGGTGTTCCTTCATGAGGTCAGCATCGATGGAGGACAAGGAATCTCCCTCACCCGGGTCTCTCTGTCCCGTAATGGGAAGAGGCATCTCGTGGGACTGATGAAAGACCAATGCAAAGGACCCTTTAATAGGTTGGCTTTTTTCTGGGCGTCGGTTATTAGTTGTCCCATCTGGTTTAGCAGGGGTCCAATGTTGCCCTTGGTTTTCCTCTGGCTCCCCACATATCTAAAAAAGGACTTTTTATTATCCTTGATACTTGTAGCTAGTTGGAGTTCAGTTGTAGCCTTGGCTTTCCTGGTTCACTCCCTGAAGGTCTGCACCAGTGCAGAATATTCCTCCTTGGAGGTGGATCCCATCTTCCATCCTTTGTAGGCCTTTCTTTTTAGCCGTGGGAGGTCCACTCAGTTCCCTGGAGAGCCAAGGGGACTGCTGTGCCTTTTTTCTGCCTTTCCTCCCCAGACAAAATAGCATTAGCTTGTGCATCGAGGATTGCTCCTTTGAGGAGCAGTCACTCTTCCTGAACTCCCCTCTCCTTTGGGATGTGGCCCTTTAGGGCCTCACTGACAAGCCTCCTGAGCTTGTCAAAGTTAGCTTTCCTGAAGTCAAGGACTTCTGTATTGCTGACTGACTTGCTAGCTTTATGGTGAATGGTGATGGTGATCAGCTTTTGATCGCTGTCACTGAACTTCCCATTGATCGTTAGGTTGCTGATTAGGTCATCCCCCATTGCCAGTAAAAGGTCGAGCAGCACTTTACCTCTCATTGGCCCATAGACTTCTTGTGTCAGATGGAGGTCATCCATGTATGAGAGGAAGCTTTGTGACAACTCGGATTTAGCTGAGCGCTCTTCACACGAGATATCTGGGTAGTTAAAGTCTCCCATGACAACCATGGATCGGGAGCACAAGGCCTCAGCCAATTCCCTGGTGAACTCCTGGTTAAGCGCTTGACACTGGGTAGGAGATCTATAACAGACTCCCACCACTGTGTCCCCTGTGCCGTGTTCCCCAAGGATTTTAACCCAGAGGGTCTCCAGTCCACCCTGGGTGTTAATATCGGCTTGCAGGGATGCGTAGCTCTCCTTGACATAGAGAGCTACCCCCCTGCCCCTTTTGTCCACTTGATCTCTCCTGTATAGGGTATAGCCATCTATACCTGTGGCCCAGTCATGGGTGGAGTCCCACCAGGTCTGTGTTATCTCTATGATATCATAATTATTTGTGTTAAGCAGGAGGACAAGTTCCTCCTGTTTGTTTCCCAAGCTCCTGGCATTTGTGTACAGGCACACGTGTCCCTTTGGGGGCCCTTGCCTTGCCTATAGATCATTCCAGGGCTGGGACAGGGGTGGGCTCCCATAAGTGCCTTGGCCTTAAGTGCCTTAGCTTTGTAAGGGTTGCTCAATGGGCCAGCAGTGGTGGTAGTCCCCCTGTCCCCTAGTGGATTTTGTTTAAAGCCCGGTGGAGCAGGTCAGCCAGTCTGGCTGAGAAGAGCCTCCTCCCCAGCGGAGAGAGGTGGAGGCTGTCCCTTCCCAGCAGCTCACTGCCTCTCTTACCAAAGAGTGAATTGTGGTCATGAAAGCCAAAGCCTCTCTGATGACACCAGGGCCATAGTCTTTGGCTCACTGCCTGGATTCTCCTCTCCCTCCTCAGCCCGTAGTCTGAGACTGGGAGGATCAAAGAAAACACCACCTGCACACTCAGACCCTTTAGCCTTGCTCCCAAATCCTTGTAGCGCTTCATGACTTGGCTGGGAGCACTCCGAATTGTGTCACTGGTGCCCACATGGATAAGGAGCATGGGATAGTGGTTAGTGGGCTGGAGAAGCTTAGGGATGTTCTCCACAATGTCTCAGATACAGGCTCCTGGGAAGCACCAGACTTCCTGGGCTAAGGGGTTGGGGTGGCAGATTGCCCCCACAGTCCCCCTCAGGATGGAGTCTCCCACGACAAACACTTTGCATTTTGTCTTGGGGAGAGTGGGGGCAGTAGCTGCAGTAGAGCCCATGTTGTCTGCGGGAGCTGGCAACTTAGCAGGCTGTGCTGGGGCTGCAAGAGGTTTGTACCTGTTGCAAAGCTCCAGCGGTGGGGGGACCTTGTTGCAGCAGGCCTTTGGGCCCTTGACCACCTTGGTCCATCCCCTTGGCTGGACAGAATGGGAGGCCACCAAGTCCTCCGTTGTCCTGGAGGGAGACCATGGTCTACCCTCTGTCTCCTGGAGGGAGAAGGGCCTGGTAGTAGGAATTTATCTCCTGCTTGCAATCCCTGCTGGCACGCAGTCTCTGGACTGCGGTCCAGAGCTCCTCCAACTGGTGCACTGGAGACCCCAAAAGGGAGAAGACCTCACAAGGGGAGGTGGCTATGTTCCCAGACACCAGAGCCTGAAAGAGTGACAGGCAGCCCACGCAGCCAAGAGCCAGAGGCTTCATCTGTGTGGAGCCTGAAATTGGGCATGAAATTGGGCGAGGCCTCAGACCCTGAGGGAACCCTCGGGTTGCCTCATGCCCATCCATGGCTTGTCGCTGGTAGGCTGGCTATGGCTCAGACTACCTACCCTAGGACACACAGGCAGGGCCTCGGGCCCTCCCGCTTACCCTCCTGCAGAAACTCCATGCTAACTCATGCACTGGGCAGAAGAGCGTGCCTGTTTGCGCGGCCTGTTCGCGAGGCACTGGTCACGTGGCTCCCTGGGGGGCTAGGCGAAGTAGGGACCAGGGCAAGGCGAGACGCTCTTTGGTCCACTAGCTGCCTCCTCCCACCCTACTCGGCACTGGTGAGGCTGCAGCTGTAGTACTGTGCCCAGTTCTGGGCACCACGCTTCAAGAAGTGGGTGGATAAACTTGAGAGGGTGCAGAAAAGGACCACTCACATGATTAGAGGCCTGGAAGACGGACCCTATGAGGAGAGACTCCAGGATGTGGGCTTGTTCAGTATCAGCAAGAGGAAGCTGTGAGGTGACTTGATAGCCACCTACAAGTATGTCAGGTGCGAGCACCAAGATCTGGGGGAGAAACTCTTTGGGAAGGCACCCCTTGGGAGGATGAGGACCAATGGTCACAAACTAATAGAGGGAAGATTTAGGCTGGACATAAGGAAGAACTTGTTCTCTGTAAGGGTAACTAGAACATGCAACACTCCCAGCAGAGGTGGTGCAGTCGCCATCATTGGAGGTGTTTAAGAGGAGGCTGGATAAGCACCTTGTTGAGCTGGTTTTGTAGAAGAAAGCCCCCTTTGTACATTTCCCTTCTGGACATGGATATAACAGAAGCCCCTTCTTGCCTGCATGCCCCCCATTCTGTGAATTTCTTTTCCTTCTCAGTATTGGCAGACACCTCGGACACACACTGCATGGGTGTGGCAAGGCTCAGAGCAAGCCAGAAAGCTTAAGTGGCTTCCTGTAGGAGAGACCTAGAAACTACATCTACATATCAGTTGAGCTCAGTGTCACTAAAGAAAACAAAAGAACTAAAATATCTTGGAGGATCATCTTGGCCTTGGGCTTGGAGGGTTGTCTCCTTAAGGAATATCCACTCCTCTTGGACTCCCAACTTCCCTCCCCTCCGGGACCTCAGTGCCTCCCCAACTAGTCTCCTTACCTCATTGAAATCTGCCCTCCTGAAGTCCAGGGCAGCTGCCTTGCTGCAGGCCTTTGACACCATGCACTGGATGGTGAATTCCACTAGGCAATGATTGCTATCGCCCAGGTGGTCGAGCACCCACAGTCCCCTCACCAGGTCGTCTCCTGTAGCCAGGACCAGGTCCAACACGGCATTTCTCCTGATGGGAATGTGCACCTCCTGGGCTGGATGGAGGTCCTGTAATTTGGTTAGGAACCTACGTAAGCAGTCAGACCTAGCTAACTGCTCTTCCCAGCAGATGTCCAGATAGTTTAGGTCACCCATGATGACCACATCCCTTGACTTAACTGCCTCTGTGAGTTGACTAGAGAATTCCCGGTCCAGCTCTTCCCCCTGGTTAGGTAACCTATAGTAGACCCCCACTGTTAGGTCCTTTCCCCCCCAACTACTTCTCTGTAGTTCACTTGAAACATATTTTAGCTTTTTAAAAAACAAAACAGATAGAAAGTTTGATTAAAAAGTCCTTTTCCCTCCATTCATTGATAGCCTGGGCTTGACTTCATAAGAATCTCTAACTGAACCATAAACTACCTTTATAAATATCATTTTTCCTTGAAAGCCATATCTTATTGCAATGGCCAAAGTTTTGTCATATGCTAGATTAAGATGTCTGCCTGAAATCAATAATGCTGAGGTAACAACACTGGTTTCTTCTAGGCTCTCAATTACTTTCTCAGTTGTTTGTCATAGGAAGAATATATGATCAGTTGTTTCCCCTGCAGGTTATAAAACCAGGCCATTTTCTTTTGATCACTTCTGCATACTTCACTTTTACTCTTCTAAGTGTAACACAGATTTTTTTAGAACCTTGGACCGATGAAGTAACAAAATGATCCTTCCGTAGTCCATTCCAAGGGATAATAGTCTGTCTGTATAAAACACCATAAATATTTCTGGACAGCATTTGGCTCTTTCGGGGTTCATTGTGTAGTCGGTATGGAATCTTGTCCTGAATTTGCCAACCTCTTTGAAAAAACGTCTGGGAAAAATGTACTGCCCAGTAACGTAACACTGTCTCTCTAAATCTTTACAATTTCCCCCCTCAAGTATATTTGCATGAAGTGCCACTTCTTTTTTGTGTGTCACTTCAACACAGTGGAATCTCTGGCAAATGTAGCTGCAAATCTGTTAAGGTTTTTTCTTGTCTTTTCTATCTTTACATTGTTAATCTGTTTCCTAGTCCAACTTCCATTGTGTCTGCACCCCTTCTGCAGCCTGTTTTAGTGGAGACATGCACACATACACAAACACTCATGTGCACACATTTTCCTGGGGGACTTTACATTGTTATTTTTTGTTTTCCTTAATCTGAAAGAGATTAATTTTACTGTCTGGACTAACCATTTTTAGCAGATAAAGTTCAGACTCACCTTTGCATTGCAGAAATAAAATTTTGGGCCTTATACCATGGATGCTCCATTACAGCTGTAATAAACCCTGCAAACCCAGGAACTCACAGAGGAAGCCAATAGGAAGGCGCCCAATTTTAAATGTTAGGGATAAGGGTCACAGCCAACAGGTTAGGGAGAAATAAACACATACAAGAAGATAAACATTAACATTAAAGTACATTCACTTAGAAGCTGAATATCAAGCAGTAACAGTGTGGTATATTCACTCAAGAACAAGTAACTATAACATGCATTAGTACGAGGGTACAGATACTCAAAGAACCTTGTACCTTCCCACACCTCCACAGGTGTCTCAAACCTTCCTCTGGTCCCGACAGCATTCACTTGCTGTCCGCGCATATGTCTTGCTGTTACAGACCAACAGTCCTAGTTCTGTCACTCTTCTGGAGTTTCCAGCCATACATTTGGCTCTGCTGCTGTGTCTATGCTCTGCTGCTGCTTCCTGCATTCAGCTCCTGGTTCCTCTGTCTTTTGTCTCCCAAGCCCTGGTCTCTGGGAGTTGTAGTTACCTGCAGTTAGTACAGATGGGCAGTTCACATTCAATTAGCAGGGCTGCTCCCTCTGCTATCACAGATCTACATTACAGTGCATTACATTTAGCTTACGCAGGA
>JAGPOW010002742.1:41560920-41659638 GCA_030014935.1 Caiman crocodilus
TGCATTACATTTAGCTTACGCAGGACGCGGCAACATAGCACCAGCAGGCACTAACTGTGATGTGGCTGCTGTGTCACTGTAGCAATGAGCTACAATGATGCAGAGTTGTAAACAACCCGTGCGCTGCTGGGACTGCTCAGTTATTTAGTACTTGCTTTAGCTTTAGCTCCATATAGCGAATATGAAATGTCAACTGCACATTCAGGGGCACATGTAGACAAGCCCACAGTCTATTACACAGCATCTCCCACTGTATCAGCAGCAGCTTGCTTATGAAATGTTCTTCATCCCGAATGCGTCTGACTGAGTGTCCAGGAGAGTTTGTCATTTGAAGAAGATGAACACAATGAGCGGAAAAAAATTGAACTAGTCATCTCATGAGTTCACTGAAGACAAGGTGATGGTGTTGCTCAGGACCATGTAAAGCGGGGTGGACACAGCATTACTGCTCCAATTTATCATTGGGTAAGGAGGCATGGCAGTGCAGTGGCTTGTCCTGTCTCAGGTGGATTTGGGAATAGAATCTAAGTCTCATGAGGTCTTACGCTGTAAACATTGGGCCATAATTCCCTATCCATGGTGTGTATATGGCAAGCCAGCAGGACTTGGTTTTGTTCATATTTGGATTTCAAGGACATGCAGAATATTTAACTAAGCTTTGTTCTGGAGAAACCTTTTCAACGTACTTCATGGTGCAGAGTAATTCTATAGTTGGAAGTCATTATGTTTCCTAACAGGATATTTGTAGTCTGTTGTAAACAGTAACAATTGCAACTGACGCCTAGATTAAGGTTCTTAAAACCCAAAACACCACCCAGCTGGCACAAACGTTGAGGCATGCTGTTTTTGTCTTTTGTCTAATTCACCCAGGCAGCAGTGGAAAATGCCAGAGTGCTTGGGAGATACGCCAGGAGGTGGATAGGTATGCAGCTGGTCATCTGTCTCACAGCTTTAGAGAACATAGGCAATTATTGTGCACCATACACCTTCCTGATGAAATGCCTTTTGGAAAATCAAAGCTATTTGTTTTGTTCCAAGGTAGAGACAGTTTCTCTGACCAAATGGGGTTCAGTAACTCTGAGCTGAGCTGCAGCCTCGTTCATGAAATGTTTAGCTTCTTGATGGTTATGTAGCCACAGAATTGTTATATACCTAAAATGGGTCATGAAATGTGGAATCAATGTTTACTGCACAATCAGCTCAGATGTAAAAGGACAAGAGACATTATATGTCATTAACGCATGGTCCATTAGAATTCTCCTAAATATGGAGCTGGCTGCTCCTTTCATGGCCCTACAAACCTTCCATGGATTTCTGTGTGGACCCATTCTCTGCAAAATGATGAATGCAAATTGGGGCTGGATCAAACCCCCAGATTGAAATACCTCCTCCTCCCCCAGCTCTTCAGGAAAGTTTGGATCTTGTTTCAAACACTGTAGAACAGAACTATTTCCAGTTTTAAAGTATAGACACCGTGTTTCCTATTCTTACTGAACAGGTGAAGTCAAAAAAGGGAGAGATGAGACATGATATTCATGGACAGGTTGAAGGAAGTTCCCCCTTTTCATCCCAAATCCAATTCCAAGTGGAATTTTGGTTACAAGGAGGGGATATAAACATGAGAGAATAGCTCTGTGTATCACCAAGCAGATTTTGAGTGATGCTTTGAAAATCTGATAGCAAAGAGAAATCCTGCAGAACCTCAGAAATCTTGGTGCAACACAAAGGACATCCAGTGCCTCTGATGTACAAACTGCTTGTTTATATGGGACATTTAAAAAATGGTCTCCCCTAACCTCTCAGAAAAATATGGCCCAGACCACTACCTGCTGATCCGGTATGAGTGAAGCTGAGGATTGTTCATGTCTTGCTTGCAAGGCCATCAGACTTGAGCTGCACCATCTCTGGCATTGCTCAGGGCCTAGCAGACTTTGTTCCTGAATGATGACTGGCGGGAGAAAGCAAAATACAAGCAAGATGTGTTGCTAGGAAAAATGAAGTCCTTTGAATAACTTGCCACCTCCACCAGTTTAAGTCAGTTCACAGCCTCAGTGTTGATCGGTTCCTCTGTTCTTAAATGTCAAAATCCTGATAGAAATGAATATGTTTTGCTACTATCTGTGGCTGACTGCAGTGCTTTGGAGAAGCTATATGTTCAGCCTATGATTTCTGCATGTTGGTGGGTACTCTCCACTATGTCTGTGTCAGGCCATGACCTCTATTTTGAATATATACCTCCCCCTGGAATTTGCCCCCTTTGCTGCCTTTTGCATCCACATTAATGCAGTTGTGTAACTAGCTGAGGATGAGTGGGGCATTAGTCTAGGCTGCTGACTTACAGCCCTACCAGTCTGTGAGAGAAGTGCTGTACTGCCTGGCTGAAGGAGCCCATGTGCTGAGATACCTTAAGTAGGTAAGATTACTCTTCTTCTTCCTCTCACTCCCACCAGCTTTTCTGCGTTTGGCAATTCCTCACCCTGGGCACAGAACTCTCCTTACTTATGCATTAAGGTAAAATCAAAAAGTGTGACAGGAAAAATTTTGTACTTGACACAGAGCTAAGAGCATAAGGTGATTAAACATTTGATGATTCATCTATTCAAATGGGACAGCCTTGGACAAAAGGATGGGTGCTGACAGGGCAAATCACTTTTTAAGACTGAACTCCTGGGGTGGAGATAACTAAGCAGTAGAGTTCTTGTAGAGGGCTTTGGTCACTTGATGACTCTAATCAGAGGAGGAGCTGACAAAGCAGACTAGAAGTCATAAAAGGAAGGGTCTCTCACCAGTTGGGTGTTGAGCTCCTACAGCGCCTGGGTCACAGGGTTCCACTTCCACAAGGACTTGGCAAACAGAATCTATGCCAGGAAAGTAAGCCGCAGATTCTAGAGCCTACCCAGGAAAGCTAAAAGCATTTGAGTCGAGTATGGAGGGATCCAAACACAGCAGCTTGGTTAGTGTCCAGAAGTAGGGTTCTTGGCTTCCAGAATTAAGTATCACAATTTGTGATATCTGTGGTAGAAGCCAGACACCATGAAAAAGCTCTAGGTATGAGCTGACAGAACAGCTCATTTACCTAATGGCTATAGTTGCTCTGTGGTCTGGATTGACTTCCTTGTTAAACACAAAATCCAGCTGATAGTCACTATGCTGCTGTTGTAAGTCCTTCATGGTACTGGGCCTAGCTAGCTGTGACAGCCTTTCATACTGAAACTATGAAACTTATACAATAGTGGAAGGCTTAGTAAACCCAAAAAGTCAGATCTGCGAGAATAAATGGTCCAGGGCTGTGGATCTAATTAGAACAAGAGATAAGAAGTGCTTTCCTCCTTGTTGGCGCCCAGTGCAAAACACATCTCTTGGCTTTTCCTCATTTTAAAATTCTTTATACCTATTCTTCTTTACTCACACACAGATAACCCCAAAACTAAAGAAGCTGCATTTCCTACAGTCTTGAAAGGTGGGATAAGAAGATAGAGAATGTTGTTGATTCAGTTTTTGAATATCTGGGAGGTCATTAAGTATTTCCTGTAAATATATATAAAACAGGTAGATAACATGACAGATGTGGTTTGTGAGGACCTTAGTAAACTGGAAAAACCAACATCAGACCTGATGAAGAATATCTTGCATTTGAGAGCTTGTTTAACATTACACCCAGCATACAGTTGGTCCAATAAAAGATCTCACCCCCAAATTCCTTGCTTCTTGCACTTGACACAGTGTTAAGCAACTCAAACATTTGCAATAGGACTTTTTGATGTTAGCAGCATATTATGAGGAGATGGATATGCTGAATGTACAAACAGATCCTAGCTATTGTACTGCATGAAATTCTGCCCTTACGGCATCAGTTCAGATCCATCAACTGGATTTATGCCAGGGTGTAAATGAGAGCAGAATTTGAACCCATGGCTTTTACACTGGCTGAATTGGGTGTCTAGGCTAAAAATCCTCCTTGGAAAAATTTCTCATTTTCTGAATGGATACAGTGGGCCAAATTGGCCTGTACTCTGTTACTCTTTAAGAAATGGAAATGATTAAAGGAGCAGGAAAGTGAAGGATGGCCAGGATTTGGCATCAGTTTAATGAGTTCATTAAGCACATATGATTTACATCCATTTCATTAAATAAATATTCCATTTTAAAAAATGGTTCAGTAAATAAGTTCCACTCTTAATCATGTTGGTGTCCCAGTGGTTTTAAACACTATTAATCATTGGAAATTACAGCTGCTGACTTAAAGAAGTAACTTGAAAAAACCCATCACCAACCTATTTAACAATTGGCTTTGGTAAACATATACATGCCATTTTTTAAGTCAGCTGTAAGAAGGTTATAATTTATGAAACCCTAACTGAATGTCTCTAGGGCAGGTATGAGAAAAACAGGGATTTTGATTGATGGGTTTTCCATGAAATGGTGAACAAGCCACAAAGCAAATACAGTGCAACATTTTCAGGGCAGCAGAAGCCTTTATAGGCTAAGTAGACAGGCTCACCTGTCTTCCTTGTATTTGCACATATATCTGGAGTTTGCTCAATGGCATGTACAACCTACCCCCCCTCCTCCCTCTCCCGCTTTTCACTACTTCTAGAGAATAGAAAGGTCACAGAGGCTGTTTGTCTATTGCTCAGGGCAACATGGTATTTTTGCATTGTAACTTATTTTGCCCCTTTCCTTTACATTGACTACATTATTTACCTGCCCAGATCAGAGGCTTTGTGGAAGCCAGGGAGAGAGTGAAGGATTACTTGTGGAAGTAAGCCTTTACTCTCCCCATAACCTCAGCTTTCTGCTTCTGTGTAGGCAGCAAGGCCTTTCACAGGACAAAAGCATTACATTAAAGTACTGGACCCTAAGTTTGGGATGTCACTTTACACATTTTAGGTCTCCAACTGGCAGTTAAAGCAGGCATGTGAGATAGCTGGACTCCTGAACTCCCTGGCTTTTTCTATAGGAAAAAAAATAATAGAGAAATAAAGTGTCTGACATGCTGTGGTGGAAAGAACTGATAGGAAAAAAAAGAAAAGCTGCAAGAAGCAAAACTTATTTTTAAATAGATGAGATGTGCTTCAGCTGTTCCCTGTGTCTTCTCTGAATCTGTTCTTGCTGTCCTTGAGGAGGTCAGAGCAGGGAAAGGATGCCCATTTCACATCTGCTGCTCTGACAAGCAACCAAATGTAGCTTTTGGCCAGTGGAAGGGCATTTTGGCAGAGGAAAGCTTCCAGCTCCCACCCTTCTGAAGTCAGATGGGATAAATTGCAGATCTGGGCCATATTACTTGTTGGCGTTCAGATTAAGTACACGGGCTGCATATGAGTCTATTCATCTGAAGTTATCCTCAGATTACTGCCCGGTTTTCTAACATAATCTTCTTGGAACATAGCTTGGCATGCACTTCTCCCTTGCTCTTGGCACATGGGGCTATTTTTTTAGCTGTAATTACCTGATGTGCACTAGTCATCTTGAGCAGTTGCACCGGCATCTGAAAATGAATAGCTACACTGCAATCTGGAGGAAATGTCATGTCCTTCTGGTGTGGCCTTTGATTGCTGCAAGTTTTAAAGGGGTGTGTGGTGCACCTAATATAAATGATATGCATCTGCAAGAGGCAGGCATGGAAAGAGGAGCAGAGATGCTCACTCTCTCACTTTCTAGCATTTTCTAGGCATCTGTGGATGAAAGAAGCCAGGATCACATGCAGTGGGGCTAGCCCCAGGCAGATAAGTACTTCCACTTGTAAAATTCAAAGCTGCCTTTTATATCTCCGCCGCTTCTAACACCGCCACTGTGGAGTCACTTCCCCACTGCTAAGAGCTGCCCACTTCACAGTGCACTGAGAAGCAGCCGTGCTTCCTTAGACAGTCAGGCTTCATACTTCTACTCTCTTCTGGACACAAGAACAGGATTCAGATTCCTAGGAGTCAATACAACTCCACTGTGATGCTTTTACTATTTAGAGGAAGTGATGAACAGGGGACGTCCATGAAATTGCCTGTTCATACGGCAGTTTTCCCATCATTTCTCCTTGCCCTTTGTATTTGTTTCCCCTCATTATCTCTACATTTAAACAGACTGATCTTGTGAGCAGGAGCTCTGTGTTATTAATTAGGGGCTTTGATCTAGCAGCCAGCTTTAGATGCTACATTGTATAAATAGCAAGCCCATGCTGGGGTCATTTTTGCTGTGAGTAGCCCTATAATAAAGGGAGCATACCTTTCTCCTGCCCCTCAGATTCAATGCCAAGAGAAGTTCAGCCAAACCCAGAAATCAAAGCCTGCTTCTTCGTGTGAGATTGGGTGCAAGCTTGAGTGACCTGATGAAGGCTAGGCAGATTAATTTACTATGTGCAGTTATGGCATATTATTTCAGACGTCTTAAACTGATGGCTTGAAGGCCATTAGGTAGCACAGTAAATGGACAAAAGTCAACAATGTGGGACATGGTTTGAACTTGTCCACAAGGGCATTTGTTGTCCTTGGAAAGGCCCCACTGATAAAGGTTTGAGGCACAGTGACCCTGTCCAGTTCAAAAATGGTTAAGAAGTGCCCAATAACTGTGTGGCCAGTTAAATCCTGGTTCACTGACTACAGGGTCAGAGATGATGTGGTGTTTGATTGATGCCTTGTGCTGGCCATTCTTTGTTCCATCAAATAAGTATGGAAAAATCATGGGGTTTTGAAAGGGTGGACTATATTGGGCGTCTTGAGGAAAGCTGACCTCTTGGTGCTTGGAGTATGTCGCAATGCAGTGGTGGCATTGTAGGTTTATCGCCAGGGATCCTGGTTTTCTCTGGTTTAAAAAAAATTGCAAATTCTCCTATAAACCTCCCCAAACAATTAATTAAAATGAAATGACACTCTATATATAGGTATCAGTTGAACACAATGTTTTATTGCTATATTTACAATTTAAAAGCCATTTGGAAGCCTACCAGTGCCTCAATTGCTGTAATAAAATAAATTCTAAATACCTATACATTTTGGCATTTGATTTTGGGTTTTTATCATGGAAAATCAGAGCTTCCCCTGACCCTTTAACTCACCAAGATATGGGTCCAGGCCCCTCATTCCTGAGCCACAGCTCCCTAGCCCTGTTGGTGCCTTGTGTCCCTCAGTCCTGCTGGTGCCCCCACCTACAGGCCCCCCAGTGAGTGCCCCCCACTCACCACCCCCTGACCCCCTCATCAGTGCCTGAGTCCTGCCTGCTACCCACAGGAGGTGGCGGCTACTGTGGCCTGAGCAGGGAACAGAGTGCAGAGCCTTGCTCCCCTTCTCCGGCATGCAACATGGAGGGGAGGAGGGAGCAGGCATGGGCTACCTGCTGTGGGCTTGGGCTCCCCACCCTGCTACCCTCCCCACAGGGTCTCCACAGCCCAGTGTCATCACTGGTATGGGGGCTTCAATTCCTGGCCCCCTCCCCCTCTTCCGACTTACCTGTGGGACCTGCTGTCTAAGCTGCTTGGCAGCCATGTGCATACGTGAGTAGCAGGGATCAGGGTTTTCTGGTTCCCATGGAAAAACAGAAAAACACATGGATTTCCCCTTTTTATCAGAGAAAACATGGATTTCTCCTTTTAGCAGAGAAACTCACAGATTCCCTACTTTTGCAAACAGCTCTGCAGACTGGCTGAGCTTCAGCCTGCAAAAGCTGTTTGCAAACAGGGTGGGGTGCCTCCCCAGAGGGGGAGGGCAGGGCCTGAGACTCTCAGTCAGCCATGGCTCCGCTCAGCTCAGCCTCACTTTTCTCCTGGAGCCTGTGAAGTAAGTGGGGCTTGCAGGGGGCTGGGGAGATGGCAGTTCATGGCTGGGGGCACTGGCAGGCCTTGGGGGGAGCCAGGAGCTGGCCCCAGCTCCACCTGAGCAGGCAGCAGCAGTGGGGGAGCTGGCTCTATGCTGCTTCTGTTGCAGCTGCCTGCTGTTGGGGGCAGGGATCTGCAGACTTGGGGCCCTGGTCCCATAGCCCTGGCAGCTGGGGGCCCCTCTGGCAGGGCTGGGGGGCAAGGGCAGTGGGTGGGCAGAGAGGCACGAGTAGGGTGGAGGGGCTGTTGTGGGGTCAGTGAGAGGCACCGGCAGGGTTGGGGACAGTAAGAGTCACCAGCAGGGCTGTGGGGGGAGCTTTGGAGGCAGTGAGAGGCACCAGCAATATTGGGGGGGGGGCTTTTAGGGCAGTGAGAGGCACCAGAAGCATTGGGGGGTGCTGGAGGGGGCTTTTAATTTTAATAACGGATTTTGGGGTTTTGGTCAGAGAGTTTGCAATTTTTTTAATCCCTGGATCCCTGGTGAGCACATACATGCACATGGTACCCCCCTGCCTGACCGCCATCTTCTCACTCCCCCCAGCCCCTTGAAAGCTGGCACTCTTACAAAGAGCTCTCTAGCAGGTTGGCAGAGTGAAAAAATCCACGTTTCTCTGTTAAAATGGGAAATCCATCTTTTTCATGGGAAAGAGGGAAAATCCATTTTCCATGGGAAACAGAAGACTCAGATCCCTGATTATCACAGAGTCTGGTTGGTAAGTTACTTCAGCATTTGTGTGATGGAGATGAGGGGGAGCAATGTTACTGGGGGTTGGTAACCATGAACCATACCTGACAAAATGTGTTGTAGCAAGCAGTTTGCTATCTACTAGTCTGCTGTGTGATGCACCAGACTATACAGAGGCACAGTATTCTGCAACTGAATAACAGTGCGAGAGCAGATGAATGTAGTATGGAGGCATTAGGGTTGTTGGTTGATCCTTAGTGCCAACCATTTAGATTTTTACAGACCTGCATTTTGCATTTTGGCTTCTGTTCTACCCAGGAGAGCTCACAATTTGCCAGCAGACCCTCAATATACCTGAAGAAGGGTGTTTGTGCCCCAAAGCTTGCAAAGAATAGTTTTTCCAACTATTTAGTTTGTCTAATAAAAGATATCACATTTACCCAATGAACCTTGTCTGCATGGAGGCATTGGCATCCCAAGTAGAGCCTGCAAGTTTGGCCAGTAGGGTATTCTTTGTTTTTATTTTTAAAGCAGTTTTCTGGAGATGTGATTTATAAGTTAAAGTCCAGTCATGGGCAGCTCCAAAATAAACTGGGTGGATTTCCAATTTGAGAGGCTGACTGTTTAAGTCAGGGTGGGCAAAATATGGCCCACGGGCACTTTCATCCAGCACACTGCACCCCGCAACAAATTGCGCTCCACCCAGTGGTAGGGCTTTGCCCAGCCATTATCTTTCGGGCAAGGCTCCTGCTGCAGCCAAAACCAGCTGGCTCAGGGCAGCAGGTAGGGAAGTGGAGGGGCTAGTGGGAGGGGTGGAGTTGCAGCTGAGCGGAACCAGGAACGTAGTGTGGAGCCTGCACCCAAAGGTGCAGTGGTATGGGTGTGAAGGTAGGGGAGTGTAGGAACCCTCTACACACTCCCTCTATGGCATGCAGCCCATGCTGCTGGAGCAGCAGCAGGCAGGGAGGTCAGGGTGCTTGTGCCTGATGCAGGTGCTTGGTGAGGTGCAGTTCTGGCCAGTGCTGCATGCGGGGAGGGAGCGGATCCTACCCCCGGCTCCACACCCCATGCCTGCAGCTCCAGTACTTGCAGCAGGGGAAGCCCTGCACTGGAGACATCTGCTTCCCCTGCTTCCTGCCGCTCAGGTCCCTGCACTCTGCCAGAAGTGGAGGGAGCTCAGCCCCTTAGTTCCTCATGGAGTCCAGCACAGGTCTTCCCCACTGTGAGTGTGAAGCTGCAGACATGCAGCATGGACCCCAGGGATAGAAACGGCCAGTGCTGCACTGGGAGCGAGGAGTGGTGCCCCGTGCAGCCTGCCCAGCCACTTCTATCACACGGCTCCACACTCTCAGTGGGGAAGCCCCATGCTGGACTCTGCAGGGAAGCAGGAGGCGAGGCCCACCCCTGTTTTAAGTTGATAATGTGTTCATGATTAGCGCTGGCATTATGCAAATGGAAAACACTTGAGACAATCTTTGATGTATTTGGTTCGAGTTGCCATTTTAGGCAATACTCTGATATCAGTCTCATGTCTCCATGAAGTATGAATACCACATTTGAAAAGTCATGAGCTTAGGTAGCAAAGACACTGTTATCAGTACAAGCAGTTTGTGAGCCAGTTGCAGGCAGGTCATTAATGTACAGGTTGAAAAGGAGAGGCCAGTACTGATCCCTGAGGGAGTCCGTTGGTTTGATGTTTGATAGTTTGGTTGGACAGGTGACTCTTAGGTGTTGACCATGTAGTGATAGTTTAACTAGATGAGTGGCCCAGTGTGGCAGAATTCCTGACATTTTCACCAGAAGACTGGTATATAGGATGGTGTCATATGCTTGTGTTAAATCAAGGAAGACAACAGCAGACTTCAGGTTTTTCTGAAAGCCATTTTCAATGAAGGTGGTTAAGGCTAGAACTTGATTGCAATTGCTCCAGCAATGGCAGAATCCAGCTTGGTCTGGGCTTAGAGAAGAATCAGTTACAGGAGAAATATGTTGCAGAACTAGTCTCTTAAGTGTCTTGTAGCAGACGCTCGGTAGGGAGATTGGTTGATAGTTTACTGCTGATTGGGGATCTTTCCCAGACTTGGGTAGGTCAAGGATTTTTGTTCAGTGCCATGCTGATAGCTTTTGTCCTTCATGCATAATATGATTGAAGAAGAGTAGAAGCCTGGGCAGAGAAAACTGGAGAACCCCAGAGCGTATTAGAAAGAAATAGCTGGAATTATGGAGCAGTGTACGGAGGAGAAGTAACTGCAAAAAAGCCACATGTACACTGATTTTGAGTGAGTGACTTGTATGAGTCCCCATTACTTCTTACCTGGTACCCCAAGAAATCCTTGAGCAATGGTTCTAGCTCTGTGGCAGAGTATTGTTTAAAGATGCCAAGTGAAGTTAAGGAGCTGCCATAGCAGCAGAAGCCAAAGAGAGAGAAATAAAGCCTCTAATAAGGCAACACCACACTAAAGCTAAATGTTAAACATTTTATAGATTCATAGATTGTAAGGCCAGAAGGGACCTTGGAAGATCATCGGGTTCAGCCCCCTGCACCAAGCAGGAAGGATAACTGGGGGTCAGGTGTCCCAAATAAGGTGACTGTCTAGTCTCCTCTTGCAGATTTCCAGGGTAGGTGATTACAGCACCTCTGGAGGGAGCTTATTCCACAGTCTGGACACCCTGACTGTGAAGAACTTTTTTCTAATGTTGAGCCTGAATTGATCTTCCAGGTGTTTGTGGCCATTACTCCTTGTTTCCCCTTGGGTGCCCTGATAAACAGTTTTTCACCGAGCCCTTGATGTACTCCCTTAGTGTAGTGGTAAGCTACTACCAGGCCCCCTCATAACCGCCTTTTCCTCAGGCTGAAGAGTCCCAAATCCCTCAGCCTGTCCTTGTATGGCTTGCCGTGTAGGACTCTGATCATATAGGTGCCTGTTCTTTGGACTCGCTCAAGCTTGTCCATGTCCTTGTTGAAGTATGGTACCCAGAACTGGAAACAGTACTCCAGCTGTGGTCTTACCAGTGCCAAGTAGAGTGGAAGAATCACTTCCTTGGTTTTGCTAGAGATGTATCAACTGATACATGCCAGAGTATTGTTTGCCTTGCTGGCTACAGCATCACACTGCTGGCTCATATTCATACTGTGATCTATTATTACCCTTAGGTCCCTTTCATTCATGGTGCTAGTCAGTTTGGTGCTGCCAAGCCCAAGCCTGTAAGTGTGTTGGGTGTTGCTCTTCCCGAAGTAGAGCACTTTACATTTCTCACCATTGAACTTCATCAAGTTCTGATCTGCCCAACTTGCTCACCTGTCTAGGTCTGCCTATAACTGTAGCTTATCTTCAAGCATGACCGCACTTCCCCATAATTTAGTGTCGTCCATGAACTTGGCCAGTGAGCTTTTCACCCCCACATCCAAATTGTTAATAAAGATGTTGAAAAGTATTTGACCGAGCACTGACCCCTGCAGTACACTGCTGCCCACTTCTCACCAGGATGACACAGATCTGTTCACTATGACTCTCTGGGTCCTATCCTGCAGCCAGTTTCTCACTCACCTGACTGTCTTGGAGTTAAGCCCATAATCCTCCAATTTTTTCGTGAGGGCATTGTGGGATACTAGATCAAAGGCCTTTTGGAAGTCTAGGTATACAGTGTCAACCTGCTCTCTCATGTCTAGGTGGTGAGTTACCCGGTCATAGAAGGAGATGAGGTTGGTAAGGCAACACCTGCCCCCAATGAAGCCATGCTGGCTGTCATTCAGAATCTTACCTTCTGCAAACTTATTGCAGATAGACTCCTTGATGAACTTTCCTAGGATTTTCCTTAGGATGGAAGTTCGGCCTATAGTTACCTGGGTTCTCTTTCCTGTCCTTCTTGTGGATGGGCACAATATTGGCCCTCTTCCAGTCCTCAGGAAGCTTACCAGCTGTCCTGAGTTGTTAAGCAATCGCCCCACACTCCCATTTGTTTTCCTCCTCTTCCCTATATACCTAAAGGACTTGTCCTTGCTTCCCATTGCTAATCTAAGTTCCTTTGCCACTCTAGCCTTTCTTGTCTGTTCCCTGCAAATGTAGGTCTTCATGGAATAGTCCTTCTTGGGGCCCGCCCCAAGCTTTCATTGTTTATAAGCCTTTTTCTTCTTTCTTAAGAGGATTGTGATTTCCCTGTTTAGCCAAGAGGGCTTCCCAGTCCTTCTGTTACCTTTTCTCTGCATGAGAATGGACTTTGTTTTTGCTTCAAGGATCATGTCGTTAAGGAACAATCATTCTTCATGTACACCTTTTGCCTTCAGTCCTGCTTTAGGGCGTTTATGCAAGTTACATTTTTTATGTGACCAGGGCACTGAAAGCACTATACCACCATGTATAGTGCACACATGCACAGCTCCAGAGAGCTTTTAAAATGGCTGATCGAATGAAAAATTAGCCCTCATCAAATCAGGTATTGACTGAAGGTGCTTTAAAACTGAGGACCTTAGGGGACTTGTGTTACCTCCAGGGTTAAATTTTTCCCACTTTGCAGGCTGGGTTGGTGCTAGGGGCAATCAGTAGGGGAAGGACAGGCAGGGGGAGAGGAAGGGGGAAGGAGCAGGAGGGAACTGCTTACCTGGCTAGAGCTGGTGAGCAAAGGGTGGGGAGGAATAGAGCCCCCTCACCTTCTAGGCCCCCCAAAGCTCCCCCAGCTGGGATAATGGGGGAGCTGGGCTAGGTCCATAAGGCAATGGGGCTCTGTTCCACCCTGTGTTCCCTCCTTCCCTCCCTCCCCCCAGCTCTTGCCAGACTAAGCTGAGCTGGCAGCTGCTGGCCACTGTCAAGAGGCCCAGGCAGGGAGTGGGGGAAGGGAGCTCCCCTTCACTTGGCAAGCTTGGCCTACCTTTCCCCAATATCCCAGCTGGAGTGATGTGGGGGCTCCATTTCATGCTACCTCCCCCTTCTCCATTTCCACCCAGGCAAAAACCAACCATCAGCTGTCTGCTGTTCCCTCCCTTACTTTTCCCCATTGGCAGCCCCAGAGCTGCCGGGGACAGGCTGGGGAGAGCAGCAGTTCAGCAGCCTCTTTGGAGGCAGAGGGATCACCCTTGCCTCCTATGTTGGGCCAGCACAGGCAGGCTCAAGTCTCCCCCTCCCACTGCCAACTCAACAGATGACTGTCAGTTGGGTCAGGGGGGCTCTAACTCATGGTGCTTTTCGAAAAGTACCGAGTTAGAGCAGGAGCCCTAAATGTCTGAACTCTAAATCTAATTGCAAATAACAGCTGGATGCTGCTCACCTGCTCCCCTTTTACATTAGAGGGGTCACAATTGCTATTAGGACAGACTACAGATCTAGGCTCTTCCTTCTCAGGCTTCCCTTTCCATAAGTTCTTCTTGGGAAGACATAGTACTTAACCATTGAATCAGCCTCTCTCATGGCATAAGGCACTGGCTGGAATTTGGGAGATGGCAGCTCAGTTACTAGGCTCTACCACTAATTTGTGTGACCTTGATCGCATTGTTCAGTCTCTGTGCCACTGTTCCCCACATGTGAAATGGAGATGCCAGTCTCTTTTTTCCTTTAATTACTGACTGTATATAGATTGCAAGCATAGTGGCACAGCCACTGGCTCCTATTATCTGTTATCTGTGTGTACAGTACCCAGCACAGATTTTGGGTGAGGATTCCTGAGCACTATCAGAACACAAATAATGAATAATAGTGGATAATAGAGTTGGGGGAGAGAGGGCTGAGATAGTCTTCTCCTCTGCCCCTCCTTTCTTATTTTACCAATGGATTCAGCAGCTCTGGCAGCTGTTGCTTTGGCTGTAGATTTTCCATTTTGTGTCTGATGCTAACACAGATGTGACAAAATTGCTCATCTGTTGTGGGGTAGGTGGATGAGGGGAGGGAGTGACTTCTGAGTGAATGATGATGTATGAGCTGGACTGACAGTTTTGATGCGCTTTCCTCTGGGAGCAATACTGCCATGGAGGATGAAAGCCCAGTTTGCTTGGCATTTGGTGGAGAGAAGTGTAGCTCAAGGGTATGCAAAAGAACAAGAGGAAAGCACGCAGAGGCATTCTCCTTGGACTATTGTCTTGTTCCTGAAGCAGCTGGAACGTGAAGGCAGTATGTAAATGTAATAGCTTGCATATTTCATACTGGTGGGGATTATAAAGGTTGCCCTTGGTGCAGAACAAGGTTTCATCCTGCTCCAGTATTCACAACACCTAATGACTTTACATCAAAGTTTTGTCTCTTTTAATGATGATCTGGAGCTTCCCCTGACTTACGTAAGACCCCCCCACATCCCTCCTCGCTAAAAAAAAGTGCCATTTTATGATTGATAGCACCTTGTGTAGGAATGCTGTCAGGCCTCACATGCTAGAGGTCTGTTTGAATGAGTACTTGAATGAGGAAAACATAACTGTTGCAGGAACTTGGTATGGCTGTTTAGAAGATGACTTCCTTTCCTTCTGGCTCAGCAGAGATCCAACTGCCCCAGAACCAGGCTACTCTTTCTCAGTGAATTGTTAATGGCAACATAGTTTTGCTGCTTATAACTTTGCAGGAGTAGGGTCACTTTCGGTCTTGGCAAATTCAAGCTTAACTTTATATTCTGTCTCCCTTAAGTTTCACTACCTTTTCAGTTGCACGTGACATTTTTCTTTCCTTGTTGGTCTAACTACAGCACAGAGTTCAAGGGTGCTAGTAAATCATCACAGGGGAGGCTGCTTTCTAGGGGTGAAGCCAGTGATGCTTTTACCCGGCTTATGTGTTAGGTCAATTTTGTGAAGCCCTTTGCCTGTGATATATTATTATTGTTACTGTCAGAGTTGCTTAAGCAGATCACTCCTTTTTCACACTTTGAATCTATTTTAATCTGCACACACACACAGAATTTAACTCTTTGAGAGGCAGCCAGTGCTCTTCATCTCAGGCCTTGCCCACAAGGTCAGATGGGTGTTAGTGCCACCAAACCAATTGTAGCCATCTCTTGTTTAAGCTAGAGATGTGCAGTAGCTACCAAAGTGACTGGAGATGGTTCCCAGTCTAGTCTAGATGAGGATTAACCAATGATGTTTTTCATATCCTTCTGGAATTAGTCATCTGCCCTTGTCCAACTCACAGCAAAGCTGTTGAGTGCCTTTTTTGTTTTTCTTTTGACAAGCAGCCATTCCCAGCTGCATTGGCTATTTTATCCAGGTGTATTGGCTATTTCTAGAACATGGCCATTTTCTTCCTGTTTGCTAAGAAGGAAACCTAAAGGAAGCTAAAGAGTCTGCGATTTAATAACTGGAGTGACAGGCAAAGATCTCCGGGGGCAGAGTTTCTGTGATACTGTTGGAGTCACTGTTAAATGTGCTACCCAGCAAAATCCCTGAAGGAACAGCTTCTTTATTAAACAACCTTTCTTTATTCTGGCCTGGAGATGATGTGGAATTTGCTTTATACACCGCCTACAAGTGCTGCTTTGCTAATATTCAGCAATGCAAATTAAACAGCTAAGCTTTTTTTGGAAGTAAAGCATTTCACCAGCATTAAAATCTACCAGGACCCTATGAGATAGCTGGTCATCTGTAAAATTCTAATATTATAAAAGCCTATGTCTGTCTGTCTGTCCATAATGCTTTATTTGCACTCTGATTGGCTGATGGAAACAGCTCCCTGCAAGGGGCAGAACAGCGGCAGCATGGGGTGTTAGCATGGGGCACTCCATCCTAGCCCCTTCCCTCTTACCCCTCATCATTCTTGATGGGCAATTGGCTAGCAGATCTAATAATACCTGAGGCTGATGAAAGTCAAGTAATATACACAGGGTTTTGCCTCAAGGCAGTGGCAGAGACGAAACAGAACCCAAGAGTTATGAGACATGTTCCCTGATCTAACCAGGAAATTACCCTGCACTGTACCCTAGTCTTCCTTCTGTTTATATCAACAGTCTTGGCAGGTGTGCCATAAGGTAAGCCCTGTACCCTTTCTGAGTGCCACTTTGATCTCCTTCCTCTGCCTGATCTGTTGCCTTTTCTGTTCCCCATCCTACCTCTTCCTGATCTACCATGGCTCACATCAAGAGGCTGCCTGGGACACTTGTGGCATGTGTGCCACAAGTTGGCCATCCCTGTCATAACAAGTGATGTCCTATTCCCTCAACTGTGATGTTTGTGCAGTGCTACTTACTGGTCTGATTGTCACTCTACTTATTTGGAAGTCCATACTCCTATTTGCTTGATTCCTAAGCAAGGCACTGTTTAATACTGTAAGTGTGCCTATACAAGTGCAGAGGCCCTCTGATATGCTGTAATGACAGTGTATTGAAGGAAACTAGATTTTTTGAGTGTGCTGGATCCTGGTAATTATCACACTCCAGCAGCCTCTGTGTCTTGTGCATCAGTGTCCCCATGCTTCAACATGGTGGTGGGGGTGCTTTACCTAAAGCTTATTGAACGAGCTTTAGATAAAGTGGCCCCACCATTTTGAAGTGTGGGGATGCTGATACATGAGATGCTCCAAGCACTTTAGAGTGGCTCTTGCAGTCACTCTAATTAAAGCTCTCCCATCACCCCCAGAGCACATATATAGATGCCCTAAGAGGTTAAGTGTCGAGGACTATGACCCCAATCAAATTTAATGTTGCTGAAAGGTGGTAGAACTGAGGATTTGCCAGAACCCCAGTGCTACTTACAAATGTGATGGAGATGGATTTCAAGAGGAGAAGGAAGTACCTCAAAGCATGTCTAGTTTCTCCTCATTGACAAGTGAAGAGTGCGTTTGTGAGCAAGTGTATGCTTGAGATCCTCAGGAGCAGCATGGAAGCAGTATGGATCTACCCTGAGAGTCCTGGAGGTTATGAATGCCATAGGAGAGACTGGAGCAGGGATCAACAGTGTTCATTAGTTTTCTAAAGCAGGTAATGACCCTGTGCCCTTATCTGGAGCAAGGCCAAGGTTTGTGCAAGTTTTACCAAAATGAAAGACGTAAAGGAACAGTCCTAACTAGCTAAACTTGCTCTAGATCATGTTACAGTTACATTTTTTTTCTAAGGTGATGTTGCTAGGTTGCACTTTAATAAAGCTTTAAAATGCTTTTGGTCTGTACTTTGCTGGCCTTACACATGCTTACAAGGATGTAGGTTTCTACTCCTAGCACCACTGATATCAGTGGAGACAGTCAAACCAATGCTAAGTGCTTTGGAAAACTATCCTGGCTGTTTGTACGGGTAGCCTCTGAAAGGCTGATGGATCCGACCTAATATTCAGCAATACAGATTAAACAGCCACACATTTAATATTGATCTAAATGGATCTGCAGAACCAGTATTTCAAACTTCTGCTGGCAAAGAACTCCCGAGCTGTGGGCACTACTCAAATAGTCTCTGGCATCTACTGATTTCGACAGTTACTTATGTATTAGCAATCTGTGGAATCCAAAACATAACAAAGACATTAGGGAATGAGAAGCTTGCCTGCATGTGAAAGGGCTTCAATGGGTAGTGTTTTTTAAATGCTAGTTATAGAGTCTGAAAAATCAATGTGTTACCTGTCAGCCAAGTGCTGCTGATCTTTATACAAAGAGCAATGCTGCTCGTCATTTGGCTTTAAACTGAAAATCAGACTTCTGAGTTCTTTAGAAATCACAGTTCACAAAGATGTGAAAACATTTGAGCCTAGAAGGGCCTCCCAAAGCAAAGAGCAAGGTGTAAGTTGGAAGCGGGGGAGTAGGGGAGCTAAGAGTGTCAGTGCCATCTAGTGGGCTTAATGAGGGATCTAATAGGATGGAGGTTAGGGAGAGCCTGGAGACAAACAATAATTAGTTCTAAGAATATATGACAGTGAATCTGATTTTACATTAATGAACTAGTTTCTTTAAACTCACAAGAGAAATCTGTGCCAAAACACAGTATTAAACTTAAAGTCACGCCCCCTAGTCTTCTGCCCTCAGCAGTGAATATTACTTCCCTTTATAAAAAAAAAAAAAAAAGTAGCATTGGTGTGGCAGGCTTGTGTCTTATGTGGTCTGTCCTAATTCTGGTTTCCTAAATCAGGAATTCTTGTTAAACCATAGATTACAGGATTAGACAGATGAAACTTCAGATCACCACCCTGATTCAATTTGGCCAAATCTGAATCTGAAGATTTGATGCTGATTCAGAGAATCAGCAATTTGGACATAGACACAGCATTAAAATTTTTTTCTACATACCTAGAGGTAGCAGGCATAGCTTGTGATCGCTGCGAGCGATCCCACAGGTGTGCGGGGGACCCTCCACATGCTTGGTGGTGATCCCAGAAGTGGGTCAGAGTACTTCTGGTCCACTTCTGGGTCTGCCAGGTAGCATGCTGGAGGTCCCTCCTCTGGGTCGCCCCAGCTCAGCGATCAGCTGCAGGGGGACTGCGGGTACCCTCCCCAGACCCAGGAGGCATCAGTTGCTGAGCCGGTGGAATGTGGGGGGACCCCCCAGTGTGCTCCCCAGTGGACCAGAAGTGCTTCTGGTCCACTCTGGGTCTGCTGCCAAGCACGCTGGGGAGTCCCCCGTGCTTCTGTGGGACACTCCCCAGCCTGGGCTGTGCTGCCACAGCAGGAAGCACCAGTGAGTTGGGCTCTGTGATTAAGCCAGGCTCCCCACCCCCACTCCCCCTCTGTGACCAGACCCTCCTGGGCATCAGGCACCGCTCACCACTCTTCTTAGGGACCCTACCCAGGTGCTCCAGCATGGCCCCTGCCTGGGCGGATGTTCAGCATGGGATGAAGCCAGCACCATATTGGTGCCCATGCAACTCCCTCTTTTCTCAAGTTATTGGCATCTGGCCAACACAGCTCCAGGTGCACAACCAGAGCTTATTGGTGGCCATGGTGTCCCCCCTCAAACCCCACAATGGGGGAATCAACCCCCGACCTTCCTCTCAGGCTACTGGGATCTAGCTGCGTTCCTGCTCCTGTTGCTGAAGCAGCAAACAAGTGAGCAGGGTAGAGGGCTGGGGAAGGGGCTGCTTCCCTTCTCCCCTCCAGGTACAACCTTGCTGGGGTCCTTGCGGGCCAGGGTGGGGGTTTAAACCCCTCCCCTATCCTACTCGGGTCTGCCAGGGTCTGACCATGACCCTCCAACTCAGGCTGCCTCCAACTGGGGACTCATTCTAGCACCCCTGGCTTCTAGCCTGAGCTGCTGCAGGAATGTGGCAGCACTTCCAGAAACAAAAGTGAGAAAGTCTATTCACTTACAAAATGGTTCAATTTATGCAGGTTAAACTAACCTGCAAAGATTGAATCAATTAAGCTCATGCTTTTTGAATGTCTGTCCCTAGCCTTGGACTCCAGTTAAAAATATGGCAAGTTAGCAAGAGGTTGAATGTTCTTTAAGTAAGAAAGGTACAGCTAGACAAATCCCAGCTAGAAAAGACATGCTCACCCCTTGCCAGAAATATTTAAATCTCTAATTGAAAGGCAGCTTTCCCATAGCCAAGCTGGCCCTGGAGGAAAGGCACAAGTGTTTGATCTCAGCTGTGTTACCACCTGTGTCATGCCAGGGAAGTTAAATGTACTGAGAGAGCTCTGCCTACCATTGATTTTATTTCTCTAAATGAAGAATGTGTTGGTAAATGGCTGATTAAATGAGGAAGCAGTGAGTAAGTGGGCACCTTACCATAATCCTTTTTTCTTTCTGGAGTGACTAACATTGGCACCATTAAAACAATGCTTTGCAATAATGGCAAAAGTGTGAAAGTGAGCAATGGGCCAGGTACTACCATATGAGATAATATGATGAAAATCTGAGCTGCAATGAAGTCATTTAGAGTCTAAGAGCAAAATACCAGAGCTCCGGGATGAGCCATATTATTCCTCACCTTGGCTAACATCTATTTCTAAGCAACTCTTTTTAGCTATGGAGACTAAGAAAAGGGAATTTGTTCACATTGCTCTGGGACAGGAATGCTGATGTTTGCATGCATTTACAAGCTGTTCAGTGTGCCATGATTTAAGGAGCTGATTAACTGGGCCCTGCTTTAATTTAGAGAGCTTATTTGGTTGAAGATTGTAGTGAGGTCTTGTCCCTGACTGCAAGCAAATATAGTGTGAAGGTGCCTGTTCCATAAAAGGAGGTGAACAGAAAAATGTAACAAGACATGGTGAAAAATAGCTAACTTAGCATGTGGCTGTTAAGAATGTACAAGGTAATGAATGAGCAGTGTTAAATCAAATGACTGTTTCAGTTGAGTTAATCAGATTGGATTGTTCCGTGGGATATTAAAATCTACAGGAATCAATAATCAAGAGACTTTGTATACCAGTTCAGATGCCAGTTCTGACCTGACTTATTTATGAAATCCCATATTGCCTAAGATGGCTGATAACAAGGTAACAGAAGTAAACAAAATACTAAAAGTAGACAATGATATATCTGAGGTCTTAAGTAAAATGACAACAACACAGTTAAATCTCATGCCGTGGCTCTCCATGCAAGCAAGTGTGTGCAAGTGTGAGGGAAACCTTTCATTCTAGTGAAATCATGTCCCTGGGTGATTTGGGAGCAGTGGGAAATGGATCCAGCTAAGGCTAGTCAAAAATATGCTATCAAACCTGTGTCACAACAGAAATAAGGATTTTCAACAAAATGAAATAAAAAGGTTTGCTTTCCATAGAACATATTTTTACAGAAAAGTTGAACCTCTAAAACCTGAAACATTACAGCCGGTCGTCAAGATGTTGTGATTTTGAAATGCTTCTCTGTTGTCTCACAGAAGTTTATGCTGGTCCTGTTTTCTTCCAGCAGATCTCCCAACCAGGGTTATTCTGTCAGGATGTACCACAATTAAGCAACTAACTGTCAGGATGCTCTGCCTCATCTCACCATAGAGAAGAGACCAGGTTGCATTATGGGAGAAATACTTTCACTTGGGAGCTGTAGGTTTCCGTGCCTGTCCCCCCACAAGTGTTGCATGTCTGGGTCTTCTTCGAACCTTGCCATTGCCTTCTGGGTTTCACGGCCATCTTTGATGGTGATTGGTCTTCTAGTGGAAGGAAGATGTTTGATCTCATCTCTCCTGGTACTTCCCCTCCGTCGTCCTTGTGACTATGGCTTCTTGGGGCTCCACCTCCCCTACACCCCACCTAACACCAACTGTGATGTTATTCATCGGGGCTGGTGTTCTTACTGACACTCGGTTTGCTTAAGGGCTGTAGCTGTGGGCTACAGATGGTACTGGCACTGAGCGCCCACCGCCGACCTTCGGTACTCCACCCTGGTTCATGGGGTAACTGACTCTGTCCAGGCTTCAAATCCAGTTGGCAAGTTACTTCCTCCCTGGGTTCAGTACCTGTTGCCCACCATCTGCGTACAGGATCTGACTTTGTTATCTCCGCCAGTGTCCCAGTCACTGCTGCTGCTGGTCTCTGCCCACACTGGCCTTGTAAGTGACTCATTGGGCCCTTGCTAGGCCAACTTGCCTCCTTTGGTGCCCCCTCTGGGGAACTACCATGTCTCCTCTGTCGTTGGCTCCTTAGTCCTCTCTGACCTCTCTGAGCCAGTTGGGGACACCACTCTGGTCCCACTGGCTTCCTTCCTGCCAGACCTTTTAATCTGGTGCTGGGTGGCTGCCTGTCCAATCGCCCTTGGTATGCTTTTACAAAATACGCCCAAACAGATGCAGGAGCCATTCCCTGCTTCTCCTGGCTCCGCCATGAATTTTCCCTTTGATCTTGAACCGTGGCAGCTCCCACTACCGTGGTTTCATTTTCGCTGCTGCCAGCTGCCGGTGAAGCATCCTGCCACCTCTCTCCTGCCTTAGTTAAGTTTCCTCCACAGGAGCTTCACTCATAAGAAAGGCATCATCTAGCATCAAAATTACAACTGTGATGACATGCCAGGATGAATTTTGATTTTTCACTGACATTTTTAATTTTCCTGGGATATACAGACAATTTCCTCTATATTCTTCAAAAAATCCTCCAAAAATCTGCATTTCCTGACTTGTTCTGTATACAACCTTCTCAGACAGAAGGACAGATGTCACAACAAAGATTTTTTGAAACTGGAAGAAGTCAAAAGGAAAAATAGTTGGACTATAGGATGTTAGAGGTTCCTCAGGGAAGAACTGATTGGACTTTTAAGCCATCAACAGAGGGATAACGGGTAGGGTTTGTGCCCTTGGCCAGGAGGGAAGAGTCACTGCTGCAAGGGAAGGTGTTGGTGGGGCCAGTAGTTACAGGGTTGATACAGCTGGGTAAAGGAACCCGCTTGCACACCCTTGCCATAGCCACTGCTTCTGAGTACCTTTCAAAGTGTCAATTTAGTGGCAAGAAAAGTGATTGTAGGGATGTGAGAGGGTCTATAAAAGTGCAGATAGAAGAGCAGCTCCCTGTTGTAACTCATGGTGCTTTGCAGGAAGCATCATGATTTACAGTGATCCACCAGAGCCAACAGAAGTTTACTGTTGGGTCCTAGGGATTGGGGAATTCAGCTTCTGTCTATGAGCCTGCAGCCAGTGTCCCCTAGTGATGCCCCTCCTAGCTTCAGCACTGTTTTCAGAATGGCATGGGAGAAAGGGAGTGGAGACAGACAGAAGTTACTGAAGGTGCTCCATTTTGCAGATTCTTCATCTGGACCCTCATATAACAAGGGTTCAGATTCTCATGGGATTGGGCCTTTTGAAAGTACTCTGCAGCTGTATACTTCTGTTTGGTCACAGCTGTAGAGTGCTTTCAGGGACCAGATCAGGCAAAAATTATCATTTCTGTTTGCACCTTAAATCTAGTGGTGTTTATCCATGGATGCTGGCTATGCCAACACCTCCCCCTTCAGCAGCATATCCCACAGTGAAATGGGGGGAAGGAGGCTTGAGTGTGCTAAAGAGTTTCCTCATCAGAAATTTGATCTGTCTCTGAAAGCTTTGACAGAGTAAACATGCCTGGTTGTAAATGTGGCCAATGCAGCATTTCTGCAAGTGCCTTAAGAAAATGCTTTCTAATGAAAGCATATTTCTAGATGTGGGTACTTCAGAATCATAGAAAAAATTAATCATGTGAATGAACAGCTACAGGCAAATCTAATAGGTTACTTCAGTCTATTTTGGACCAAAACTTCTGGTTTTGCTTTTCTAACTATTAGAGGCAAAATGTTTTTTTTGTTTGTTTTGTTTTTAAAGTTCTCCCAAAACTTTTAGAAATAAAACTAAAACAAATGACATAATCAAAAGCATGTTTCAGGGGTGCTGGTTGTAGCCATGTTGGCCTAAGGACATAGGCAGACAAAGTTCTTTAGCTAAATGTGATATCTTTTATTAAACCAACTAAATAGTTGAAAAAATTGTTCCTTGCAAGCTTTCAGGCACAAGCACCCTTCTTCAGGCTTAGGGAGAGTCAGCTGGTGTTTTGTTTTCTCTTGGGTGAAGTAGAAGTCAATATACAAAATTTAGCTCTGTGAATATGCAAATATGTGGCAGCAAGGATCAGAGGCGATGGGAGACAACAGGTATGAGTCAGGTAGGTGAGGGTTGAGGGCAAAGGGGGAATGTTAACCTAGTGATAGAATGTAGCTGGTAAAATGTAGAGAGATTACCTGGAGTTATCAGATGGCTGGCAGGTTAAAATGTGCCATAAAGCCAATGTCTATATATGGCCATGATTTTTTGTATCCAGTAGATTTATGAAGTGAAGTTCCTAGGCTCATCTGCCATAATCTCAGGCCTGATTTTCACCTCCAGCAGTCCCCTCTTTGATATCTTTCATATGGGCAATCTTTGGGGTATCAACACGAAGATATGAGGGATGAGTCATAGTTTCTGTTTCTTCCTCGGAAAACACCATACCCAATCATTATGGCAACCTCACACCTCACTATGGATAATGACTTAATTGAGGAGATTTACTTGTCAGATTCTAACTTGTTACGTGGATAAACTATAACTCAGCATGAACTAGAGGGAATCAGGAAGCAGGAAAACTGTTGCTAACCCTCTATTACTTGTATCTGTGAAGTGTTATCATACATACTGGTGGTCTCTGCATTCATGTCTTCATACACATTTTCTCGATTCACTTTCATATATCCTTCATTCAACAACTCATCCAATTGTATTTTGAGGTTAGCCTTTTTAACCACGCTGTAATGTACCCAATCTGCTTCCTTAACCAACATCCAAATCAGAGTCACCATATCGAACAGTCCCAAACATACCTGACAAGCCATGACCACAACAAGTGGATGGGCATCAAATTTAGAATACCAGTGGCCACTGGACTCCTCCCAGACGGTGTCTCCCACTATTGGTGATCTGCTATTTTGGCAAAATTATTCATAATTTGGGTGATATTATTGTGAATCACCTTTCCGTATAATTGTTCAGTCTTTTCAACATTTGCATTCAATATTTCCTGTATTCCATCGTGTAGAATTAATTGTTTTAATATGGACAATTCCATGCCAATGTGACTGGTATAATCCTTTCATATACTGTAAAATTTCTGATTATGGTCAAGTTATACATGTATGGCATTTTAAAGTCTACATCACATCCTAAGATGTGAGCGGTGTGGCACATGCAAAATGTTCTGTTATGCCAAGTATATTGAGTCTGAATCAATGATTTACAATTACATGTTGTCACCAGGTACATATACAGATGCATTGTTCATTAATTGAATAGACAGTGGTACTTGACTCATTATTCGGGTTTATCATGAACTGCCACACTTCGAATCTATTGATAGAGTTTAAGCATGGATCCTCTCTGGGATGATGCCCTTCTTCACATATGTAACCTTGTCCTTCTTGGATGGAACAATGGCTTATGCCCTCCAGACAAATTTGTTCTTGAACACTACCATTGCCAGACTGTTTATGTGGCTTAATCCAGCTGGTTATTATATCTGGCACAAATAATGATTGCTTTACCCGTCTTTCTAGTCCTATGATCAGATAAATGGTCTCAATTTTTGCATCAATGATTGTGTGAACAGTTGCCAACAGTGCATTTCTTTTGTAATCATATTCAAAATGTACCAACTCTCACCAGTTTCTTAATATTAATTCTTAGTAGTGACTTCTAGTATCAATTGCCCAAATTCCTGAATACCTCTGTCTTATACCACTGACTACCATCTGTATCCATACTTGGGCTTGACCACATCACAGAGCAAGCCCCGTGTCATTCTGTCTTTTCCATAGCATGTATGACTAGTAGTCCTTCCAACTGGCTTATTTGGTGCCACACAAGTAGTAAGTCTGCAATATTGACCACCTGGTGTCCCATGTCTGACGTTGGTGTTGTAATTGGTCGCTCAACCTCTCTCAATTGCTTATTGGCATGTTCTTTATAATTTCTGTATTAACTGAATTTATTACACCAAATCCTGTACCTATGCCATCCAGGGGGCTTCCAGTGTCTCTTTGATTCCTTTGGGCCCTCTGTTATTCTGTTATTGTGGAGACCCAGTGAAGCCACACTTCGTGAGCAAAGGTACAAAAGGTTTGCAATCCTCTCTTACAGTGATTGCATTGGCAAAATCTAACTTAAGCCCTATATGTGGAGCAGTATACGCAGGTTCTGAGATTAACCATTGGGGTCTATTTGACAGGACGTACAATAAATTGGCCTCAAAAATAGTTGGTACTGGATTTACCATCACCCAAAAGAATTCAGCAATTTGGTTGGGTAGTAACACCCACCACCACCCTGTTTGGGTTAGGTTGGCCATTATATCCCATTTGCCATAATTAACATGTTCGGGATCATTACTTAGGTTGCAGGGTTTGTCGGAAGCATAACTGATCCAACGTTCTGTACCGTTTATGCTGGTAAATGACATATTCTCCCCCTTGTCTAATACAGTAACTGGGTGTTGATGATTTAAAGGATCAATTAGTTCAGGTACATCTGAGTCATCTCTTTTTTGATATTTCACAAATATCATACTGGGTTGTTGATTTACTACCTGCTTTGGTACCACCCATTGTACACAGTTAGGTACAAGAGCAGGGATATTCTTGCTTTCCACTTCTGCAACTACCTTAATAGTGATTACGGCTATAGTACCATGCTTAACATTACCACATATAATTACCAGAGGCTTAGTTACATGGAAAGACCATATACAAACATAGTTATTCAGGCACCTGGCTGTGTTTACTGTAGGCAACCTTTTAGAACCATTTGTATTGATATTGAGTGACACCTAGATATACTCCAGATCTTTCCCCAGTATTGTCAAATTGACATGTGATGACAGCAGATGTACTGTTTGAGAGTGTTAGTACAGGAACTTCATCAGAAGTCCAGTTTTTGAATAGTTCATTAATAATTCCTTTCTGTGATATTCCTTACAAAATCTTTGCCAAGGTTGACACGTTTAGTGGCAACTGTCGACAATGGTACAGATGTCTCAGTCAGTATTTCAGTGGTGAAGTCTGCAATGCTCCTGGAATTAATTGTGATTGACGGTATCATCAGAAGTACAGTGATCAAGACCCTCATTATTCTGTAAGTAAAAGTTATATATATATATAACATTTTCAAGCTGATAACTTTGCAATATTTGTCCCACATGGCATAGATGTTTCAAGCACCTTTCCACTCTTTAAGTTGTGAGGAGTGATACCAGTTTAATATTCTCTTCTTGTTTCTCTTCATCTCTAGACCATATACGGTGGGACTGGCCTTGTCTACGATGATATATGGTTCCTCCCAAAGTGGAGATAAGCAATGATGTTGCTGTTTAAAATTATGGACCATAACCTTCATTCCTATGTCCCACTCAATAATTTTTAATGGACTAAAACACTTATTTGTAACTTGCTGGTTTCTTCTCAGATTATGGGCTACTTGCATTTGTACTTCTTTAATCGTTTTAAGCATAGAGTTGATCCATTGGTGACTGCACACCATTGGAACAAAATCCATGGGTAAATCATTAGTCAAAAACCATGATTCTGGCATTTGCATCTCTCTACTGGTGTTAGACAAGTGTGGTGTGTGGCCACACAATGATACCATGCCACATAATGCCATTAGCATAAGTAGCAAACAGGTGCCCCAGTTTTTGCCATTGTTGTTTATCACTCTTCTTAGAGCCACTTTTATTGTACGGTTCATACACTCAACCAAACCTGAGGACTCTGGATGGTATGCTATGTGCAAACATTGTTCTATGTTAAATCCTTTGTATATCTATTTCGTAATGTCCCCCACAAAATGAGGGCCTTGGTCTGACTCAGTTACCACTGGCATTCCCTATTTGGTAAATACTTTAGTGACTTAGACTTTTGCAGTAGCCAAAGCCATAGAAGTCTTCAAGGGGAAATCTTCCACACATTTTGTAAAAGTATCAATAATTACTAAGCAGTATTTATTTCCATGCTGGGTGGTAGGCAGTGACCTATGAAATCAATTTGAATTGTGTATCAAGAACCTATGATTCATCGGTGACATAATGGTCCCTTTTTAACCTGTGGATCAGCATTATTGACCGCACACGCCAAGCAATTATTGATTAACATTTGTGCATCATACCCAAAACTGGGCCACCACACAACCCATAAAAGTTGGCTCACAGTCTAGTATAGTCCAAAATGACCCATGCTTTGTGTTAGGTTGATAAAATCAATCCAGACTGTCTCCGGGGAGACCTATGCTTGTGACAAGTCTGATCGCTGAGCCATCCCTAAACCTGAAGTTTCCTGCCAAACTCAGCATTTTCTGTGTCGACCCATTTCAACTAATTTAGCGATAGAAGAGTCCTGTCTCTGAAGCTCAATCATATCAACTGAAACAGCACCATGTGAGGCCTTTGACACAGGGCAAATGTTAGCTGTGCAAGGCAGTTTCCATTCATCGTTTAAGAGTGTCCCTTGCTTAGCATATTTGTCAGCTTGTCCATTCAAAACTGCCACAGTGTCACTCTTCTGATTGGCCTTCACTTTACCTAAGCACACAGCAAGCTTCTGTTAGTTGCTATCATGCTGCAATATGCAAGCATGTCAGCATATTTCACTGCCTTACCATCTGAGGTGCAATAACCTCAACTTTGCCATACGGGTAACCAATCTGACAAAGCCCGTACAACCCAGTCAATATCAGAAAATATTCCCAAGCTGGCAGTAACAGGAGTATTATAATGGCCACTAATTCAGCTGCCTGAGCAGATGTAAAGTTACATCCACCATTGGCCACCCAGGTGATCTCATGTTCCCGGTCAGTGTCGACTTGTATAGCCACGTAGCCTGTTTTTTGGACTCTGTCCACATAGTAGGAGCTGCCATCAATGAACCATGTTATATCTGATTTCTGCAACTCCTTGGGCACATAATCAAGACCTGCCATAAAGATTCCCATGTTCTGACGCTTGGTGCATTCAAGCAGATACTCGTGATGAGTAAGAATATATGAATCCGAATTAAGTTTATTTACAATATTTCCATAAGGCATAACCAGTGGTGTGTTCATATTTTCAACCTTAATGTTATGGTTCAGTAATGCCAATATCCATTGGGCTATCCAGGGTGATGATACTATCAAGTCTTTGATCTTTCCATTAATTACATATTTTAGTGGAAAGTGGCAAGTCCTTAGGGTGATTGGAGATAATCATACTAGGTACTCACATTTAGCTAAAGCCCAGGCTAAGGCTAGGAGCTATATTGCTTCTCAACTTCAGTTAATACTTGAGACCCATAAGCTATGGGTCTATAACTAGTTGCTAGATCTTGAAAAAGCACAGTGCTAATCCCACTGTCTGTTGATGCAAGCTGTAACCAAAAAAGGTCTGGTCATGGTGGGGAAGAGCAATAGCAGTGCCTTTTCTACAATTGCTTTCAACTGGTTCATGGCTTTGGTTTCTATTGAAGTCCACACCCAATATAATTTCTTTAAGAGTCAATATAATGGTGCAGTTTTCACAGTGAAATCTTCTATGAAATCTGAAGAAACCCTACCAAGCCCAAGAAACTTCCTCATGTTGTTACATTCCATGGTGTAGGGTGTCAGAGCATCTTTCCTTTGCGCTCAGATTCAGACCCAAATTTTTAACTTCAGTCTGGCACAACTGAGCCTTTCCAGGGTTGATTTTGAACCCAGTTCTTTCCACAATAAGCAACACAGTTCTTTTGCATTCCAGACACTGTTCCTTCATATTTGCTATAATCAGCACATTATCCACATAAGAAATTTCTGCGGGGTTGTCTTTTTCACTCAACGATTTCAACATGTTACAGACGTGTCAATGGCATAACATTGGAGCATTATGGAAGCCCTGAGGCAACTGTTTAAACATGTACTGAGTGTTCTGGACAGTGAACACAAACTTATACCAGCAAGATGGGTTCAAGGTCAAAACAAAAAATGCATTTGACAAATCTAATACCATAAACTATGATGCTCCATAGTCAATTTGTGCCATAACTTCAGGATACTTTGCAATTACAGGAGCCAGCATAGGGGTAACCTTATTTAAAGCTTGGTAATGTATTGTAAGCCTCCATGTAACACTATTGGATTTTACTATGGGCCAAACTGGTGAATTACATGTAGACCATACTGTAGTGATCACATCTTGTTCCAGGAGGGATTCAATAGTTTTCCATATACCCAACTCAGCCTCTTGAGGATACTTGTACTGATGCTGAGGCGGTGGATCGGGACCTGGAACATGGATGTTGGCAGGCACCTACCCACATTGTAACTTGTGTGATGCCCAGACTAATGGACATTCCAAAGTCATCTGGTGAATTTCTTCTTCTAGATGTGTTGGCAGCTCTAGCTCCTCTTGTGCCTTGATAGCTGCACATCTATGTCGAGCAGGTATGATTTCCATTTGTTCGGCAGATGCTTCAAGAGACATGATATTCTGGATTATTCACAGACAACAGTTTGGGTAGTCATTCAAGGTTCCAAGTTTGGTGAGGATGTCACTGCTAATTATCCTTACCCCAGATAATTTAGTGAGTCCAAATGATGCCCTACCCAATTTAGAACGAATTTAAAATTGCACAGGTTTAGTGAAGCCAATTCTCATGTTTTCTCCATTAGCCCCCCTTGATTTCTTTCCACGTCCTCACTTACCAATCATGGAATGGGAAAAATTCTGCCAAAACCAGGGAAAATGTACCACCCATATCCACCAACATGGTGGCTTCATGCCTGAGCATTTTCTTCCCTTCAAGGAACTGAGTCTTAATAACAGGTCGGCTCCACTCATCAAACTTCAAGAAAACCAATTTATCCAAATTTGAAGGGTCCTGATCAGCCGAATTCAGGGTGCTGGAGTGGAGACCAGAGAATACCAGACTGCCCTAATCTGACTGACAGCAGCAACTAATCACTGGGGACACAGGGAGCGCTCTCATCGTGGCTTACTCAACTCACACCCATTCCAATTGCATGAGTACTTCTAGCAAACAAGTGTTGCTAGCGCCGTCAATAGTCTTGAAGTCATAATACTTCAGAGCCTCTTTAAATAGGAGCAATCTTAAAGTTGTCTCTGGAAGACCCCAGGAATGGTCCCCTCCTTTGTAGCCATGTTAACTATTTCCTGATGAGAAACTCCTGCAGGATCTCCACTTCCTATTAGACTTGGAAGCATCTGACTCCTTACCTGAGCTTGACTGTTTGGCTAGTTCCACCTTCTCCATAAACAAAACTTTGGTGATCTTGGGTCTTCAAGGTTTTTTTGCTAAAGGTTCTTGGTCCATGTCTGTATCAGTTCTGCTGGTGGTTACGGCAGATTTCTTCCATTTGTTCCTCTTCCTGGATGTTTGTCCTGAAGGTCGAGCATCTTCCTTGCGACTCACACTGGCTATTTTTCCTTCTTATGATCTCTGTTCTTAGATGAATAATCCATAAGCTGGTAAGCCTCTGTAGTCATCTCCTGGATTTCATCACAGGATGAATGGCATCAGGTTATACGAAGATAAACCTCTAATGTTCTTAACAAATCCCCTAACTAGCTGTTTCAAAAATTCAGGGTTGTCATAATTAACAACTCTGTTTTTCTTTTGCATCATTGCTGCATAGAGCATCTTCTTTCTTGGCATATACATTTCTGGCCTTTTGTCTTTCATTTGTTGTTCTCTGAAATAAATAACCTCTAAGGGAGTGCCAGGGAAAAATAATTTGAAAAGAGCATCTCTCAGCTCATGTTCATCAGCCAGAGATCTCTCTCGCACCTTGACAAGAAGGGCTGCAAAATCTTTGTATCCCATGCAGGCTTGTACCAAGTCAACCAAGTGGGTAAGACTGTATTGGCAACTCTTTCCACTTAGTCCTACTTCCATTAGCCAATTGACCAAACTGTCTTTTGAAAGTGGTCCCAACTGTTCGCTAAGAGCTTGAAGCTCATTGGCATTAAAGGACACAGTAGTTCTTTCTACCCGAGCTGGTCATCTCAATGTCTCAATCCACTTGGTCCTAGTGGGGTCCATGGGTGCAAATGACTTGCGAGTCTTAGTGACAGTGGCTCCTAGCTTTTGGGAGCTCTCCAAGGTGTTTGGCTTGGAACTCTTTAAGTCTGATCCTGAATCTCCCTCTGATCCTTCATAAAAGTCTGTATCCTTTCCTCTGATAGCATGGTGGTTGAACCAGGAGGATATGACATTCCCTATTCACTTTCAATTGTTCCTTTAATTCATTGGCTTCTGTTTTACCCCGGAGAACACAAAACACCAGCAGACTTTCCTTATGTCTGAAGAAGGGTCTTTGTCCCTGAAAGCTTGCAAACAGCAAGTTTTCCAACTATTTAGTTGGTGCAATAAAGATATCGCATTTATGCAAAGAATCTTGTCTACCTATAATCAAAAGTATATCTCTTCCCTCTCACCCTATGGAAAAGTTCTGTAGAAGTTAGTATAGGCAAATCCAATGCAGACTGATATATATGACACCATAAATGTATAGAGCTTATTAGAATGTATAGAGTTTATTAGTGAAAAAAGTGAATAGACCTTTTGTTTTGATTCTCAGAAAGTCCATAGAAACCTATTTTCTTTCTTGTTTCCAAGGCTTCCCATCTTATTGCTCTGAAGATGAGGGAGCAAGTATCCATTGTTCCTATGCATCCTAGTCTTGGATCTGTTTAGTTGCTCATCTTGAACCAATGATGGTTACAGTCTAGTTTTACTAAACTAAGATGTTCCTTAACTGATCTTTTCATGTCAGACTAGGATTTCTTGAAGGGACCTACACAAAGCCCCTGATGTCCATTAATGTTGGTCCCTTTGGATACTCCATTTTTAAGCTTTTAGTGGTTTAGCTAAACTTCTAGTTCTTTGGTACATCTGGTATTTCTGGAATTATCCTGCTGAAATATTCCCAGCCAGTGCAAATGCAACAGACTGTTGTTTTTGTTGAATACTTCAAAAGTGACTAAACTGATTTTGATCATGACTTCATCCCAAAAGGAATTTGCTGGAAAAAAAGGTATGAGCAGTGCAATGGCCAGCACAGGCAAACTACTGCACAAACAGTATTAGTTGCACATGTCTATCAAAGAAATATCTTTGGTATTGCAAAGGACACATGGTTTGCTATCCTTTCTGCCAATAAAGATCTTGATGCTGTACATCATTAGTGTTGGCTGTAGTATTAAAAAAAATGTTATTTAAAACAGTATCTAACCTCTGGGCTTGGACATTTAGGTCACCATTTGTTAATCGGGAACCATTTCATGCCAGGTTATGGCTCAGTTGTTGTCTTCGGGTGCACTGCTTGTTCTCTATAACAAATGCCTGAATTTCCACATACTACAGAAGTCACACTGTCTAGTCACTGTAGAAATGGCATTGTATTTTCTGTGATTTGCCGCATTTGGTCGGTACTTTACTTGCATTCATCTTCCCCTGTGAAGGTCTGTGTTTAACATTCCTTAACTGCAGTGCAGATCAAATCCATCTCTGTGAAGATGAGCATTTGGACTTGATGGTGAGTGAATGATTGACAAGGTGCAAGTATTTTTGTGTCAAGGCTGTGACATGTCATTTGTTGAAAAAGCTATTCAGATGAATGCCGCAGTCATCTGAAAGCAGGGAGAGTGAAGAATATGCCAGGTTCTTGAAAGGATGCTTCTTGATATCTAGTGGCACCATTAGTGACACTTTGATGTTAATGAATAAGAGAGCACTTTCTACTGTGGAAATAACACTTTTTAAGGTTAACAGAGGACACGTTATTAGGTCTGCAGTACCCTGTTACCACCCTTATAAACTTTTCAGTTTTGTCTTAGATAATTCACTTATGATCTATGGATCACTGATAGTCTGCAAAGCACTTGCGGATCACATGGCACTGCTAAACCATATGAAAGACAGCTAAAATGCTTCAAATGCTTCCCTTCTACTACATTTCTGTGTAAGCAATTGCTCTAGTTGCCACATGGATGTTGCAAGATTGTTGGTCTAGGGTGGGGGAAGAGGAAGATGTCAGGCAAAATATCTCTATAAAAAGTTAAAGTCTGTGCTATAAAGTAAGTTTAAGAACTGTTGAGATAACCTTCCCGCACTTCATGCCACATTCCCTTGAGCGAGGACCTGGAATGTTGCAAATATCAAGTAAGATGATGGCGTTATCTAGTGCATTGTGAGCCTGATCCAGCACCCACTGAAACTACTGGGTAGTTTCCCCACTTCTGTGAGCTTGGAGTCAGGCTTGATGCATTTACATCAGTTAGCCGAGGCTCTAACTCTGAATTATTAACAAAGAAGCAGCAAAGTCTTAATTATCTGTTTGTAGCATACAGTCTGCCAAGATGGAAAATTATTACCAGCTTTCTGACATCGCTGTATGAGGAGATGGGCTGCACAGGCACCAACACTGTTTTAAAAGGGCCATGGTCAATGAAAGTTTTAGTTTAAAAATGCAGCTTTCCTCATGTAAGTAGCACCTTTTTAGATTATTGTACCTGACTTAATCCTTTAGATCCCATTTACATGTCAGTTATACTAATTATTGTACTGATGGAGGTTAGAGGTTGGAAACACTTTTTAAGTCACCTTGTCCATTCCTCAGGAATGAGTGCAGGATTGCTTCATATTTTATTAATATAATCTTAATAGTGTTTGTCCAGTCTAATTTCCATTGTCTTATGCAATGGAGCTTGGATCTTTTGCCATCAGACTCTTCTGTAGTTAATAAATCTCACTGCCATCCTTCTGATTCATAACACTGGCCTTGATTTCTGTCTTTCACAGGAAAAGTCCCAGTGGGCTTGAGGAAAAAGGCAAATGCTGTGCAGGTACCCTGCAGTTTCCTCCAGACCCATCTGCTGGGGAGCATAGCTTTCCTCTCTGCAAAAAGATCAAAGAACTCTAAGCCTAATGGATTTTTTGAGACCTGTTCAGCCTGTGAAAGGGGGACCCCTTTCCATTCAAGAGTCCCTGGCACTGTGATTCCAGTAGTAAATCAAAATTAGATCTAGTTACTGTGTATGTAAACTGCCCTTCTCTGGAGTGGTCTGCTGCAAGTGGTCTGACAAACAATAGCTTACCAAGAATGAAAGATCAAAGCGCTGAGTATGCATAGCTACAGCCATTGCCGTTTCATGTGATGAATGTACCATATGCTGGTTGCTTTGCTCTAAGTGGCCTGGGAACAAAATTCATTAAAATCCTTTCACTGCTCTTTTTCCCTCCCCTGAAGAAAGAAAGAACCCTCCACTTGTACTGTCTCCCAGAAGTTCCTGCCACAGATGCTGTCTTGGCTGCTGGTTTGGCTGCTGGTAACATCAGAAGCGGCAGCAATGTTCTACAAAAGTGGTTTAAATATAGACTTGTTTGGTTGGGTTTGTTCCCTTATAGGGACACTGTCAAATTGGTTCAGTCCCAATGTTTTAGTCTGATCACTGTCAACCATGCCACCTCATCCATGTTATCGTACAAATTGGCCAGCTTTCAGCAGCTTCAATATTGTTTTATACACGGACAAATAGTTTTTTGAATATAGGTGCAATATAATTTTACAAAACCTGCTAAATAGATGATTTATTTGCGTCTATCTGTTACCATGGAATAACTGTGAAATTCACTGTCCTGCTGGCAGCATCATTCTGGCATTCACAGTGCTCATGCATTCAGGTTACAGGCATGAAGGATTTATAACACTTAAAAAATATATAACTTTTTGTCATGCTTTAAGAATATATCACTGCTTTCTTCTGTTCTCTTCTCTTCTGAAGCAGCCCCAGTTTCCCACTGATTAGTGTCTTGCATCTCTTTTGTGACATTACCCTTTCATCTTCAAAATGGCTCCTTCCCTGAAGCATATCATGCAATGCAATGCCATCCCCATCTCCACTCCAAAATGGCTCTTGTTCTCTATTTATCCTTCTATCCTATTGTTATCAATAGGGATGAAGGGAACAAATAGACATTTTAAAGTAATACATTTCTCATGTTGACTCCCTTCTCTTACACTCCCTATCCCCTTGTTTCATGTTAATAGTTAATTTGACTTGCATCAAAGAGATCTTTTTCTTCTCCTCCAGAGCAACTTGCGGGCCTCAGCCCAAACTCAGTAAGGATCCTCTTACACTATTGGCTAGCCTTGCAACTGTTTTCTACAAACTCTAGCTTGGAGTCAGAAAGCCTGGACTCTATTCCTAGTTGATGCTGATCTTAGGCATAGGACTTAATTTCTCCCTTGCTTCATTTTTTTCCCACCTCGAATGCTTGTTCACCTTTGTGAAGTGCTTACTGATGTGTGGTAGGACTAGGTAAGGAAGTATTTGGTAAGAGAACCAACCCTCCTGGACCTCTCAGGACATGCCCTGTGTTCCCAATAAGTTCTTGAGGTAAGAGGGTTTTCTGTTCCACATTTAAGTAACACTCTGCAAACCTCTTCTGTCCATGTCTGCCCTCACCCACAAGTAAATGCTTCCTTTGTATCAGGTAGCATTGCTCTGAATGGCTCTGCTGCTCAGGGCAGGGTAACTAGGTCTGCTATGTGCTAATTATTTATATTAGAAGTGGTGTAGCCAAGTTCACATGGTGCTGCACCTATGCTTATTAGCTCTGCCTCTTTGGACTCTAGTTAGCCTGCCTCCAGTGTCACGCTATTTCTGGTTCCACCTAGACTATTTTCACTGTACAGGTCTACAGTGCGTCTTGGATCTGTGAAGCACCAGGCACTCTGTCTGGCATTTCAGTTCCTAAAACTTTGTAACCTTAGTACCAAGCAAGTACTGCATAATAGCCTCAGGATGGTCTAATAAAAGCAAGACAATGGTAAGGCAAGACCATGCATGCCTTACAACAGGGCTGTCCAAATTCTGAGTGGCTGTGGGCTGTATGCCACACTGGTTGTGGGGCCCCCATAAGTTGGACACTGTGTAGGCCACACACTGCAGGGGGTCACATACTGTGTGAGCTCTGTGACCTCCACACTCTGTTGGTGGTGCTGCCATATATGTAGTGCGAGCCCCCCCCAGCCCCTCCTCCTCCATTACTTCTGCACAGGCAGTGGACTCACCAGGCTCCCTCCTGCCCTGCGCCTGAAACCAGAGCCACTGCTGCAGCAGGAGCATTGAGGGAGTGAGGGCCAGGTGGGAGACCCCAGACTGCATGTTAACCCTTGCAGGCTGCCAGTTGGACAGTGCTGCCTTACAATAACAGGTAGGCCTGTGTGAAGCAGCTAGTAGTCGCTTTGGATTTGGCCAATTCAGGGGACAGTGATTTGATTCGATGATTCAAATAACTGTCCCAATTGGATTCTGCTGAATCTGATTTGGAGATTCAGTTGCTGCCGAATCTCCGAATCAGGCCAGGCCCATCTCTTATCCACTCTCCTAGCCTGGCAACAGCAGCCTCACTCGCCCCAGCTCCTAGCGCTGGTTAAAAAAAAAAGTCCTGACTCAGTGGATGCTGCCAGGCAGGGGGTGATCCCTGCTGCCCCTCACTGCCCCATGCTGCATGGGGGGCTCTGCACAAGCCCCCCAGCCTCCCCCTTGCTCCCCCAGCCTTCCTATGGGTATCTTGCCTGGACCAGCTCTGGTTCTTTAAAAAAAAACTATTCCCCCTTCCCTCCCCAACTCACTGCTCCTGCCAGTGGGGGCAATCCAGAGTGGGCCTGGGCAAAGCACCCATGGGGGGGCCAGAGGAGTGGGGGGATTGGGGGGCCCTGCCCAGCTTGGGACAGTGGAGGGGCAGCAGGGCTTGCCCCCTCCCCCCGCACTCAGCAGCACCCAGTGAGCACTGAAGCTTTTCTTTACAGTACCAAGCTGGGGCAGGCGGGGCAGGCATTGGGGGGCTGGGGGAGCTGGCAGGGATCCTCCCATGGTCTCTCCCCTTCCCCAGCCCTCCCTCCCCTGCTAGTACTTACCAGCTTGGAGTCCAGCTGCTTATTCCTGCTGCAGCAACCGGGTATTGCCCAAATTATCAAAGCGCTCTGAATATATTCTGAAGATTTAGAGAGCTTTGAATCAATTCGAACCTTTAAACTGGTCCCCTGATTTGATCTGGAGGAGTTTCAGCCGGATTTGGTGGCCAAATCTCCAAATCCAAATCAAATCAGGGGACCAGTTTAAAGGTTCCCAAAGCTTCTCACAGCCCTAATAACAGGTAGTTCTTGGTGGTACAATCCCCAAAGTTTCTTCCTGTTCCTCATTCTCTAACTGCTTCTTTCTCTTCCGCTGCCTTCCTGTGATGACATTGTTTGACATGCTGTTTGACATGCATCTCTTACATCAATTATCACTTCTCTCCAGGCCCTCTGGCTTCCCCTTGGCCTGATTCCCACTTGCCTAGTCTTTTTTTATTAGTATTATTTTGTTGGCATAGTTTTTTCCTCTTGTCTTTGAGAATCCTAAACTCATTTTAATTAGGGTCCACACCTGAGAAACCAATGGCTAACAAAATTCCTTTGACTCATGTCCACTTTATCAGAAACCTACAGTCCCTGTGGACTGATTCGCCTGCATCTTGCAAACAAGTTATGTCCAAACAAGTGAGAATACTGTAGTACATAATATTGTAGATTCAGTATATGGTTTCTTTTCCTCCAAATTTAGTGCACTGACCCAGTGACTGGTGTAAAAGGCCATTGTACTGCTTCAAGTACTGTTTTTTTCAAAGACATAACATTCCAGTCTGGATCACTCGTGGTCATCTGTGTCTCCTTCCTCACCTACACCTTCCTTTAAGAAAGAGTGATGTTACTGATGCTTCTCTTCATAACAGCTTTTGCTACATATGGCTTTGTTCACTTAGATGTTATATAGTTTTACTGTCTTGCTTCCACCCCAGAGGCAGCTATTTTTCAGTGAGGGGTAAACGGATTCCAGTGTTTGAGGTGAAAGATGCAATATAAGTATTTGAGATTCAGGCAATGTTACAACACCCATTGTAACCAAAGCAAAACCCATCCTCCAGTGCCTTGAATTAGCCAGTCTTTAATGGCACTGCAGTTTCTCCACTCAGGATTCCCACATGATTGATTGTTCTTTGTAAGATGTATAACGTATTCCCCCATACCTGGTAAGATGGCACTATAAGGGTTTAGCCCGAGCACTTGTAAACAATTTTTAAAATCTTGATGAGAAGCTCTTGGGTGCTTTAATGTTGATTTTCAATAATTCTTGGAACGCTGGGGAAGTACCTGAAGAGTCGAAGAAAGCTAATGTAGCATGCCCAAAATGTACAAGTCATTTTGTGCTATAAAATGTGTTTCATGGTGCCGTGTATCTTGTTTGGCTGTAAAAGATGGTAAAGTTTTCATGTGTGACATAATTGTTGTGTATTGTGCCTCCTCTAGGACTAGAGAGGACCACCTCCTATCCCCCTCTTTGTGTTCAGGCCATTGCCTTAAAATTCCTCAGCAGAACCTGTAAAACCAGTTTAGTGACCACCTTTGAATTGATTGGTCTGCATTAGCAGTGTTCCAGTGATGCTGTGATGAGGTCAGAAAAGTTATTTAAGGTTCAGAGCACCTGGGCTAGGAGGTTCTCTCTTTGTTTTTCCCTGCGGAGGGGAGGAGGAATGCTGGAATGCTTGCTGGAGCCTGAGGCCAGGTGGTAGAGAGAGTCAGAGTTTCAAGTCAAATAGCCATGTGGGGTTTGGACTGGGAATCTGGGGCAGGAGCTGGTAGCTCACCTCCACAGCCCCTCAGGCAGGAGCAGAGCCACAGGTGTGTATGTGACAAGCTTCATGGACACCCTGGTCTTCTGCCCCTTCTGCAGGCAGAAGGAGGCCCTCAATTGTGCCAGGCTGCAGTCCCTCCCCCTCCAGAACATCCTCCCGAGGTTCTGGTTGAATTTCACCCCCCTTTTCCACTTTTTTGTTTTTGGTTATCCTATATGCAGCCCCACCAAGTCCCAGGACCTCCTGGTCAACCTCCTTCTGGCCCTGGTCAAGTAGGCTGTGTACATGACCAGGAAGGAGGCTCTGGCTGGGAAGGTGCCCAGAGACTGTGGGGCCACTTTCCTCTCACTTGTCCATGCACGTTTCTGGGCAGAGCACCAGTGGGCAGCATCCATTGGCTCCTCGGATGCCTTTGAGGACTGGTAGGTGTGGCCTAGGAGGCTCTGCTTGGTGTGGCACTCAGGCACACTTATTTTTACGTTTTGACCCTTTGACCTACACGACACTCCTATCCTACTTTTTTCATTAGTTGTCCCAGGAATGTAATTGTTCCATTTGTCTGTTAGCTCCCGTAAAAAGGGGCTACTAGTTAGTCAGGTGGGCCTTGCCCGTGGTAATTGGATGGACAAACAGACAGGCAGGAGCAGAGATCAGTGCTCCACAGCAGCTCAGTGGAGTCACATCAGCAGGAATCTAGGGAAGGAGCAGAGATCAATGCTTCCCAGCAGCTTGGCAGAGTAAAATCAATTCACCGAAGGGACCTTTGTAATGCAGAGGGAACCAGCACCCTCAGCGGACAGCATCAGTGAAGGAGATAATGCACCAACATTTCCAGGGACTAACCTTTTTTGGGTCAAGACTCCTCACTCTTGGTCTGCTGAGTCTGGAGTCAAAGGCTCTCCAATGGGGTAGCAGTGATACAGGGTATACTTTGAACCAGGAGAGTGTTTTTGTTTTTCTTGACTGGATGTTGTGTTCTAGTGTTTGCCTCTGTACGAAATTAGGGGTTTGTGTTCATACTGCTTGTGAGGGAAGGGTTGCTGGCTTTACTGGACCACCCTAGTGATTCATTTGTGTTTCCCAGATGGTCTGGGTGGGGACTTAAGCCAAGGTGAAATATATTTAGTACCCCAAAGTTGAACCTGGTCCTTGTTGCTGCTGACAGGTGCTCAGCAGAAGGGTTACACTAATAGTGTGACAACATTTTAAAAGGGTAAATAAGACAACCCAGGTAATTATAGACCTGTCAGTCTGACATCAGTCCTGGGCACAGGAATAAAGTGGCTGAGATGGCACTCAATTAATAAGGAATTAAAAGAGGGTAATGTAACTAGTGTCAATCAATGCTGGTTTATGGAAAATAGATCTTGTTAAACAAGCGGTCTTTTTTGATGAGTTTACAAGGTGATTTGATAAAGATAATAGTGTCAATGTTGCTACTTAAGACATCTGTAAATCAGTTGGCTTGGCACCACAGCACATTTTGATGTAGTATGAATGATACAAATATAACAAGGGATACCTTTAAATGTATTTAAAAATGCTAACTGAAAGGTTTTAAAGTGTAATTGTATGTGGGGCATCATCATGAAGTTGGATGTCTTTTTAGAAGAGTCCTTGGCCATGTTTAAGATTATTAACAGTGATCTTGAACAAAAGATATAACTATACTTGCAGATGATGAAAACATTTGAAAAGTAATAGGAAATTAATCCAGGGCAGTCTGCATCTTTTAGTAAACTGAACACAAGCAACTGGAACATGGACAAATGAAAAGTCATATATGTAGGACAGGCTTATGAGAGAGAGGATTTGAGCTTGCAAAGCAGTGTCTCTGTAAAGGATGTGGGGTTCCTAGTGAACAAGCAGCTGAATATGAGTTCCCAGTGTGAACTTGTAGCCATATCCTTGGATATGTAAACATGGGAATATCATGTGTGAGGAGAAAGGTAATATTACCTCAGTGCTTGGCATGGGTGTAATTGCTTCTGCTGTACAGTGTCTAGTTCAGGAAGGATGTTGATAAACTGGAAAGGGTTCAGGGAAGAGTTGTGAGAATGATTAAAGGAAAAACTTGACTCATACTGAGAGTCTCCAGGAGCTTAATTTATTTAGTTTTTCAACAGAAGGTCAGCAGATGATCAAAATCTCTAAGTATATCTTTGTGAGAAACAGGTATTTTGGCTGCCTTTACATGTGCTCAGGGGTGGGGGTGCCATTTTAATTATAGAATTTCCTGTACAGCCACTCTAATTAAAAGAGCTGACTTTCACGTGTATTAAGCCCCGGCACATTTCAAAAAGAGTACAGGACACTATAGCTAAAGCTCTTTCAATGAGGCTTAGATAAAGTGCCTGTGAGGCCACCACTCAGGGGTTTAATGCATGTGACAGTGAGGCAGTGCTGGAAAATTCTTATTAGGTTTGGTCCCTGATTAGATTCGGTGGAGATTTGGCCCAATTTGGTGGCCAAATCTCCAAATCTGACTTGAATCAGAGGACCCTTTAATCTCGCTGAATTGAATCAGAACCCTCTGAATTGATTTGGAGAGATTTGGAAAGATTTGGTGATTCGAACATAGACATACCTTTAAATGTTTTTTCGACATACCTTTAGATAGCAGGCGGCTTGTGAATGCTACGATGCTGGGGTGCATGGAGTGTCGCACACAAGTTTGAGGCTGTCCCCAGTACACTCAGCAGCAGACCCAGAAGTGAACCTGAAGTACTTCTGGTCCATGTCCAGGTCCTCTGGAGAGTGCATGGGGGGGCCTCCCTGCAGACCCTGGCTTGGCGACTGGTGCCTCCTGGGTCTAGGAGGGCACCCGGTGTCCCTCCGTGGCTGATTGCCAAGCTGGGGAGGCAGAGGCCCCATTCCCCAGCGTGCTCTCCAGCAGACTCAGAGGTAGAACAGAAGTAGTTCTGGCCCACTTCCAGGTTCGCTGCCGAGCACATGGGAGGTGACCCCCCAGTGGGACACTCTACACACCCCAACGTCGCAGTGTTCACGAGCTGCGCTGGTACCTCAAGGTATGTAGAAAAACATTTAAAGCTGTGTCTATGTCCAAATCACTGATTCTCTGAATCAGCATCAAGTCTTCAGATTTGGATTTGGCTGAATCAAATCAGGGACAGTGATCCAAATCAATGTATCCAATCACTGTCCCCAATTTGGGCCAAATCCAAATTGAATAAGGTCCACTTTGCACACTCCTAGTAATTAACCAGCGTTAAAATTTGTCAAGTGTTTGGTGGATTCTCCATTGTTGCCGATTTTGAAATCATAACTAGAAGTTTTATAGAAGTATTCTGTGGTTCATGAAAGAATTAATTCCAATAGATTCCATAGCCTGTGATATACAACAGGTCAGACCAGATAATCTCAATGATGACCCCTGGTCTCGGAATCTAGGAATTGATGGACAACCCACAGGAGTTAATTGGTAGCACTGGGTACCCTGCAGTATTCACAATCGTTCCCTTATATTAGTATTTCAGTCAGAGAACTGCTCTTGTTTTAACTTTAGAAAATGGATGCAATTTAAGAAAATTAGACATTAGTTCACATAATGAATAACCCTGATTTTATCAATTTGCAGCTCTATTTTCTGCAATTTGACAAGTTTAAATGGCATTCAAGGAGCTTTTTATGTAAGGTGTCACTCTGTTTCCTTACTAATGCCTGAGCAAGTGCCTTGCCTATTGTCAGATCGTTAGTTCTCTGTTATTAAGTACTCAGGTGCTTCTTCATTGAAAGTACTGTCAGTTGCCAATGTGAAATCATTTAGATTTAGAAGCCAACCTGTCCGATGCTTCTCTGCTCTTCCAGTCTCTCTACTTACTGAATGAGAACCTTAATTCCAAAACTTGGATTTGCAGCAAATTCCCTACTCCCAATGCTTTCCATCCATTTCCCAGCCTACCTGCAAAATTTCCTTGTACCAGCTCACTTACCCATATAACTGAAGGCAAACATTAATTCCCTGGTTAGTTCCTAACCCACAGTTAGGGAACTTTAGTTTCCCATCAGTTGCAATATTTTTTTTTCTGAATTATGATTCTAGAATGCAACTAAGTTTAGGACTTAGCAGGATTTATCATGTAGCACAAGTGCTTGTATTTTAGGTGAGGCTTCTGGATACCATAGCAATACAAAATAGGAGAGCCCTTTCCTGACCCCATAGCTATAGAACAGATTACAACTGAATATCAATCCAAAGCAATCTTTAGTTGCTTTTAGAACAGGCTAGAAGAACCTCCCATTTGATTAAGCTTTTCAATATTAGTTGGAATAGTTACATTCATATGTGTGTATTTGGATACACCCTTGCAGGGCTCCTATGCTGGGTGGAGAAGAGTAGGTGAGCTAATTCTGTTGGATCAGGTGCTCAGGTGGTGTTAATAGGTATAGTTACATTGATATGAACTGTAGATTTCTACCAGCTAAAGATTTATCTAGGGTTCTGCCTTGGGAAGACAAAGGGCTCACTTGCTTGCAGTGCTGTAAAACAGAAGTAGCTTCACTAATAAATAGAGTATTACAGGTACAGAAATAGTGTATGTCTGAGAAGAATCAGGCCTTCTGTATTTGATCTGCAATGCTTAGCTCTAAGCCTCAGTTTCTGAACAGTGGTTGTGCATTACAGATAGGCCATATTCACCCTAGCACCCTCAGAAGTGATTGAAGTTGCACCAGAATTGAACATGGCCTAATGTGTTTAATTTATTTGTGGTTCTCTATGATAGATAAATCTGTTCTTCTCTGGTGGAGGTTGCATGCCATGAGTCTGGAGTGACACACACTACACTGTAGCTAAGAGAAACAGAGCATGATTAATTTCCTGCTTGTATGTTTCCCCACTAGAGGCCTAGGGCGCGTGTACATGCTATAAGATTTGCCCTTTCAAACACTGCAACTGTGTTTCTGTTTGCATGAGCAGGATTTCCCACCATTTTAAAAGTCCTTTCAGCGCATTAAAGTAAAACTGCTGGGACACAGTTTAGTTTGGGTCACTGCCAATTACTTCATCATATCTATGGACTCATTGCATGCAAACACAAAAACACTCAAAAACTTGTTATTACCTTCTTTTTCCACCAGGTGGCGATGTGCTATTTCTGTAGTTCAGTCCTTTGCCCACTAGGTGCCCTTTCCATTGCTGCTGTTATTTATTTATTTATTTTTGGCCCTAGCTCATCCCTCCCTCCTCCTGCTCCCACAGCTGAGTGCAGGCGGGGTATGGTGCAGGGGGCATCCCTCTGCCCTTTAGTGGAGCAGTAGTTAGTACTTATATAAAAAGAAAAAAATGGGGGAGCAACCCAATACACTCCCAATGCACTGGAAGTGCAGGGAGTGTTGTACAGCTCCCTGGAAGTGGTCGTACTCATGGTACCACCATCACTAGTGGTTTGGTATGTGCTCAGAAAAAGCGGCAGGCAGAAGTGTGGGAAAAGACTTGGCTGGGTGGGGCAGCCCCATTGGGTGGCTTTGCAAGGCACTTGGCTGCTGTGGGAATGGTAGCTGCAATATGTTCGGTATTCCCGATGCCAACACCCAGGAATGCTAGCAAGCCGGGGGGGCAGGCAGCCAGTCACTTTAGGTAGCTCTGCATGGATGAGTTCGCAGCCCCCCCAGTATCCCATGCAAAAGGCACCCAGAAAAAGCAGCAGGCAGAAGCACAGAGATGGAGGACACATCTACAAGCAGAAGCCACATGGCCCTTGTGTGGGATTGCCTGGCAGCACATATTATGGATGCTGCCAGCAACTAGCAGTGATTGTTCTTCATTTAAAATAAATTATTTTACTATTTACAACATAAACATCTGCATTTGTTTGCAGGGGTGTGTGGGGGGAGGGGGCAGGGGCTGGAGGATGAGCAGGGCATGGGGGAGGTGGATTGGGGTGGGGGGGTTGTTAGCTGGAGGCTGGCATTGACCTGAGGTGGGGGGTGCTTATTACACAACACCACCTAGTCAGCCTGAATCATGTCCTGTGAAAGGGTTAATTACACCTCTCATTGGGCAGGGGGTGGGCAGATGGACAAGGAGTGAGTGGTATGAGCGTTCTGCAGGAGTGCAGTTTACATGTGTGTGCAGGTGCAGGGCGGGAGGGGGGAATGGGGTTTGCTTGCCTAGGTCGTTGGGAGGGAGGACTGAAATCCTACAGTTCTATACTGTATCCAGCCCCTTTATTCCCAAATTCCATATGAAATGGCAAAGAACACTTTTTGGAGTAAAGAAATGGTCTCTGTTTACTGCACCATTAGACGCGGAAAGATTGGGAGAGTGCGGGGCAAGTGAAGTCAATATTCAACCGCAACCCCACCAGTGCTTCAACATTTCACAAAGCCGTATGCCACGATAAACAGGCATACACACAAGGCTGCAGGTATTCATGGTGTCACGTGGGCAGAGAAGGGGAGCAGGGGAAGTGGCTCCTGTGCGGGGTCCCCATGGAAACTGTTCCAAGCCTTGGCAGCTAGGGAATGCTGGGAAATCTAGTTCTAAACACAAGAAAACGAATGGCTTTCGGGTATGGCACCCTCCATTCCCCCCCCGCTATACTATTATTACACCATCAATTTTGTAATAAGCATTCATGGTACACATCTGTTTTGGCAACACAACCAGCCACCCATCCACTAGTCCACCTCACCATCACCACCAGCAGCTGCAATTGCTAATCACCCAGGGCAGCACCCGCTACTCTCATCCCTGTATATTTCTGATATGATATATACAATTAAAAAAATCTATATTAATTTACATTTCTTCCTATCATTGGGGGAGGGGAGCAGATAATGCACATGTCTTGGCATCAGGATTGCCATGGGGTCACCTACTGGAGACCGGATGGAGCCCAGTGGGGTGCAAGCGGCAGGTTTTTGCAAAAATGGCACGAGAAGTGTATTTATGTACAGGGGTATGGGAACTGACCATCACTTATGCCTGGGAATTTCATTCAGGCACTTGTGTGATAGGTAATTATAGGGGACACATTTTAGTGTCTTTTAAACACCTAATTTGGAAGTGGATCTAGTAAGTTTGACTCTTTGACTCAAATTTTTGACTCCATTTGCCATTGCATTTTCCTCCTTGTGTAGCATGAAAGCAATTTTGCAGCTGGAACATTTGAACATTCATAGCTTATGGAAGCCCTCCATGCAGAGTAGCCTGAGAGAAAAATGGAGCTTTGCATCTATTAACTGGATTCTAAAGTTCAGCCCGAGCCTGTGTAAGTTCTATACAAGACTCAGTTAAATTCTTCATGCTGCTTGTTCACTGTAAAATAATATAGTTGCATGGAGTGCATTAAACAACAAAATATTTAGTGAGAGCAGTGGTATCAGTCCAAGGGTTAGATCAACAGTGGTTGTTTGTTCCTGTATCCCAAAACAGAGTGGCTATAGAGGAATGTTCCATCCTAAGACTCTAAAAATAAATTGGTTCACATTCAGATCCAAATGTATGGGAGAGCTTTCAAGTACCACACATCAGCTTGTCTTATTAGATGGGAAAGACAGGCAAAAGAATGCAGCCTGAGCTATGATTTTCTGAAAGGGAATTTTGTGAGGTTAAAAACCAAATAACTGAAAAGGGAAATAGAAAAAGACTAACACTAGAAAAGTTACCAGTAACTATTTACTATATCTCTTACCAGACTAGTAAGGAAGTAGAACCCTAAACTTTGAGGAAGTTTCAGTCTGAATGTAATAAGTAGGTTCATTTCTAATAATTTTTGTTCTAGTTCATTTAATAAATTTGAAATCTGTTCTCCATGGCCCATGTGAGTGGCATCAAGGAGGATTATTTAGCTGTGCAACCACTGTGAATATGTATTGCAGCCTTATGTGTCAAAGAGTCTGTCTGCTGGAGGCAGATGCCATTTTGAGTTTAGGTCAGATACAGCTAATGTGTGCAACACACTGATCTCATGAGGACTTCAGTTCTTTTTTATCTCACTGTTTCCCTTAATATACTATATGAATCACAGAAAAGAAGAGCTAGAAAAGACTTCAGATCATCCCTAACTAAACCATCCCAAGCAAGTGTCTATCTAATGTGGTCTTGCAAATTTTTAGCAAATTTTTTGCAATTTTTTGCAAATTTTTAATTTTTAGCATCTCAAACCAGTTTGAGATGCTGCAAGAGGCTCACTGGGAACAAATAAAACCCAAGAACAAACAAACAAAAAACCCATTCCCCGCACTGCATATTTACAGCATGGGGTCAAAATTTGATACCTAGAGATCCAGGTATCAAAAGATACCCTGGAGGAGGGAAGGAAGTAGGGCTGGACAAAGTCCTGGAGCATGCCTTGAAGAAACCCGAGGCTCAGGTCCTCCACGGAGACACTCTGAAAGCCAGCCAGAGCATATTTATGGTATAAATATAAATATTTATATTTATGGGCCCTTGCCCCAGTCCTGAAGCATGTTGTCTGCCATGTAGGGCAAATAATGGTCCAGGATGCAGAGACCTGGACCTGGGGTCTGTTCCAGGTACATGGGAGGGCAGCTTGGGAAGGGTGACCCACCCCACATAGGGTCCACATGCTCCCCACATAGCCTCAGCCCCACCGCTCACCCCTCTGCATAACACCAGCCCAGCCCCCTGCAGCTCACCTATAGTGGCAATTGGGGTGCTTGGGGCTTTGTGAGACAGCACCTCCCACAGCATGGGGGGTGGGGGGCAGTGTGTCTCATCTCCAGCCACCTGGCACCCTCACTGCCTCTGTCACATTGCATGGGTGTGGCCCAGCTTGGTGCGGCACTGTGTGCTTTTGGGCAGCTTGGGGTCACACAGGCTGTCACATGGGACCCTGTGCCACTCATGGGAACTGCCTGTGACACCGGGCTGGATCCTGCATGCACACAAGCAGCCTGGCACAATGGCATGTGGGGCCCATGCATGTACGACCCGGCCCAGAGCAGCAGGCAGTTCCCACAACTGGTGTGGGGCTCCAGGTGACAGCCGGAGCAGCCCTGAGCTGACCAAAAGTGCAGGGTGCCTCATGGTAGGGTGCTGAGGAAAGATGCCCCCCCACTGCATGGGGGGGGGGGGGGCTGTGCCATGAAGCCCCAAGATCCCTGATCACTGCTGCTGCTTTGGGTGAGCTGCAGGGTTGGGAAGGGGCAGGGCTGAGGCCAGGCATGGGGATACATGGAGGGGCAGGCCATGTGCTGTGTTCAGGGGACTGCACCCTGTGAGGGGGCAGAGCCCCCCCCAGACAGTCCCCCCCATCCCTACCCACACACTGACCCATACCCCTCCACACCTGCCTCCACACATGGGGGGCCCCATGCCCCTTTCCAACTCCTCCTGCAAACCTCCATCCCCACATCACTCCCATCATGTGATAGCAAAAAACAATAAAAGCATACAGATATTTAGAATTTGTTTTATGATGATGATAGTGACACTCGCAGGCTTCAAAATTGATTTAATATTGTAAATATAGCATTATAACATTGCCCATCTGATATCTCTCTCCTCCCCCTCTCTCTCTTTATCTATAGTGGTCTTTTGTTCTAATTATGGAAGAGCATGAATTTGGGGGTATTTTAAAAAGTGCATTTGGCATGCTACTTCAGCAGTCTGACACAAGGGGTAGTGTCCCCAGATACCAACTGGCCAGGCCCCAGAAGCTTCTGTCTATTCATATCTTTCAAGTATGGTGGGCCCAAAGGCCCACCCAGCTAACTAATAGCCTCTGCTGTGTGGTGCCAATGGGTGAAAGATACAACAGAATTCTTGGGACAACAAAAGCAAAAAAAAGGACAGGGGTGACATGAGGGTAAAAGGGTCAAAAAGTAAGAATGAGTGCTCGTAAGGGGGACACTGAGCAGAGCCCCCTTGGGCCACGCCCACCAGTCCTCAAAGCCATCTGAGGAGTCGGTAGACGCTCCCCAGAGGTTCTCCACTTGGAGGCATGTGCAAACCAGTGAGAGGGAGGCAGCCCTGCAGGCCCCAGGCACCTCCCTGGCCAGAGCCTCCTTCCTGGTCATGTACAAGGCCCACTTGGCCAGGGCCAGGAGGAGGTTGACCAGGAGGCCCCAGGACTTGGTGGGATCACAGATGGGGTGCCGCAAAATAAGGTGGGGGTGGAGGGGCTGCAGCCTGTTGTACTCAAGCATAATGTGCTCCAGGGTCTCCCTTTGCCTGTAGAAGGGGCAGGAGACAGGGGTGTTGATAAAGCTTGCCACATACACATATGTGGCGATGGCTCCATTGGAGGATCCACCAGCTGAAGTCCCCTGTGGCCTGTGGGATAAAGGTGGAGTACAGGCTCAGGCACTGGGGCACCCCAGCTACACCCTCGCTGAGCAGGTCCCACTTCTTAGTGTCTGGGCAGAAGTGAGGGCGGCATGATGGACAGTGCAGCATGTGAGTATGTAGAGGTGGCAGTGCTGGACAGTGGAAAATGGACCAGTCTTGTATCCTCCAGCTAGCTTAGGTGGTGGAGCAGGGAGTGCCATGAGGCTGGGCGAGGTGCCGGCCCCATGACAAACTCCAGTGCACTGGAGGACATGGGGGGAGGGGAGGTTGCAAGGACCTGGTCAACAAAGGCAAGGGTGTTGGGAGGTAGGGCAGATTTTACCTCCTGGACCAAATGGCAGCTAGCACTTGTCATGGGTAGATCCATGTGCAGGGCCAGTGTAGCACGATCCACCCAATCTTACCTATCATAGTCTAGGAGGTCTCCAATATAGGTGACACTAGCCAGGATCAACCTCTGTCACAACTGAGGCACCTCTGCTGTCAGCACCTCCAGCTGGGGGTTCTAGAGGAGGGGCTTGATGGGCAGGTTGGCACCCTGGGCAATTGTTGCAGGGGACCTGGAGGTGGAGACCAGTCTCCAGGCCCAGAGGAGGTCCTGGTAGAAATCTGCAGCCCTTGGAGATCCTACAGGGAGAAATCCTGCAGGCCGCAGAGCTGCCAATTGTATCAGAGCCTTCTGAAGTGGTGGAGGAAAGTGCACCCCAGGTGGCCCTATGCTGCATGGCTACTGCCACAGTATAGCAGTTGCTGCAGGGCCTGAAGGCGGAACATCAGGACCTGGCTGCACAGGCAAATCAGGACCTGGCCTCCCTCCTGCAAGGGGAGACTCAGGACCTCTGCTGCGACCCATTGCTGTCCCAGCCAGAAAAACTCCAGCGCCTGTTTCTGGAGTCCTGCCAGGACCTCAGGGGGCACAGGCAGGGTGTATAAGCAGTGTCAGAGCATGGACAGGACCAGCTGGTTCAGCACCAACACTATCACATGCAGGGAGAGACATCTCAGGAGCCCTACGTATGCCTGGAGCTGTTCCACCAGGAGGCCACTGAGTACAATGCCTGCCAGACCTCCACCTATGCCAGGTTGCCCAAGTCCTGGACCATGAGGAGTACGTCATGAGCATACACTGACAGGACCAGCTGCAGTGCCGGCTCCTGGAGCATCGACCCTGCCACCCACTTCCTCAACAGAATGAGGAAGGGCTCCATGGCCAAGGCATACAGCTGGCCTGACAGCAGGCAGCCTTGACGCACCCCTCTCCTGAATGGGATGGGCTCTGTAAGGGTCCAGATGAGCTTGACCAAACACTCTGCAGAGGCATACAGCATTTGAAGAACCCACATGAAGTGAGGCCTGAAGCCAAAGGCCTGCAGCCTTCCCATCAGGTACCCATGACCCATTTTGTCAAATGCAATCTTCTGGTCCAGGCATAGGGGGGTGAAAGATAGGGCCTCCCAGCACACTAGCTCCAGGAGGTCCTGAAACAGGTACAGGTTATTGAAGATGGAATGCCCAGGCACCATGTACGTCTGGTTGGGATGTATCTTGTCCATCAGCACAGACTGCAGGGCAGCAAAGGCCATCTCGCTGCACACCTTGTAGGCTGTGCAGAGAAGGGACACAAGATGCTAGTTCCTCAATTTGTGGGGATACCCCTTCTATAGCAGGAGGGTCAGCATGGCCCTCTGGCACAACAGGGGGAGCTCTTGGATTCAGGCCAGATCACAGCAAAGTCCGGGCTGAGGACATCCCAGAAGGCCTGGTACAACTCCATGGTCAGCCCATCAATGCCTGGTGCCTTGTTGCCAGGCATCAGGTGGAGAGTGGCCAAAAACTCGGCCAGCATGAGAAGAGCCTCCAGCCAGTGCATGAGAAGAGCCTCCAGCCAGTCCCAGTTACCTGTGCTGACCTGCAGGAGTCCCTCCCACAAGGTCTGACTGGCTTCGGCCTCAGTCAGATTCAGGGAGAAGAGCTCTTCATAGAAGGCACGCACTGGCACATCCCACCTGGATCTGGGAGGGGGGTGCCATCACCTGCCAGAAGGCAGGTGATGTACTTCTTGGTCCCCTGCCTCCTTTGCAGAGCAAAGGAGCTGGACATGCAAGTGGACAAATGCACTGCTGGCGTGGTGGTTGTCCAAAGCACACAGCTCTTCCCGCCTCTCCCAACACTCTCTGCAGAAGGATGGCTTGGTGGTCAGGTGCCTCTCCAGCTCTAGGTATTGGGGGTGGGAAGGAAAACACAATGATCTCTTTCCACTGCAACAAGAATTTCTCTCTGTTATTCAACCCAGCTGAGACTTGAACTCAGATCTCCCACATGGTAGACAGAACACTATCACACAACCACAAGTGGTGATACTACTCCAAGCTATAAGGGGTCTTGACCTTCCAGAAGCTTTGGCCTCACATCCAGCTGCCTGGCCTCTTATTGGAGAAGCTGGAAGCAGAGCTGGGAACCTCTCAGGTCACTGTTCAGATCCTTGCTGGAGCTGGGAAGCCTCTCCTGTTGGCCACAGCCTCTCATAGGGGATCCTGGAGTCCAGCAGGGAGCCTCTCCTGCCAGCCACACACCGCGCTGCTGAGGGTCCAGCTGCTGCCTGCAGGTCTCACTCCTTCAGGTGTTTCTGGGGCAACTGTTCCTGCCCCACTAGCCCAGCTCTTTGAAGCTCCTTCCTTGTGGTCCCTCACAGGTCTCTTTCAAATCACCTGTGCTGCCACTTTTATCCCCCTTCCAGGTGACCCAAGGGGCCAATCAGGGGACATGGAGAGTGAGTCTCTGGGGCCTGACTGGTGAGGAAAGGGAATCCCAAATCCTCCAATCATCTTTTGCCCTTTCAAAACCCTTGGGCTAAGTCACTGCCAACTAGCCTGTCACAGAAGGTTTCTTCCCTGCCATGGCTTCAGATGAGGGCAGAGAAGACAATAAAGAAAAACAAAATATCCAGTGGAGCTGGTGAATCTAGTAGGGGCAGAAGTGGGTAGGGAGGAAGGGGGCTGAAGCTCACTGAGCTACAGCCCCACAGGAAAAAAATGGGAGGCCTATGATTTGAGAATGTGGGGGATGGGGAGTACACACACATGCTGGAGAAACTTGAGCCAACTTACTCAGCTACACAACAAACACCAGGAGAGGGGGAGTGGACCACAGGATTTACCACACAAGGGCAAGACTGCTCAGGGAAGGTTGCTGAGGCAGATGTAGAAGATGGCTGGAGAGGTGGAGGGGCTTTGTTGAAGATCTGTCCAGGCGTCCCTCAGGCCTCCAACCAGGTGCTCAGAAGCAGAGCAGTAGGCAGGAAGACAAAGCAGGATCAGATGCAGTGGGGTAGTTGTGGGGGAGGGCAGGAGCAGTCAGTCAATTAGGCTGTAACCCACAGCAGGTGTGGTGTCAGGTGGTGGAAGGTGGTGCAGCAGGCTCTCCTGAGAGGGGGAGCAACAGAAATAATGGCAGCAGCAACAGTAGCAGTGATGGTGGTAGCCATCCAGTTCAGCCACTCAGGTTGTGCTTCTGGTGAAAGTGGAGGTGAAGGTGGGGGTTGGCTTGCCAAGGCAGCTGGGGCAGAAGCTGGGGTACGGTGCAGTGCAGTGGGCCCCTCCCTGAGGGGGGCAGCAGCATGCAGCAGAGATTCTTCTCCCATGCAGGGGGCAGCAACAGCAGCCCAAGGCAGGAAGGGGTGTGGCCAACTCAGTCCCAAAAGCTCTGAGACCAAGCCAGTGGCTAGCAGTAGCCAGAGGCAGGAAAGGGCCTGGCCATCACATACATGCCCGTGGCAATGGCTCCATGGAGAAGCCACCAGCTGAGGTCCCCAGTGGCTCATATGAAGAGGGTGGAGTACAGACTCATCAACTGGGGTGCCCCAGCCATGCCCCTACTGAGCAGGTCCTGACACTTGGTCCCCAGAAGCTCCTGAGACCAAGCTTGCAGCAACCAGGAACAGCAGCAGCAGCCTGGGACAGGAAGGGGTATGGCCAAATTCCTCCCAGAGGCTCCTCCCTCAGAAGATCCTGAGGGCAAGCAGCCCTGGGCTGCTAGCCAGGGCAGCTTTTTATATTGCTGGGGCCAGTACAGGTGCTGATCCCAGGCTCTAGTTCCCCTTGGCTGCAGATTCGGAAGGAGCTTGGCAGGGTTATTTTACCCGGAGTGGCACAACTTGTCCCACACCAAAGCATTTGTCTGGGCATGTGTGCGGAGGCAAAAATCCCTGGCTCAAATTTGCGGCGCTGCTATTTGAGCTGCTGCAAGTACAGGTGCCTTCATGTGTGGATGCGCCCACTGTGTCCTGATGTGATTTACAGTAAGTAAGAGTCTGATATACCAGGCAATTGATCACAGGGTTCAAGAAACAAGATATTTGAAAAAGTTCTATTTACTGAATAGTCAATATTACAAGAATTCAAAGTGCTTTCAAACTGTCTGGCAGCAAACTTATTTTTTTTAACCCTTTTTCCGGTTTCAGTTTTGAACAGCACTATAAATGGACCTTTGTGCTAGTCAGAAAATTCTGTCTGCCTTTCTGCTTTTCTGGCTCTAGCATCTAACTGATGATATACATAGAAAAAAGTAAATGGAGATTACAAATAATTAGTGGGACTGTACACTTCTTACAACTAAGTGAACATCACAGTATGTTGTTGAATTGTTCAGTTAAAAAAGGGGCCCTTGCGGACTTATGGGTAAGTTAAAACATGGACTCAAAAATGACATTGTAGGTCAGTTGGTGGTCTAAGTTTCAGAGGCGCCGTGTCTTGAAATCAGATCTGAAGTTTTTAAATCCCTAGTTCAGTTACAAACTCTTGGCATTCAAATTTGAACATGTGGGCCTTGGTAGCTATATAAGGGTATTTAGGAATGAACCTGGTGACCCAGGGTTTAGTGTATGGGTCATGTTGAGTTCTTTGGCACCTACATTGAGCCATTCATCCAAAATATATTTTTTAGCTGAGTAAAGCTAGGTGGTCTTGATTAATATAAACATTTTCTTTGGTTTGTCTCCTGTATTTTCACCCTCACAGTTTCCCATTTGAGTTGTGTTTTCAGTGAACCCAGATCTCAAGGCAACCTCAGCCGAACTCCCTGAGTATATGTGGTTTCATAGCGAAACCAGGAATTTTGTGTGGTTTCAATAAAGTGTCATGCTACACATCTCTCACTGGAAGACCTTTCAGGGAAGAGGTTATTGAGTTTGTAACAGCTGGCAGAATGGGGTGAATTTTATTTTGTTTCTGGTTTAATTGCAAGCATTTTGAACAGCCCCACAGGCCATTCTATCACTTCATAAAAGGAGGGGTAGAGGTGAGGAGTCTGAAAAGATGGAGCTAAACAGTGCAGGGCATTGACCTCAGAATCTCAAAAGTCAAATTTTGTTTATGAAGTTGGGCCATAGGATGTGAATTTGTAAGGTGTGGTTGCCAGTAGCAAAGGAAAGTGCCTCCCACTGATTTGATTGGGAGTTGAAGTTCTCAGCACCCTGCAGAATTGAGTTCATAAGCAGTAGAGGATCACACGGTAGAAACAATTGCTTCTTCCTCAGCATGAAGCACCATCTGGGCCCAATTTAGAAAGAAATTAAGTACATGCAGTGGGAGTGAAGTTCATGCTTAAATAGTTTGTTGAATGAGGAACCATGTGCTTACATCCTTTATGCTGGATTTAGTGACAAAAGGAGCATTTTGTCACCTCTGCTACCACAAACTTGGAAGAATGAGCTGGATATTCTTTACAAGAAGCAGTGTTGCCTACTGGACAAAGCACTGGGCTTGGACTCAGGTGATCTAGTTTTATTCCTAGCATTGCCACTGGTGTGATGGGTGACCTTGAATAGGTGGCTGACTTTTTATGCTTCAATCTTCCCATCTATGGAATGGGGATAATAATGCTGGCAATCTTTGTAAAAAAATCCTTTGAGATTATACCAGGAAGTATCAATTTGAAGCTCAAATTATAAATGTCTTTGAGGTAATAATTCCCTCTTTCCCCACACAGGATTCTGCTCCCAAGACTGATCAGAAAGCACTATACAGCAGCTATTCACTGTTTTTCTGCTTTGTGTATTTTCAGCAGGTTCAGCAACTAAGTTTTGAGTACACAATTTTTAATTGTCCTGATGGAAAAGATGGAAAGAACAAGACTTAGGTTTTTGGGTTTTGGGGAGGGGGGGGAGGTCTGATTCTTGGGATCAGGGAATCCTGCAGGGATGACAATTAAAAAATCATGAGCAAACTTTGCTTGGGAAGTTTCTGAAGTAAAAAAAATAAGCAAGATCCTGTAATGTCTCCAGTTATGTTCCTCATTTTAATGCTTTAAACTGAGTACCTCACACTAGGTGTACTAAGTTGAATTCTTTACATAGCATTCACAGACAGAACAGGGAGAAAAATGTAGCAAATTATTTACCCTGTGGATTGAAATTTGAAATTCTCAGAACTATTTGTGGGCCAAGGATGTTTAGGCGTAGATGCCCAAGATACTGAGGTATCCAAGTCCCCCCACAATTTATTGATTTCAACAGGAAGTTGGGTGACTAAATAGGTCATAGGCTTCTAAATGCTTCCGTGGCTCTGGGCCATAGTTTCCATTTCCTGCTTTGCTGCAGATCATGTAGTAGCAGATCATGCCAGCAGGAGGAGTGCATGCTGCATGATTCAGGGTTGCATTGGCAAATTTCCTGTGGTGGTTCAAATGGTAACTATCTTTGATTTATATTCAGGATGCATCAAGGGATGAGGAAGGGTGCAGATGCATCCACTTTGTAGTCTTTCATCACTCCTACCATCTGCAGAAACTGCCAGATCAGGGCTTGCCCAGGTTGGTTCCCAAGCTGGGAGGACACTCACCAGTACCTATCTGCTCCTGTCAGGCCTGGAGTCTAATGGCCCAATCCTGACTGCACCCTGGCCCCTTTTCAAAATACCACATCCACTGTTGATTGTGTTTGCCTTCCTCAAGGAGCTCTTCTGAGGGAGAGATCAAGAAGTCAGCTGGAGTGAGCTTGTGGCTCTTAATTCTAACACTTCCACTTTTCAGAAATGGCTCCCAGGCTAAGAAAGAGCTGCCAAAGTGGATACAGTTCTGGACTGAGAGTCAAAGGACCTGGGGTTCACTCCAGCTTTGCCATTTATCTGCTATTGTGCCCTTGGGCGTGGTCTTTTTGCCAAGGAAAAGGCCTATCCAGAAGGTGTGCATGAAGCCTGCACAGGGGCAGCTGAATGGAGGCCAGGCGTGTGACCTGAAAAGTGCTAAACCTGTTCCTAACTTGTGCTGCCTACTCAGAGTCATGCATAGCTTTAGGGTGTTCTTAAAGCATCTGCACTATAGGCACACAGTGCTTTTGGGGCCAGTAGATGTGGTAGGTTGAAAGTGCTGGCCTGTGGCTATACTTGCTGAGTTAGACCCAAGCTTGGATGTGATGTTTCTGGCTTCTTCTATCCCTGCAGGATAGGAAAAATTTACTGTTCACTAATGAAGTTAACGGGAGATAATTTAGTAGTAATTGGATGGGCAGATTTATTTTTGGTGCAGAGGGAAATCTTATTGCTAGACATAAAAATTCCAATGAAACAGTTGCAATTTGTAAAATCAAATTGCAACTGACAGTACAGTGTTTGCCTCTAACATTTTACCAGCATAGCAAATGACTTCTCCCACTTCCACCCTTAGCTTGATTGTTCCTCTGATAGATTCCAATGGGGAAAAAAGGGAGTAGCTAGAGTTATCCAGCCCTGCTTTAAAAGGCACAGTTATGGCATGAGGTCATTTAAAACAGTGACCTGTTTGTACCAGTATCGTGGAGATCACTGTGACCTACATTGCACAAGCACTGTTATCTGAGCCAATTAATGGATTCAGCAGCACAGATTAACTATAAACCTGACAGCCACTCTGGATGTGGTGGGTACCGGTGATCTCTACTCTAGAGAAGAGGCTTGGTCCAATGATATCTGGGCTTGCATGAACACAGTGATGTAGAACTTCTGCCATTTAAATAACCAATTCCCCAAGTACTTTTTTGGAATGATTTTAATAACTTCTAATTTCTTAATTCATTGGCAATCAGTAATACTGAATTGATTTACATCTCTGAAATTTGCTTCTAGTCCCAGGTTTCACTCCACATCAAAAGAATTTGTCAGTCTAATCATCATTGCATTATCTGTCATTAATTTCATTAGTGAACCTTTCCTACCGTAACTTACTCAGCTGTAATGCCTAAGATACAGTCATACTCTGAAACTCTTCTCAGCTCTTTCAAATTTTAAGCTTTGAGAAGTCAAGGAAATTTTGGTCCCCCACCTAAGCCCTATTTCTACCATCTACCAAATATGTTCAAATGACTTAACACTTAAGAAAGGTGTAGTACTGATGGTTGCCAAGCTTTTCTTTTTACTATGCGAGTCTGGGCCATGTTGGGTCATGCATGAGCTGTTATCTTTGATTGTCATTGCATAACTTTTTATAGCAGCAGATGATTATACCAGACGATGGAAAAGTACATAGTGGGAGACAGTCTATGTCCCAAAAGACTTACTGTATACATATCTAATGGAGCAGGAGGGAATATGGTGGCAAAGTGAAGTGAGTAATCCAAGGTCATGGAACCAGTCAGTCAGAACCAGGGAACAGGACCCAGGTTTTTTGACAGTCTGTCCCCCAGCCCCATTTTCTTTTTTTACTGATTGTTCCAGAAACTTTAACTTGTCTGTTTATTGTGGGGCAACTTGATTAATTTATGTGGTAGATCGTATGTTGTAAACCAGGAGTGCATATTATTTCCTTGCATGTTTGTTTAGCTATTGTTTCAAAACATTACTATCAGAACATTCACTACTGTCCCAGACATATCTGAGTCAGGATCAGCACCAGCCTGAATAGAAGGCTCTGTTCATTGAAATGTAGCAGTTTATTTAAAGTTGTTCCTAGATGCAGTGTCCCAATAATGTGGTATATAAATACAAGCACTCTGCAGCTCCATAGTGATACAAAAACCTGTGGCAAGCCTGCCTAATTTTTGTGCCTTGGACCCACAGCAGGATCATGTTTTCTACCTCAAGGGATGTTCTGTTGAGTTATGGGTATGGGACCAGCTCCCTCACACTCCTTCTGCTTTCTATCATAGTCTCATTTTCTGCTTACCCCTGTTGGCTTGCTATGCAAGGACCTTAGTGGTATAAGAAGGGAATGGTCTTTGTGCCAGGGGATTCCTGCTTACAGTCCCTTCATATAGCGTTTAGTGGATAGAGTTGGTTTTTTGAACCTCTCTGTGTTGGGAGGGGAGCACAATTTGACAGCTTTTAAAAGTGAGGCCCTGGCAGATGTTATATTTATTACATGCTTAAAGTGTTAATCATGCGATAAATTGTAACATGGCACATGTTTAACAGATTCATGGTGCCATAAAATAACAAACTAGGCCAAGATGTTTCACATTTGAATTAGGACATCTTTGCCTCATATGTAGGATGATTTAATATGAAGGTGTGGCATATTCAGCCTTGCCCTGCAGCCCCAGGGGTTGCAGAGCAAGGCCAGAAACCCACCAGACATGTGGGGAGTCCATTGGCACCCTAGTCCCCGGGTGTCATGTGATTTAGATCTAAGAAATTTTATGTCTGATCCAAAAAATCTCCAGGTGGGCATAAAATTCTGCAGATAAAGTTCTCCAATTGTGGGATTATATTAATATCTACCAGGGACTTAAGTAACATTATCATCACTTTTGCAATCTTTCCTGACCTTTAAATCCTGCTGTGGTTCTAATAATTTTCACTGATACCCTGTTAACCTTCCCAGGTTTTTCTCTTCCTTTCCTAAAACAAGGCAAGCAAGACTGAACACAGTATTTTATGTGAGGGTGAATCACTGTTTGTTCCAATATCCTCTCTCTCATATGTGGTATCATTTTGCGAGCCTCATTTGACAACCTCAAGCATCCTACTTGTTTTTATAACTCTTGCAGCATAGCAATGGGGCAGATAGCTTCACTGAGTCATCCAAGATGGCTCCCAAGCCTTTGTAACTGGGCCCAAGCCCACGAGCATACATGAGAAACTGAGATTGTTTTGCCAGTGTTCATTAGCTTATATTTGTGCAGGCTAAATTTCATCTGCCACCGTGTTGCCTGGTCCCCCAACATGTTTCTGTCCAACTGGAGAATCTCACCAGCCTTCATAGCTCTCATCACCTGAACCAATTTACTGTTTTTAGTAAACTTTGCCAACTCACTGTCCATGTCCTTCTCCTCCTCCCTGTTACACTGAGGCTAGTGAAACAATGGAACCAGAAACCAGTCTGCAATTTCTCTGAGAACACTGGAGCCATGCCGTGATGGGAAAAGAACAGAGTAAGAATGCAACATTAATGTAGTGTCATTTTACTGTAGAACACTTCTGTATGGGGAAGAAATGTTCATGGTGACATGCTACCTTTTTGACGGCTGGTTTTTAATATTTCATGAAACTAAACTAGTTCAGAAACATAAAGCAGCCTTTTACTAAAGTGATTTTCTAGAACAGACTTGGCATAATACACGTAGGCTGGGTCCAGCCAGCAAACTGTCAAGCTTTTTCCCCCATTTTCACTTCTTTAATAAGCTAAGACGTATCGCTCTTATGCTTCAAGGCATCCCAGGAAGCTGGAGATCCCATGTTTCTGAACTGGTACAACTACAGACGTTTCCCTTAAGATTAATCTATTGAGTCTTTTCAACTGGTCTAGGAAAAAAAATCTTTCTTGCCTCAGTGCACAGGAATGAAATTGTCCAAAGCTGTTTAGAAATAGAGAGAGAGAGAAAGATATAAAAGATTTTATTAAAATTTTGGGTAAGACAAAAATATTAATTATCATTATGTGATGATGATCCAGAATAGAGTGTGAGTGCACTGTATTTTCAAATCCTCCCTTCTTCTCCCTCCCAACCCTGCTCCAATAATACATCCCTAAGTCTATTTCAGTGGAGTTCCACAATTAATTCTATTAGTATTTCTCACTGTTGTCCTAGTAAAATAATTCCTTATTGAGGTATAACTTTATATTTAAACAGTATATACATACTGTTATATAAACTACATCCATTCTTCTTTAGTGGAGGGAGAATTATTAGCAAAATGATGGAGATATTTTCATCTGATGCATTGATTTTCTTACCATCCCTTGACTGGCTGTAGGGCACTCCTTTGGTCCCAGCCTATGCTACTTTCCTTATGCATGACTTAGAGAATGCTGCAATTTTACCTCTTCCTCAGGAAAGGTTCTTCATACATCACTGAACAAGACCAGCTAAAGGCTAAATACGGCCACTTGACCCAAGTTTGTGGTCCCAAATTTCAGAGTGAAAATGAGGGAATGCAGACGAGTTAAAAAAACCCAAACAGTCTCTTGTACTTGGTTTGCAGAATTCCAACATCTGGGGACCAGTTCAACCGTATTGCTTGTTGGACCACTTGGAAAATGTAGCCTGAATCAGCGGGTCTATTTAATTCTACCTTTCTCCACCACCAAAGTGGGTGGGAGTCTATGACTGCTGCATCAGTGGAAAGAAATTATATTGGCTCTGTAAAGCCACAATTTTCAACCTATTGTTTGTTGCCCACAAATGGGTTGCCAGAAGTTTTCTGTGGAAGTAGGATGCAACAGAAGACTACAGAAGGGCTCACATCATAAAAAATATGGCCTTAGTTTGCTGTTTCTTTGGAAGTATAAGTAGAAGAATGGAGTCTGAGATTGTGATCCCATTTACCTACCTTCAATCAATCTGAGAAGGGTTGAGAACTATCTGGTACGGTTCAAAGAAAAGCTTGTACCTGTGATTTGTCTTCTGGTTTCTCTCTTTTGGGTTTTATTTCAAGTGATAGACTTGCCCCTGCCTTTCTCTCAGAGTGAAATCCTGTAGTTCATGCCATTATTAAGATGAATCAGTAGCATATCACATCTCCAGGACACTTACCTCTAGCAGGTCCAACTAAACTTGTACTTTGCAGAGTAATCTTCTCCGGCAGCTATGACACAGTGGGGTAAAAAGATTGGTAGAAAATAACTTGTTAATAGGGTGTGCTTTTATTTATCCATGAGGAACCATCACTAGCAGGGGAAAGGGGATTAAAAATAAGAAAAATCTATATGCATATTGTCTTATCTTTTCTTAACTTAGCAAGGAGGCTCTGCTAAAGTCAGAGACCCTAAGCCAGTGGTTCTCAGCCTTTTGAGACTTGAGGCATGTCTTATTAGACTTGAGGCATCCCTTGGAAAATGCCAGCTCTTACTTTTTACTTGTTTTTCAACTACAGAAAAAACAGAGCAATTCTTATGCTGCATATTAACTCAGAAAGACTCCAAGAGGGCAGAATTGCTTTAACACTATGAAATGTATATAAGGGGTGTATTTCAGAATTGGGGGGAACACCTGTTCACCAGAGCGCCCCATGGGATGACAAGGTCAAACAGTCACAAAATTCTCTAAGACCGTTTCAGGCTGGACTTCTTTACAGTCCAGCCCCCAAGGCCTGGAACAGACTGCTGCCAGAGGTTGTGCAAGCACCTACTCTGGATTTCTTTAAGAGTCAATTGGATGTTTATCTTGCTGGGATCCTGTGACCCCAGCTGACTTCCTGCTCCTGGGGTAGGGGGCTGGACTCAATGATCTTGCAAGGTCCCTTCCAGCCCTAATGTCTATGAATCTATGAATTCCTATTTGAAATCTCTTGTGAATCATGTTTGCATACCTAACAGCGCTTACATTGCAGCACCGTTGAAAAGTTCGCAAGACACCCCAGAGTGCGTGACACCCTGGCTGAGACTCACTGCCATAAGCACTGGTGCTATGGGAGGCAGATTTCTTTCTGCAGCTTCTGTCTCTCTGACAGTTGGGCTTCCCTAAATCAGCATGAACTCTTAGCACACAGAAACCCTTCAGTCAAGGTTTCAAAGTTCTGTTGTTAGACTTGGGATCCACATCAGCAGTAGCTTTGCATTTGACAGAATCAGTTGCTAGGGGCAAACCCCAGGCTATTATGTTGAAGCTTTCTCTGGTTCTGATGAGCTGCATTTAACCCTATCTCCTCCACATAACATCATCTCTAAATCTGCAGAGCTGTATGTGGCTTTTATAAAAATAACATTGATAATCACCATATTTTTCATGCCACCTATCAATTCTTAACAGAGGGATCAAGAGGCTCCTATTTCTCCAGGCTTCGTGCAACCGCCAGGCTATACCCATTACTAATGCTGGAAATGGAGAGGCAAGCATCAGATGGCTCATGTTGACTTGGGATTGCATGGCAAGGTTTGGAGACATGCCAGAATTGGGGGAACCCATTGGCTTCCCATGCTGGGCACTTGTAAAAGCTTACTCTGCAGCCCTGCATTGCTGGTCCTTGACATCAGGCTTCCCTGTGTGGTATGTGATGAGATCTTCCAAATTTGATCCCAGATCCCTTGCAAGTGTGACATAGCAGGTCATGCAGTTTTAGGGATCTGTCAGATCCCAATCATGTGACTAAATTAACTTCTTTTGGTAACCTGAAGCATTCACACTGAGAGTAGTTGTGGTTTAGCAGCTTTTCAATTTTGCAGCTGCAGAACTAATTAAAGATAGGGTTCTGTGGGTGTAAAATCATACGTCATTTGCTCACTTAGATATCTGAAGGCCCATAAGAAGTATTTTTCACCATGGACAAACTATGCAATTCATTTGAAAATGGTGGTCTTGAGTGAGCCTGTCATGATTATCTTACGCAGTGGTGACAAAGTCACTTTTTGGTCACTTTTTAGCAAGATGGTGGCTGTTGCAACCATAGACATAGAAATGGTCATTCTAACTGGACTCAAAACTACTGTAATGGGGCTCCTATCCCATTACTGAATAACGGAGCCAGAGAACACCAGCTAGCTCCAGGGATCTGGAAGAACTGTGAAGAGCAGATAGGCCTTTAAGAAAAATGGCTGCTGGTCCTGGTGCAGAAAGCACAATCAATGCTGCCATTGACAGGGCTGGTGGGAAAGTAGTGGGTTGGGAGATGCAAGAGTACATAGTTGCAGGCTTCCTAATGCCAGGACCATCACTGAGGCCTCAGGCAGACTGTGACCTGCCAGGGAAAAGAAGCTCCAGACTAGAGAAGGCCTTATGGAGGCTCAACAGCAAAAGGCATCAAAATGAACTTCCTTTAGCTGTATGCTTATTTGTTATCCCTGAGGTGTGATACAGACCCAGGTTGGGGGTGAATTTCAGTTTGAAAGCAGCTAGCTTATACCTTTGTTTAAGTTTATACTAGAGGACCAGGTGTGCCTGATAAGGGAGACATGGAAGCCACAGGGAAGCCTAAGGGGCACCCAGCATAAAGCCTGCCTGGGTCAGCGACCCCAGGGAGCTAGAAGCAAGGGACCAGAGACTAGAGTTTGAGAGGATGAGACCTGAAAGCTGCGAGGCCTAGAGCCCAAGAAGGCATTATCAGAGACTGGAGACCAAGAAGGTGAGACCAGGGCTAAGGGATCTGAAGTTCAAGGGTGCAAAACCAGAGCCTGACAGGGTGAGACTGGAGGCTGGCACCTGAGAGAGTGAGATACAGGACTGGGGCCCAGGAGCCAAGGTCTATGGCAGTGGTCCTGGGCTAAGGGGCACAGCCAGAGTAAAGGGCTAATGCTGGGCCAACCAAAGCCAAGGCAGATTTGAGGCCTGAGGGGCCAAGTGCTATATTGGGGCTAAGGGGTCCACCTCTGACTCCTACAAAGTAACATCTTTGAGGTATGGATTTGGCTATAGGCGAGGTGGAGGTCATGATTCTAGCCCTTAAGGCAATTTAGGGCAATGGGGTTGGAGCCCTGTAGACAGTGGCACTTTGTGGTCAGGGTAGGAAGAGTCCCCCAAGCTCACTGGCTTCTGAGGACAGCCTCCCCACTTTATTTTAACATTAAGGCATGGCAGGAGAGACAGCAGGATGTGACCCTGAGAGGCCAGAGTGAGCAACTGGGGCAAGATCAAGGCAGATGCCAGTGGGCGACATGACAGCCCTCGAGGCCTATCCTGCTATAGCTGCATAAGACCTTAGAGACAGGAAGGTATTCGGGTAATCTTTCTGGAGAGTAATCATGGTGAAAAATATCCTCCTTTTATCCTCCCCCACTCACTGTGGGGGAAGAAATTACCTCTTGCATGAAAAGCCCTATAATCCACCAGTGTTGGAAATTCTGGCTCCAACAGGAAGGAGCCCATTAGTATAAGGCATCCTGGCATAACAAAAGTGTCCCACCAATGTGGAGATGTCCCATGCATCTGATCATCTGGCTAAGGGGGAAAGAGAAGAGCATGGAGCAGTGCTATGATTCTCATATTATTTCTAGCCTCTCCAAAATCAAGAAATGATGAAGTTCTTTTGGTAACTCTTTCTTGTGCAATTTTACTAAAGGAGAAAGGTCTAGAAAAACTTTTTAATGGAATATGGAATTATCCAGCTGCTTATTATCTGAGTGGAATCTTTGAACCATCTGATGTTCGTATCAGTAATTGCAGTAAGTGGCTTCCACTAGCATAACATGCCAGATCTTTCTTTAATCCTCCAATATCTTCAGCTTGATTAATTGTACTTGGTCAAATCATGCAGTAAATACTCAGGAAAAACTTCCATTGAAGCCAAAAAGATGGCCAGGGAACCTGATACCACTGTATTTGAAGTCACAGCAAAATTCCCATTACTTCAGTAATTCAGGATGGAACTTGTGCACAATAAAGGTCATCTTTCTCAGTCTATTTTCTATCTATGGCCCAGATTCACAACTCATTGACATTAATGCAGAGACCTCCTTTGACTTTAGAGGTCTTTGGAGTAAACCCTGAGAGACATCCTGTCTTTATTAAACCTGAGAATGAGTCGCAATGACTAACGTGTAGTTTACAGAAGAAGGTAGTGCCAAAGGTGAAGTCACAAAGTACAGTATGGTTGAGTGTTATGCGCCTATTCTAGCATATAGTATGTTTCTTCCTGAAGAATCGTTGTCTTTAATTCTGGATTTATCAGCTGAGGGATAGAAAACAGTGACATGGTAATGTATCCCTTGTCCATGAGAGCAATAGTTTCCAGGGGGATAGATAAGGTATAAAGGGAACTGGAAAAAAGTTATTTTAAGCAATCTTGCATTTAGCATTCATTGCTGGATAAATATATACTAGTAGAGTTCTCCTGGCAGGGAATGGGGCAGAGCTGGGGAAGTGTATCACTATGAAAATTTTATGGGTAGGCAGTTATCTGAAAAGGAATGTTACAAAATTGTTCAGGAGCTTGTCCACAGTTAAAGCCATGGTTACTACTGTACCACAACATCTCATTTCCCAACAACAGAAGAAGTTACATGTAATTTAGAGAAAATAGTCTCTCTTTTACATTAAAAACAACTTTTTAAAATGCTGGGAACTGGAAATTAATTTCAGATCATTTTATGTGCTACACTTCATGAGGTTTTTATGTAAATATTCCCATTACATGCTTTGTATCTAACCATTTAGTTAACAGAATACATGAATGATTCATGGTACCCCTATATATAATGCATAATTAAATCATGGACTGATGGAGTGGAATTTATTAATTGTGAAGACACATGTGTTACCATGATACTAATTTATTTCTTTCAATTTTATTGACATATTGCTCACTCATCTGTGATTGCCTGCTTTGTTGCATTACCAAGGAACAGTAACATGTTGTTAAAACAAATTATCTGGACATTTGGATAGGCTGTTTGTTCACTGATGGGAACAATATGTATTTAGCAAAAAGATTTAATGTAAATTATTATACATGGGGCATTATCTTAGCACTGTACCATGACACTAAAGCTGCTCTGGTGAGCCGTATTACCCACCAATAAAGGCAAGAGAATATTAGAAAAAGAACTAAAGAGATTCTTTCATGAGAGAACTCAGAATGGTTGCATGACTGCCGCCAGAACATGATCTTTGAAAAATCATATGATAGCTAGCCACTCATGTTTAAAATAATGCAGTTAGGGCATTTGGAGTATTATATATTTTACAGAAATTAGAAAGTGCATTAAAAACTTGTCTCAACAGTTCAACTGAGGTACCAGATCCACTTTAAAATTTCAGAAAGTTCCAGCTTTTGAGACATTTTGAAGTGTAGGGCACTTCTAAGTTCACACTAGTTCTCTCAAGAAGTGTCCTTGTTTCCTACCATATCTCTTTGAACCTCCTTCATTCCATCATTAAATACAAATCTCACTGTTTCCTTGGGCTGTGTGAGTCTTCGGATCCCACTTTGGATCCAGACCTGCTTCAGATGACTTGGGGTCCAAAGTGGCACTTCTGAATCAATGCAGGATCCCAGTAATGGTGTCCGGAGTGGGTTGGGGGCATCTGAAGCACTTTGGATCCACGTTGGATGCTTTGGAGCCACTTCAGCCATTTTGAGGCAATTAGAAGAGGGAGGGGATGCGGGGGAAGGATGGAGAATGGGAGTGGGGAGGGAGGGGGAGTGTGGGAGGGAAGACTGATGTCTGTAGGTAACCAATGAAAAGGATTTCTCCCTGGCTACCTTTCCAATGGCAGCGTCTGTGGGGTGGGACTAAAAAAAGTATAAAAGCCCCAGTTTTCAGCCCTCCTGTGCCTTTTGCAGCCTGTTCCCTGTTAGCAGAAGTGTGAGAGAGGAACGCTGAGACTGAGACCTGCCTGCTGCTTTTTTGTGTTATAAAGGAGTAGTTAGGATTTAGTTTAGCTTTGCTTAGTTTAGCTTAGCTATTCAATTCAACTATTAGTAGCATTACAATTCAGTTTATTTCTTTGTATTATTTTGGGGGGAATTTGTTTTGGAAACTTTGCAATAAGACAGTTGTGTTTTCCCAGCCAGTGTTATCTACACTGTGCAGGGAGGCAAAGTTTGCTCGCATGCATGCACACACACACGCATATACACAGAGACCCAGAATATAGAAAAAAAATTACACCAGAAGAAGACAGACAGATGTTTACAGAAGAGCAAGACACAGATAATATATTGAGACACAGGAAGACACGCAAATAATTTCATTCACACCACAAGAGAGGCAATATAGTGAGAGTCAGAAAGAAGGCACGCAAATAATTTCATTCACAGCATAAGCTAGACACAGATATTCACAGGAGAACAAGACAGGTATACAAAAGGATTCACACTTACACAGAGACCTTTTGGGATTGGGGGGGGACAAGCTTCCCCCCTCCATCCCAAACACAGATGCATTCTATTCCCGAGCAGCCGTGACATCAGTGCTGCCAGTGGAAGCAAGGAGGTGGGAGCAGTGTCTGCACCTAACGTCCCTGCACCTGCACCACCTTTGCTAAGTCCAGAAGTAGGCACCAGCAGTGGAATCACTGCCTCTTCCACCCCAATTTCAGCTCTCAGTGTGACCCTCTCACTGCTGGAGCTGGAGCTGGAACTAGGGATGCTGAGCACGCTGGCTCAGGCAATTCTGGGGACTGAGGGGGAATCAGTGTTTGTGCCCCACACCCCTCAAGTTTCCCCTAGATCCAGGTCTGCTCCAGAAAGCAGCACCTCAGAGGAGGCTGAGGTTGCGAAGGCAAGTGGCTCAGCTGAGGCAGCTCCTTGTGTTGTTGAGCCTCAGCCTGCTGAGAAGGGGGAAAAGGCAGGATCCTCACCCTCAACCCAGAAGTGGGGGAGTAGTGTGGTGTGGGATCATTTTGAGGTGGCAGATGATCCCAGGTATGCCATCTGCCAGGACTGCCAAAGGCACATGAGCTGTGGCAAGGATGTGAGACACTTCTCCACCACGGCCGTGCTGCTGCATCTGAGGAGCACCACCCCCTTGCCCTTCTTCCTGCTACTCAGCCTGGTACCAGTGCAAGTGTGCTGAAAGGGAAGTCCTCTGCTCACTCCAAAGCCTCCTTACCCCCAAAGCAGGCAGGTCATAGTATCTAGGGTCAGAAGGGGCCTAGAGCAGGCCATCTAGTCTGACCCCCCGCCAATGGCAGGAATGAGTGCTGGGGTCGCAGGACCCCAGCCAAGTACCTATCTAATCTGCTCTTAAAGATGCCCAAGGTAAGAGCAAGAACAACTTCCCTAGGAAGCCGGTTCCACATCCCAGCCACCCTAACTGTGAAGTAGTGCCTCCTAATGTCCAAATGCCAAAAGTAGTGCCTCCTAATGTCCAGGTCACCCTGGACCAGTGGGGGAAAGGTGGACAGAAAGCAGGGCGCATTCCCAAGGCGTATGAGATCACCCAGAACAATGAGGAGATGTTTGCTCTGGGTAGCCAGCCCTTCTCCCTAGTTGAATGACCAGGGTTCAGGTGGTTCATAGCACTTCTGGCCCCATTTTACAAAGTGCCCACATGTACCACCTTTAGCAGGGTGGTGGTGCCCACCCTGTATCAGGCATGCAGGGGGTACTTGAGGGAGGAGCTGCTCAAGGCAGGGTCACTGGTAGCCTTGCATTTCACCTCTGACATCTGGAGCAGCTGGGGTGGCGATCACGCCTACTTCTCCCTCACGGGGCACTGGTGCACTCAGTCAGGCTGTTGGTGGGCTCTACTGCAAGCTGAGGTGCTGGATGAGTTCCACATGGCAAGGGAGATCATGGGGGCCATGAACCGCATGGTGCAGGGGTGGCTTGCTGGTCAGGCCGAACTCACCTATGGGTTCATGGTCACTGCCATTGGGCCAATATGGTGAAGGCTGTCCGTGATGCCAACTTTGTTGGCATCTGCTGTGTGGCCCACAGGCTGCACCTAATAGTGAGGGATGCCTTGGAGGGGGACAGAACTGCTGGTGATGGTGCTGCCTCCAGTACTGCTACAAGCCAGCTGATTTCAAAATGCAGGAAGGTGGTGGGCTACTTCCACTGCAGCATCAAGAGGGGCAAGATGCTGGTGGAGAAACAGGCAGAGTTTAGCATCCTGCAGCACAGAATCATGCAGGATGTGGAGACTCAGTGGAACTACACATACCTAATGCTCAAGAGGCTGGTGAAGCAACAGAAGACCATCCATGAGATAGTCTTGCTTGGGGAAATAGGGATCAGCAACCCACTGAACAGAGCTGAGTGGGGTACCATCTCCCAGATGTTGGTGGTCCTCAAGCCCTTCCTCGAGGCCACCGAGACCCTTAGCACTGGCGATGCCCTCCTCAGCCAGGTGATTCCCCCTACTGAGGGAATTGGAGAGCCAAATGGAGAAGTTCCAGGGGATCAATGTTCCTGACTGGGGCAGGCCGCTGTCACCAGATGTGCAGGCACTGGTGAGCAAAGTTACCTCTAAGGTGTGTGCATGTGCAGCCATGCACAACAAAGTGTGGCCACGCACACCCTTTCGAGGCCACACACCAGGAGAGACTGGGGCAGGAGCCTGGTGTGGGCTCTGCTGGCTTCCAGGAAGTGCTCCACCCCCTGGCCCTGATGTGGGGGAGCAGTGTCTCCGCTGTCCCGCATCGGGGCCAGGGAGTGGAGCACTTCCCTGGAGCTGGCGGAGCCCATGCCAGCCCCCCACCTTAGCTTCCATCCCTGCCTTGCCTCACCTCACCTCAGGAAGGAGATGCTGCCTGCCCTAAGTGAGGCTCCATCGGCTCCGGGACACTGCTGTGGAACAAGGCAGGGATGGAGGCTGGTGAAGGCAGCTGATGCGGGCTCTACTAGCTCCGGGAAAGTGCTCCACTCCCCACCCCTGATACAGGGGAGTGGAGCACTTCCCCAAAGCCAGTGGAGCCTGCATCAGGCTCTGGCCCCTGGCTCCAGCTCCTGGCCCTAGCCGCCGCCTCCCAGCCCCTGGCCTCTGGCCCCCTGGCCCCTGGCTCCAGCCCTTGGCCCCTGGCTTCTAGCCCCTGGCCCCCAGTTCCACCCCTGGCCCCAGCTCTTAGTCCCCGACCCCAACCTTCAGCTACTGGCCCCCGGCTCCAGCTCCCAGCTCCGGCCCCTGGCTCCCGGCCCCAACCCTTGGCTCCCTGGCTCCAGCCCCTGGCCCCTGGCCCTAGCCTCCAGCCACTTGCCCCCAGTTCCAGCCCCTGAACCCAGCCCCTAGCCCCCGACCCCAACCTCCAGCCACTGACTCCAGCTCCCAGCTCCACCCCCCGGCCCTTGGCTTCCGGCCCCAACCCTTGGCCCCCCAGTCCCAGCCTCCAGCCCCTGGCTCCAGCCACTGGCCCCTGGTCTCAGCCCCTGGCTCACAGCTTCTGGCTCCAGCCTCTGGCCCCAGCATCCAGTCCCAGGCCCCAGCTCCAGCCTCCAGTCCCTGGCCCCAGCCCCCAGCCTCTGACCCTCAGCCCCCTTCAGTAAGTGTCCCACGCTGGACTGAGGCAGTGTGTTCATGGACCAAGGTGGTGCACTCGCGGACCACTGCTCCTTAGAGGGAACATTGCTGATGAGGTGGCTGAAGGAGGGCATCAGGAGATGGCTGGATCTCTTGCAGTCCAATATGGTCCACGTGATGGCGGACATTTGCAACCCAAGGGTGAAGGGGAGCATGTGCACTGGCAGCCCCAAAACCCTTGATCACTGGATGCTGGTGCCGGTGAACAAAGTCAGGGAGGTCGAAGTGCAGAGGTGAGGGGATGTGGAAGAGCGGGATGCACTTTCCCATGCCAGCACTCCCAGTGGCAGCACCAACACCAACACCAGCCAGTCTTCTCCACGCCAGCCACTGCCAATGTGAACCCATGGGCATGGCTTCAGTGCTGGGGTCCAAATGCACCAGCCCTCAGCCTTGGGCAGGTAGTGCCAAGGCTTTAGTGGCTACCTAGCTCACTGAGGATGTGGAGCCACTGGACTGCCACCCCTTGGCCTACTGGGCAAACCACAGCCAGATGTGGCAGGATCTGGCCATGGTTGCCCAGCAACACCTGTCCTGTCCACTGGTCAGTGTTCCAAGTGAGAGGGTGTTCAGCGTTGCTGGGGATGTTGTGACACCCACCACACCTGCTTGGATCCTACGTTGGTGGAGCAGCTGGTGTTCCTAAAGGTGAAACTCTCACTGCTGGGGTTCCCCAACTCCACCTGCAGACGGACTGAGTGCCACCCTCCTCACTCCGTCCGCACCAATTTCCTTTTTTGAGGTTTTGAAAAGCCAAATAATGCCCTGCTCTCAGCTGGAGGGGGCACTAACTGCATCACCAGCCAGCAGGGGATGAACATGTCCTTGCTGAGCTCATTCACCTGCCAGGACGAACCTGGAGGTATGGGACTATGGGAAGGACGAGGCCCCAGGTCCTGGGCATGACCACTAAAACTGCACCCTGCCAAGGTAGAGAGACCTAGTGGGACTGCTGGTGGCGCAGCAGCCCCGTAAATGCCAGGACCAATGATCCCCTGGTGAAAGGTGGGTAGGAGGCACCATAACCTCCACTTAACACATGCACGCACAAAATCCTGGCTGGGGAACACCCAGACCTGTCACATCTTTGACAGGCCTGACGCTTGCTGGTTGCAGTGCAGTTGTGAGGTTCCTGGTGAGCTCAGCTTAGCTACCCAGGATGCCAGCTTTAGGGTTGAAAACCCCTTTGTCAGGCTGAGGAAGTCCCTGCAGTTGGTCCTGGATGGAAGGAATAGTAAAGAAGCCAAAGGCTGGCCTGGCCCACAATGCAGGCAAGAAAGCCAGTCAGTGAAAATGGAAATAGAGGTGTTGGGGAGGAGGGACAGGCTTGGGTGGGGAACAGGGGGGAAAATGGGATGTAGCAGCTCAGGCGAAAGTTCAGAAGTGCCTGGGGTATCAGGTGCCCAGCAGGTCGCAGCGTGCCAGAACTCCGCTGTGTATATTGAGTCCGTGAGTTTCTGTACCTACTACCTAGGAGACTGATGAAGTGCAGTTCATAGGCCCAACTCTGAGAAGTGATTTCAATTGTTATTTGTTCCCTCTCAGGATCAGGCCTGAGAGTTTGGATACAGAGTGTTTTTTGGGGAGGAATGTGCCACTACAGTAGTTGGGTTTTGTTGTCTTTGATAGATTCTGGTGTGCAGTTTGTGGGGTACTGGGGATAGCTGGCAGGTTTTGTGTTTTGAGCTGTAGAAAGTTGGCTTCAGTTCTGGTCATGAGCCTAGGTGCTTGTTTGAATGTACAAACCACTTTTCAGAGCTGGGCCTATGCACTGCACTTCATCAGCCTCCTAAGTAGTAGGTACAGTAACTCATGGACTCAATATACACAGTGGAGTTCTGGCACACTGAGACGGGCTGGACATCTGACACCCCAGGCACCTCTGCACTTCTACCAGCACTGCTACATCCCATTTCCCCCCCTGCCCTTCAGCCCAGCCTGTCCCTCACCCCCTGACACCTCCGTTTCCATTTTCACTGACTGGCTTTCTTGCCTGCATTGCAGGGCAGGGCAGGGCAGCCTCTGGCTTCTTTACTCTTCCTTCCATCCAGAACCAACTGCCTGACAAAGGAGTACGTCCTCAGCCTGACAAAGGGGTTTTTAACCCTAAAGCTTCCAAAGATACATTTTTTTAAGTACTTTTTTTTCATAATACACATATAGACATATAAACACAAGATAAGCCATCAGACACCATGAATAACATCATATGTCCAACACAGCACAACATCTTGACTTCTTGCTGTCAATTCCTTTATAAAGTGACAGGCTCTGCGACGGGTCCGTGTGACTACCTTTGCTGCTGCTGCTGCTACTGGCGTTGGGCCAGCTAAGTTATTGTACCTGTTGTCATGTAAAGTGGAAGACCGGGCATGAGGCTATAGGGGAGGAGGAGGCCTCAGTGGGGCACACTGCCATGTTGTGCAGAGGCCCCAGCACCAGGCAGGGTGCACCTTAACATACACAGTGTCACCCACCCACATCACAAGTTTTACTTGTCAGCAGCTTGAAGTGCAGAGCCCCAAATGACAGACTCCCCAAGTGAGACACACACAGCTGGCAGGCTTTGCGGCCTGGCAGGGCCCAGCACTCACTCAGGCCTGCTCTAGGACACACACTCACAGCTGGCAGGCTTTGTGGCCTCAGCAAGAGCTACCACCCCTGCAGTTTTCAACCTGCTGTGCCTTAACACACACAGGGTCATTTGTGTCATGAGTTTTGCCTGTCAGCAGCTTGCGGTGCAGTTCCCCTCAACCTCTACACCGATCTTCTTGAAACTTGGCAGGCTTTGTGGCCTCAGTAAGAGCTCCCACCCCTGCGGTTTTGACCCCTCTTTGTGTTGTAACATATAGATGTGACAGGAATTTTGCTTTCAGGAATTTGGGGTGCAGTTCCTCCCAAACCCCTGCACTGATCTTCTTGAAACTTGTCAGACTTTGTGGCCTCACCAGGAGCCACTATCCCTGCAATTTTCAGCCCCCTGTGGTGTAACACAGACATGACAGGAGCTTAGTTTTTGAGGATTTGGGGTGCAGTCTTCCCCAAACCCCTGCACCAATCTTCCTGAAACTTGGCAAGCTTCATGCTCTTGGCAGAGGCTATGTCCCCTGCAAGTTTCATCCAAACCATACAAAACCCAACAAAGTTATAGACCTTTCATTGATTCCCCGTTATACCCTATGGCTGGATCTCCAAGGCAGCTTCGAAGCTTTAGAGCCACTTTGGCCGGATCAAGGCGGAAACCTCGTCCCGAGCTCCAGATTGGATCGTAGACATCTGAAGCAGCTGGATCCAAAGCCGGATTGTATCGCTGCCAACTCTCACAGCCCTACTGTTTCCTTCGTTTCTTCCTTACGTACCTGCCTTGGTGTCTTCTTTTTTGACTCTTTCAGATGAAACATGGTGCATTCACCATCACTTGCAGTTTTCAAGTCAAGACTAGATATCTTTGCAAACATTATAGCAGACAGTATTGACTTGATGTAGAAATTCTTGGGTGAGATTTTTTGCCTTATGCTCTCGAGGACAAATTAAATAATTATTAAAATGTGTTCTGATTTTAAGGCACATGAATGCCTCTGTATCACACCTTGCTGGTTTTCACTGTCTCTACATTCCAAAAATGTCATGAAGTCATATACTAGGCAAAAGAGCACCTATCCCACGCACACTGTTCCCATCAAAAAATTCTGTTGTCCTCATTCTCTGGATTTCCTGACATATTCCTTGCCAGAAGTGGGGAAGCCCATTGGCTTCCCATGCTGGGCACTTTTTAAATCCTTGCTCTGTAGCCCTGCATTGCTGGTCCCTGACATCAGGCTTCCCTGTATGGTGTGTGATGAGCTCTTCCAAATTTGATCCCAGATCCCTTGCAAGTCTGACATAGCAGGTCATGCAGTTTTGGCGATCTGTCAGATCCCAATCTTGTGACTAAATTAACTTATTTTAGTAGTCTGAAGCATTCACACTGAGGCTAGTTGTGGTTTAGCAGCTTTTCAATTTTGCAGCTGCAGAACTAATTAAAGATAGGGTGCTATGGATGTAAAATCATATCTCATTTGCTCACTTAGATATCTGAAGGCCCGTAAGAAGTATTTTTGTGATCTGTGTTTTAGGGTGCAATCCTGTATTGCACAAGTACACCCCTTTAGAAATTCAGTGAGAAGTGGCAGCTTGCAGGACAAGTACCTTAGATTGGAAGGCTTTCTTCACAGGGGCTGTGTCTTCTTTTGTGCAGTACTGGACGCATTGTTAAACACAGATTGATAGGTGGACACAGAATTACCTATTGCAATTGGTCCTTAGTGGAATTTGCACTATCAGTCACAGGGTAAAGCAGATTAATGTAACAACCATTTGAAAGCTGGAACTTTACTGACCTATTTGAAAAAGACTGACACATAGCTTTTCCAATTGTATCTATATGTTTGTACCTCCTACAATAGAAGATCAGGATATTTTCATCTCTAACTATCTGATTTGTATTTGCAGTAGAAGAATGAAAGACATCAGTATCCAGATTTGCTTCTTCAGTTTAGCTGTAAGTATAAAAAATGCCAGTATAAATTCTTTCACAGCAGGGAAGTCATCTTCTTTGAAGCTTGACCCCTGGGATCTTTTAGTAGTCAAAGCAATTTAACCACAGGGGCGGGGCGGGGGGGGGGGGGGAGGGAAGGGAGGAAGGAAGAAAGGAAACCCCCTCATTCTGAAAGATTTGGAAGCAAAAAGGAGTAAAGGGACCTGTGGTCAGTGAAGGGTGGGGACTGAACCAAGCTGTCCAAATGCCCTGTTTTGAGTGTTTTGTGTGGAGCTCATCAAGCATTCAAAAATTACCCTAAGGGTTGAATTGACACGTTAGTCTAACTCTAGACAAAAACAGGGTCCTCAAAACATGTTACCCAGTGCTAGAGCCAGACCCAAGCTTGGAGAAATCTTCAGGAAGCACTATAGCTCCTGCATAGTAGGGACGGGCAAGGGTCATAGATACACCAGAGATATATAGTGGAAAGGGGAACTGAGTGGCTCTTTGACTCCAGACTATGGAGGAAGTGAGGAGTAGCATCCCCCACAGTGACTTTGCGCCATCCCAAGTGAAACTGAAGACAATATTACAATGCAGTAAAGAATTAGTTGGTACGTGAGTGTCCCATATGAAACAAGGTCAGGAATGAATTCAGTAGAATAATATACTTGGAAAGTCAAGGAGATCCTCACTGCCTGACCAGTTATTTGATTTAGTAACAGATGCCACATGTTAGAACTCAGGCTCATTCTCAGTTTAGTTTGATAACTGGAGGTTAATATTGAGTTAAATTGTGGTAGACTATTCCCCCTTCCCACATCTTTATTATACCTTAGAAACATGGTGTTCAAGGCTGACTAGGACTGTGGGATCATTATCACAGGCCATTAAATTTCACCCTCTTACATTTATATTGAGTCAAATAAATTGTGTCTGACTAAAGCGCAAATTGTATTTTGCCCAAAATGTATCTTCCACAAAAGCATCTGGGGAAGGACATCCAGAACACTAGAGAACCCACCCTTTTTTTTCTTTTAGTCTAGTTCTCTCTTCTGTCTCTCTAGCTGTTATACTTGCTGTGGTTGAAACAGAAGATTTGTGATATGGTCAGTGTATCTTCTTCCAGAGCCTTGGCTGTGACACTTCTAAGACCCACCTGGAGTTTTTTTTTCTGTACTGAACATATTTCTTCCTATCCCTTTGTACCAAAACTTCCTTTCAGCAGCAGTTTGTCCTAGCAAAGCAGAAGTGAAAAGAGGCTGAGTTGAAGTTGGACTCCTGCGCATGGGATGGCTGCTTGTCACTTGATAGGCCTTCCCTTTCTCCCAGTCCGTAGAGGGATTTGGTAAGAACAACAAGAGAAGTGAGAGGGAGAAGCTAACAGATCCAACTACTTAGCTAGTTTTTGTTACAGGAAATACTGTAATTTTCCTGGGAAATATTTTGCCTCCAAATTCAAGGTCCTATTACCCATAGTAAGAGACAATTTTTGCCCAAAGATTTTATAATCCAAATGGACAAGAGAGAAAGGAAGGACTATTCCAGCCTGCAGTTGGGCTAGGGCAGGGGCGGGGAATTATTTTGAGCGGAGGGCCGCTTACCCAGTTTTGGCAGGCTGTCGAGGGCCGCATGGGTAGCCCCGTCCCTTGAAGGTGCCCCACCCCTTGACAGGTGCCCTGCCCCCTTGTCACCATCTTGGGACCAACATCACAATGTCCCAGGGCCAACACCGGGGGGGCCCAAAGCAGGGCGCAGGCTGGCAGGGGTCCATGAAGCTAGGCTGGGCTACACCAACAGGAATAGTGGAGCTAGACTGGCTCCATAGAGCCCCTGCTGGCTGGGACCCCGCGCTCCTACCACCCTGCTCTGGGCCCTGTTGGCACTTGCCCTGGGACACTGGTGCAGGCCCTGTGTTCCCACTGGCTCCCCACCCGCTCACTCCCAGTGTCCCCCAGCCCCATGGTAGAGGTGGGGGGCAGTGCACAGCCCCGACACCCTGCTTGCCAGCAGGGACGAAGCTGGTGCTGAGTGTGGGAAAAAGTGGTCCCTCACCTGCCCAATGACTGGCACCCTGTGTTGCAGGCACTCGCAGCCCATGTGGGGCTGTCTGGAACAGGCAGAGGCAGCCCCAGGCAGGTTGCGGGTGCCTGCGGTGTGGGGCACTGGCGATGGGATGGGCCAAGGGCCACTTTTCCCTGCACTTTTCCCTGCACTTTTCCCAGCACCAGATTATAACATGGCCCTGTGCCAGCCTGGCAGTAGGGTCAAGTTACAAGGTGGTGCTGAGTGTGGTGTGGGGGAGAAAGCAGCCCCTCCGTACCCCATGCATGATGCCCCATGCTGCAGGCACTCGCAGGCTGCTTGGGGCTGCCTGTGCCTGCTCTGGACAGCCCTATGTGGGCTGCAAGTGCCTGCAGCATGGGGCACCAGGCATGGGGTGGGTGAGGGACCACTTTTCTCTGCACAGGGAAGGAGCCCAGGGAAAAGCTGAGCATGGGGGGGAAGCAGCCCCTCCCCCACCCCATGCCTGGGAGAGGGGCCGCTTCCCCCCCCCCCCACACACACACTCTTTCTTTGCCCAGGGTCCACCCTCCACCTACCTGAGCTTCCCACGCCGGAGCAGCCACCTGCTCTCAGCCCAGAAACCCCAGAAGGGTGTTCCAGCTGGGGGGCAGGGTTGGGTGGGCCCCACTATTGTTGGAGCCCGCTGGGCTTCTCCTGCATCTTACTGCTCTTGGTTCCTGTCATTTTTGACAGGAACCAAGGGCAGAGAAATATTAATTTTCCAAATATTTTTAAGGGCCCTGCGGGTCAGATGGAATGGCCTTGCGGGCTATATTCAGCCCATGTGCTGTATTTTGCCCACCCCTGGGCTAGGATAAGAAATTACACATAAATCAGCATAAGTGATCAGAAATCAGTTCAAATCTGTAATACAGCAGAAATTCAGCACACTTAAACTGCTTTCAAACTGGCTGAAACTGGTTTAAAATACACATGGGTGAATGTAGTATCAGACTTGACTGATTAGGTTAAATCAGTTTATTGAACTGAGATCCCTTCCAGATTCAAGTTAATTCACAGTCTCCCAACAGCCTAGGATGCTTTGCACCTCCCTGCAAACTTTCCTTAGCTGTGTGTGTGGGCTAGTCTTGACTTAAGCTGTCTGCTCTAGCCAAGCAGGGTTGTGTGCTGTAGTGCCCTTTGGCTTCTCTCCTAGGTCACTGCAGGCATGTGGCTTCATTTCCAGAATCAGAAGTGAATGTCTGTTCAGTTGCTTATCAGCAGGTTTTCCATTTCCCATGGAAAAACAGAGAAAACCACATATTTCCCATTTTTTTGAAGAGAAAACATGGATTTTTCCTTTTAGAAGAGAAATCCATGGATTTCCCCCTTTTGCAAAGAGCTCTGCAGGCTGGCTGAGTTCCAGTCTGCAAGTGCTGTTTGCAAAAGAGGTGGAAAACCCTCCAGTCTTGCCTGGAGGGGAAGGGAGACAGGGAAGGGTGGGTCCTGATGCTCACACATACACTTCAGGCTCACTCTTTTTGCTGGAGGTAAATGGGGCTTTGGGGTTGCAGGGGGGAGGGGGCAGGGCTGTTGGGGGAGCTGTCTCAGGGCTGAGGGAGCTGGGAGATTTGCAGTCAGCTGGCACTTTGGCCAGGAGGGGGTTTAAAGCCTCCCTGCTCCCAGCTAGAATGACTGGTGGGCTGCAAACCCCTGCCTCCTGGCTGGAGTGCCCAGGGACTGCAAACCTCCCCAGCTCCCAGCTGGAGACTGCTCAAGCTGGCTGAGGGCTGGGGGCTAGAGGGGTGGGGTTTGCTGCTGGCTGGGTACTTCAGCTGGGAGTGGGAAGACTGCAACCCTCCTCACCATGGCTGGAGTGCCTGGCCAGCTGCAAACCCTGCGTTGCAAGCACCGCGCTCCCTGCCCTGCTTCCCTACCCTAGTGTCACAGAGCACCCCGGTGCCCTGTGCCAGAATAGGAGAAGAACTGCCAGAGGGGGAGCCCTAGCTGTGATTAGTCAGCACAGCTGTGGGTTGCCCCGGCAACCAGTAAAGGTCAGCTGACCCTAAGGGGATGGGGTCTGGCTCTTATAAAGCTCAGAGCCAAGGCCAGACTGGCAGTTTGTGGCCAGCTACCAAAAGGAAAGGAGCTCTCTGCCCGGGGGGGGAAGGAAGGGAGCCGGAGCCGGAGCCGGAGCGATGGGGAAGGAACCTAAGACAGGGGCTGCAGCTGACAAGAAGGGTCACTGGTAGGACCAAATGTTGTTTGGGCTTCTGTTTGTTATAGCCAGAGGGCATATGTTTATGTTATAGCCTAGGGGCTTGGTTTGTGTTTTGTTGTTGTTATAAGACTGGTGGTTTGAGTGAGGCTAGAAGGGGTGGGAGGAGGCCTCATAGGGGCCCACAGGGTATGGGGCCCTAGCGCCAGAGAAGGCACAGCAGAGCACCAGAGAAGGCTCAGTGAACGTTTGAGAGGCCCAAGAGGGGCAACGTTTGAGAGGCCCGAGAGGGGCACAGGCAGCCCCAAGGAGGGGGCAATAGCAGGGGGGCAGCATATTGAGAAGCCCTCTGTGGGTGAGGTGTGCCCAGAGAGGGGGGGTGCCAGACTGAGGAGCCCTGTGTGGGCACGGCAAGCCCAGAGAGGGGAGAGCCATATCGAGGAGCCCTGTGTGGGCACGGCAAGCCCGGAGAGGGGAGAGCCATATCGAGGAGCCCCACTGTGGGCATGCAGAGTCCTGGAAGGGGAAAAAATGTGAGACGGCCCCAGGAGGATAGAGGGGGGCTGTGATGGGCAAGATCAAGGTGACATAAGCGAGGCTTGGGCTGCAGTATTGGGGTGGAAGGAGTCACAGATAGTGCTTGCTGGCATCGGGGGGGCGAGTGGGCAACCTCCCGCTAATTAACATCAATTAATTAATTAACACTGAAGACGTGGCAGGTGAGACAAAGCGGGCGGTTGTTCAGAGACGGGTGCGGGGGCCACATGGAGGGCGGGCCAGAGTGCCGACCTATTACACCCAGGCAGTCTGGAGTGCAGTGTGTATGACTTTCGTGGCAGCACACAGCAGCGCTGCACAGGAAAGCTGCTCATCGGTGCAAGCTCTGCACTGCCCTGGCCATGTTTCTTTTGTGTGCATGGGGGCAGCGCAGGGTTGTGGCCTCTCACTGCTGCCCCTGCCTGCAGGGGAAGTGTGCTCAGGGCAGTGTGGAGTTCACAGGGGCAGGCAGCTTTCCTGTGTGTCCTCCTTGTGTGCTGTTGTGCTGGGTTGCACATGCTGCACTCTGGAGGACCAGGGTGGCGAGCATGATCCTGTAGTGTGCATCTACCCTGGCCCTGCCCACCCACAGATCTGTGGGGTGCATGTCCCCAGGGAGTTCATGCTGCCACTGGGAACTGACCCCAGCAACAGGGGGAGGGCCAGCTTGTTCTGCTGCAGCAGTCACTGCCTTCCATTGGGGGCAGAGGGCTGCAGACCATAGCTCTGGCATCTGGGACCCCCTCTGACAGGGCTCAGGGGCAGGGGCTATGAATGGGGGCCAAGGGGCACAAGCAGGGCTGGGGACTGTGGTGGGGGAGTGAGGGTCACCAGCAGAGCTGTGGGGGGCATTTAATTTTAACCACGGATTTTGGGGTTTTTATCAGAGAATCTGTGGGATTTTGTTTGTTTGGTTTTTTTATCATGGAAAACCAGAATCCCTGCGAAGACTGAATCAATTCAGCCTCTGGCTCTTTGACTGTCTGTACTTAGCATTGGAGAATGGGGAAACAGATTAGTGAAGCTGACCAGTACAGTAATAATTTGGGCCCCAATTCAAGAACTGCAGAACCAGGAAACCAAACCCAGCCCAGTACCCTTTAATAAAGAAACTGTTCTTAGAAAGAGGGCTATATTAACTCCAAGAAGCACAAGAACAAAAGAAAAATTGTTCCTAGTGATGAGACTGGAAACCTTAAGCACAGCCCCAGCTGGAGAAAATGGTATGTAGTAGGGCTGTGTGAAATGTGCCCTATTCAATTCTGATTCGGCCCAAATTGGGGACAGTGATTTGATCCATTGATTCAGATCACCGTCCCTGATTCAATTTGGCTGAATCTGATGATTCAATGCTGATTCGGTGAAACAGCAATTCGGACATAGTCATAGCTTTAAAAGTTTTTTTTCTACATACCTTGAGGTAGCAACGCGGCTTGTGATTGCTGCAGTGCTGGGTTGAATGGAGCATCCCACAGAAGTGCAGGGGGCTCTCCAGCATGCTCAGCAGCGAACCCAAAAGCAGGTCCACTGGGGAGTGAGCTGGGGAACCCCCCCATACTGCTCTAAAACTCAACAATCAGCCACAGGGGGACCCTGGGTGTCCCCCACCCAGACCCAGGAGGCACCAGTCACCAAGCCAGGGGGCACGAGGGGGCACCCCAGTGTACTCCCCAGTGGACTGAATGTGCTTCTGGTCCACTTCCAAGTCTGATGCCAAGCACACTGGGGAGCCCCCCTGTGCTTCTGTGGGTCACTGCATCTGCCCCAGCACCACAGGGTTCAGAGCCCCTGCTACCTAGAGGTATGCAGAAAAATCATTTAATCATTTACGTCCGAATCGCCAAATCTATCCAAAACTGTCTGAATTGATTCAGAGGGTTCCAAATTGATTTGGAGAGGTTAAAGGGTCCTTTGATTTGATTTGGATTCAGAGATTTGGCCGCCAAATCTCCACCAAATCAAATCGGAGACCAAAGCCCTAGTATCTAGTGGATTTCCAAAGTATTGAATTGCAATTATAATTTGAATTGTAACTTGCATGACATAAAACCAGCTTGGTACCAATTTATTATAAAACTTAGCTACAATTTCAGTTTATCATAATAAACTAGTTTATTCATAAGTAGGTAGCACATAGTTATTTGAGCATTTTTCTGTGAGAAGCTAATTTGAGTTGCTTGAGCTTCGGGACAATACCTTCTGCAAGCTCATCTTCATGCCCCTTTTCATTAGTAGCATGATGAGTAGCTTTCACTGTGTACTGAACCAGTAGCCATCAGATTAAATGGTATATCCACAGTGTATTAGTCACTATGGATAATAGGGGGAAAAAGTTGCTATAAAAATATTGCCACAAGATAAATATTTTCTGCTTTAGAATCAATCAGTTTAATTTTTCCTCAAGATTTATCTCTGCTTCTTGTTCTTCTTGCAGCAGAAGATCATTAGTCACTCTGTATTACATGAATATTAAACCACTGTTAAATCAACCGCACTGATTTGTTTAAGAGTGAGGGCCAGATTCTCAGCTCCTGTAAATTGTCATCGCTTCAATACAACCCAAGGATCTAGCCTGATAAAATTTATAACTCAGCAATTTAAAAAACTTTCCTGTCCTTCTTAGGCCTTTTTAAATGTTCATCTCTGCTCCCTATACCTCCTAATAAAGGGCCTGTAAGGCAAGGCGTTTGAGAAGAGGTAGAGAAAAATAGCATGTTCAGCTTGAAGAAAAGGTGATTAAGAGGGGACATGATAGCAGTCTTCAAAGATCTAATGTGCTGTCATAAAGTAGACAGAGAACATCTTTTCTCCCTTGCTGTTGAGAGTAGGATGCACAGCAATGGCTTGAAACTGCAGTGAAGAAGGTTTAGATTTAGGAGGAACTTCTTTGCTGTTAGAACAATGAGGGACTAGAATAGACTTTCCTGGGAAGTTTGTAAAATCTCCTTCCGTGAAGATGCTTAAGATGATATGTTGGGTAAGTGCTGGTCAAGGATAGTTGCAGTGCAGAGTGCAGGTTGTTTAGTTTTCCCATTTTTTTGGGCTTTGTTGGTTGCTATATTGGGCCAGGAAGGACTTTTCTTTTACCCTGTTGCTTTGAGTATCAGGGGTTTTTTTCACCTTCCTCAGAAGCATTGCATGTTGGCTGCAGCCAAGGCCATGGATATGGACTGTGCTGATGCTCCTGCTACAACTTAAACCTGGAGGCTCTTGCACCTCTGATCAGAGACTGATCACTACATTTTTATTTGGGAAGGAATTTTATCCCACAGTCAGATCAGTGTGGACAGCTGGGGGTTTACTTCCCTCTGTAATGGGGGGTACAGTCCTCATCTTTGGACTGCTCAAGTGTATTTCAACAAATTATTTCCTGTCCTTGGAGTGGCAGGACCGTGACTGTGTTTTGGTCCTCAGACTTTACCTGTGGTGAGTTAAATTTTTCTTGGTATTTTTCAGGTATTGTCTGGTAGTTGTGTAAGAGGGTTGTTCATAAAATTTTAAGACTAGGTTAGACAAAACTATTGTATGGGATGGCTGATTCTGCCTTGAGCAGGGAGTTGGATTAGATAACTTCTGGAGGTCCCTTCAAGTCCTATTATCCTATGATTTTATGATTTCCTGCAGGCAAAAAAGTACTTAAATGAATCAAGCTGATGGTTCTTAGGGAGACTGTCCCCTTCAAAGCTAGAATGGCCTAAGGCTCACTCTTGTTTTGTAGTGCAGTCCTCTAAGGTCCGTGAAGTTCTGGGGTGCCTGAAGACCTAGGGAAGAGCAAAAGCAGGTGCTGGCAAACAGAAAGTAATCTTGGAAATAACTGGTGTATGAAACTGGTGTGGGAAAAGAACCTGTCTTTTCCTTTTCAAGGACTGAAAACCAGAAGCCTTGTAGTAGAAGGTAGGTGAAGGGTCCCTACTCTCTTCCAGCTAGCCAGCCAAAATAAGCTCTGAGGAACTGGATTGTATAAATTCAGCTTGGGAAAGGACTGATGTCCCAGCTCCTCCTAGGTTACAAACATTGGTGACACATAGGGGTTGCATTCGCACCCCCTGAGGTTGGCCACTGTCAACACTGCCAGCAGCATCTGTGGGTGGTTGCTGAATGCTGCTTGGCACTTGCCACCACCCGCCCCCTGCTGCTGAGATCACCCGCAGGCAGCCGCAGCAGTCCCCGCTTGGCCAATGTCACTGCAGCCATCTGTGGGTGGTCCCTGCTTTCAGCTGCCATGCCTCTGCCACCAACACCACCTGTGGGTGGTCACCATACCACCCCACCCAGCCTCAGGAGGCACAAGGTGTTCATGGTTACAAAGGTATTAGCTGGGAGAAAAAATGATTTAAGGCTGCAGCTGGCTGGAGTCAATGTGCCTTAGTAAGAAGTAGGACCCTTGTACCAAGTAGGAAAAGATTATCTGAATCAGCCCAGCCCCAGTAAAGTACACTGTGGGGCTGCTGAACCAAAGGTAGAGAGGCTGCCTGAACCCACAGCCCCTGAAAAGAGGGCTGTACGAATCCTGAAGCCTCAGTTCAACAGGGATTATCAGCACATTCCTCAATTTAAACATGTGAACAGCCCTGTTGAAGTCAGTGGGATGCCACGCACTTACTGTTAGGAATGGGCTGGACCATGAAGCTGAATGTGCTCTAACACTTTCCATTTAGGCATGCATTTGCTTGCGGGGGGGGGAGGGGGAGGGAGGGTGTTCTTTTTTGTGACAGGTCTCTGGGAAAGCATTGCCTTATGTGAATGCTAAAACCATTGTTTTCCAACTTAGGGACTCAAGATAAGACATACCATTATCATGGTTTTCTGAGATGCTGAGTATTGTAATTCTGCTCTGATTTCCGTGGACACGTCCAGCCCTTTGAGATGCTGCAAGAGGCATGTGAGGGAATAAAAAACGTTTCCCACACTGCAACTTTTCAGCATGGGACAAAATTAGACCCCTGGATACCCAGGGGTCAAAAAATACCCTGAGTGAAAAAAGCAAGGTAGGGCACAGTCCAGGACAATGCCCTGAGGCAACCAGAGGCTCGGGTCCTCCACAGAGATGCTCTGGTAGCCAGCTCACCCGGCTCCAACCCCAGCCTGCCCCCTGAACTCACCAAATTGCTACCCATCCCCGGCCACCCCCCCCCCCCCGATCAGTGCCCCATCCAAACTCATCCCCTGCCCACTCCCTGAGCCCTCCTGGAACATTGCCCCATCCAAACCCATCCCCTGCATTGCCCCAAGCCTCCCCATCACTGCCCCAACCAGCCTCATTCCCTGTCTGCCCCCCCCCCCCGAGCTACCTGATTACTGCCCTGAAGGCTCTGGAGGTGGAGATGGAGGTGGAGGGGCTGCAGCCCCTGGTCATGTGCACCAGGGTCTTCCTCTGCCTGCAGAAGAGGTAGGAGAGTGGGGTGTCTGTGAAGCTCGTCACATACATGTCTGTGGCAACGGCTCCATGGAGGAACCACCAGATGAGGTTCTAGTTGCTTGTGGGATGAAAGTGGAGAGCAGACTCAGCAACTGGGGTGCCCCAGCCATGCCCTCACTGAGCAAGTGGGGGCCACTTGATATGTGGGTGAGATGTGAGGGAGGCATGATGGATCATGTGGCACATGATCATATAGAGGTGGTGATAATGGATGGTGAACAAGTGGACCAGTGTGATGTCCTCCAGCTGTCTCGGGTGGTAGAGTGAGGAGCGCCATAAGGCTGGGCAAGGTGCTGGCACCATGACAAACTCCATTGGGCTGGAGGACAAAGGTGGGGGGGGACGGACCACCACTATGCAGGACCTGGTTGACAAGGACAAGGGCATTGGGAAGTAGGGCAGATTTCACCTTCTGGACCAGACGACAGGTTGCATGTGTTGTGGGCAGATTTCCCATGCACTTGGCTAATGCAGTGGGGTCCACCCATTCCTGCCTATCGTAGTCCAGGAGGTCTCTGATAAGGGTGACATCAGCCAGGATCAACCTCTGGGGCATCTCTGCTGTCAGCACCCCCAGCTGGGAGTTCCAGAGGAGGGGCTCAATGAGCAGGTCAGCACCTTGAGCGAGTGTCACAGGGGACCTGGAGGTGGGACAAGCCTTCAGGCCCAGAGGGTGTCCTGGTAGAACTCAGGCATCCCTCACCCCAGAAACTCCTGTCTATTTGTATCATTCAAATACCCCCCAGAAGCTCCTGAGAGTGAGTAGACCTGAACTACTTGCCAGGGCAGCTTTTTGTACCAATAGGGCCATGACAGAGCAGCTTTTTACACTGTTGTAAAAAGTGGCTCTAGCTCCTCCTAGCTGCAGATCCAAGAGGAGCCAGGCAGGGTTATTTTGCCCCAAGTGGCACAACTTGTATTACACCAAAGTGCATGTCCAGGCATGTGCCCTAAGGAAAAAAGCCGTGGCTCAAATTTGCACTGCTTCTGTTTCAGCTGTTGCAATTGCATGTGCCTGCATGTGTGGACATGCCCCATGAGTGCATTCAGGTTGAAAATATTGGCTTAAAAGGTAAATATTTAACAAAATTTCACTGTCTCTGATGCATTTATTTTTTCTAAAGTAGATGGAGACCTAAATTCATTCTTGTTTCAGAAGGCCTCTAAATATTGGTTTTGTTTTTGTATTTCAGAATCCAAACCATGATCCAGATGCAAATTTTATAGTTTTATATCTCTAAATACCTTCCATTGTGGCCAATCTCAATTCCATCCCTCCTAACACTTTTTAGGTATTTGAAATCCATTTCTTGCCCAAAATTCAAACTTTGTGGCTTTGCTTGATTTATCTTCTGTGCTATTGGTCATGGCAACCGCTTGGTGCATTTGAATTAAGCACATTTTTAATTAAGGACAAAAAAATCCTGCTTTGACTACTTGTGCTGGAGATGGTTTTGCCTCAGGCAAACCCACAGGCTACAGGTATTTCAGCTGGCCAAATGTGATGTCAGTGCTCACTAGAATCCATGCTAGAAAACAAATCTTAGTCTTTGAACAAATACTTGGATGCTGGATACTGAAATGAGTGCTCATAAGAAGGGAACACAACAAGACATTCTGTTCCCTTAAAAGTAGTTTCAGAATAATTGAGGGAGCCATTGGAAGAGTAGAAAAAGAAATAGGGGCCCAAATCATTATATGACGTAAGTTGAGCTTTAACAAATTAACACTGGTGAGTAATTCTAAAGACAGTCACTGATCATAGACAAGAAGATATCTCCAGTTCCATAACAGTGCAAATTTTGTTATACATGAATAGCACAACTGGATGAGGTAGAACAAATTGAAATAATTAGAACAGTGCATTAGTGGGGTTCAATCAGACCGTGTTGCCAACTCTCATGAATTAATGGACAGTAATATCATTTTGGTCGCTGCTGGAGCCAGTATCCCAGGGATTGAGAAGCTACAGCTTTTGTACAATATTCTGCCTTGTCCAGGAGAAATCCCCTCTGATTGGTTGCTGGAAGCTAGAAAGAAGGAAGAACAATGAATCAGAGGTGCTACAGAAGACAGGCATAATTGTGCCCCTCTCCTTAGAACTGGAAAGGGTTTTTGGGTTAGGGGTAAGGAGGAAGGAGGAGCTGATTGGCAAGAGGAATTTAAAGACAGGAGGAAAGGAGTCCAGCAGCTCAGAAAGACTGTTCTTCCCTGGCCTTCTGTACTCTCTACTTCCTTTTTCTTTCCCCAGAGTGCCTGCCATTTAAAGAGGGAGAAGGGGACCCTGCTACAGCTCTTCTTTCTCAGACATGAGAGACCTGGTGAAGAGGCCCTGGAGGGAACCAAGGGGCATGTTTTGGATTGGAGTATTGAGGCTGTGGGATGTATGAAATTGCTAGCATGTGAGCTGGGTGGATATAGGATTGGAGGAACATATCTTTTAAATATTGGGAGATAGTGGCTGAAAGATCAGCCCCATTTGGCAACCAGCTAGAGCTTTTGCAGCAGGAGCCAGGTGGTAACAGAATATTGTTTCTTCTCTCACACAGACACAGGCATGTGCACACATTTGTGCCTTCACACACGCACTGAGCATTGGCAAAAGGAATTTAAAGATCAAAAACACAGTATAATTTGTTGGGGGTTTTTTTTTTAAAGAAAAAATGTTATTATAAAAATAAAATAAAATAACATAAAAATGTTATGATATTCAGGTCAAACTCACTGTTATTGGTTGTCTGACATGTCTTTTCAGCCTTGTGGTTAGTCTTTTTAACCTGAGGAGCTGAGCCGCACAGTTAAGAAAGTATAGTTCAATTCAAAATATTAATTCTATTGATCACATTTTGTCTACTCGATGCTATGTGGAACCACTTACTCAAAGTAGAAATGGAAGTAGTACACCACTAGGGCTGTGCAATGCTTTGGTCCCTGCTTCAATTTGGCAGAGAGTCAGCCCGATTTGGTGGTCAAATCTTCGAATCTGATTTGTATCAGGAGACTCTTCAATCTCTCCGAATCGGATCAGAACCCTCTGAATCAATTTGGAGAGATTTGAAAAGATTCAGCATTTCGAATATAGACACAGCTGTAAATGTTTTTTCTATATACCTCAAGGTACTAGTGCAGCTTATGAATTCTGTGATGCTGGGGCACATGGGGCATCCCAAAGGAGTGCAGGGGGGTCCCTGGTGCACTTGGCAGCAGACCCAGAAGCACTTCTGGTCCACTTCCTGGTCCACCAGGGAGTGCACGGAGGGCCCCTCCATGCCCTCCCAGCTCAGCAACTGGTGCCTCCTGGGTCTGGGGGAGACACCCAAGGTCCCCCCATGGTCAATCACTGAGCCAGGAAGGGGCACTGGGGGGGCCCTGCATGCTCCCCAGCAGACCTGGAAGTGTACTAGAAGTACTTCCGGTCAACTTCCAGGTTCACTGCTGAGCACGTGCCCCCTCTCCCCCTGCCCCCACACTTCTGTGGGACACTCCATCTGCCCCAGCATCACAGCCTTAACATGCCACAGTACCTGGAGGTATGTAGAGGAAACATTTAAAGCTGTGTCTATGTCTGAATCAGCACCAAATCTTCAGATTTGGATTCGGCCGAATCAAATCAGACATAGTGATCCAAATCAACAGATTGAATTACTGTCCCTGATTCGGGTCAAATCTGAATCCTAATCACATAGGGACTGTTTCGCACACCTCTATCCACCACCATGCTACATGGTGATATGGTAATATTTCAGTTGGCAGGGAAGATTAATTTTTCCTCATGGTTGGACATTATTCCTTTCAAATGATATTGGAGATTTTGTTCTACAGGCTTGTGAACCACCGACAGCTTTGTGCAAAGCAGACCAGTACTTGATAACAATTATACTTTGTATGTTTAGAAACACCAGCTGCTAAATTGAAGCCCCAGCATAAGTCTGTATTGAATCTTTAAAAATCATTTGTTAGTTAAGTGCTCTTTGATGCTGAATGCAGCAAAATAAGATGGCTGGCATTCAATAGCAACACCTAGACTTATATAGTACTTTTCACCCACAGATCCTGACCTAGATTATGAAGGAAGATAGACCCTCCATTTTACAGATGGAGAAACTTAGGCAGACAGAGAGGTTATGTCTCATAAACAGTCAACAAGCAGGCTAGTGACAGAGATAGAAATAGAGACCAGGTCTTCTCGGTCCTACTCCAGTACTCTGCCTCACAGACAGATGTTTTGTGACCAAACCTCATTCCAAATTACTTTGTTTTGGTCCCCCTGTCTAGATTTGTGGGTCTTGTTTCTTAGGTGGATTTTAAAGACTTCATCCTTTGCATTGATCAGAATTCTATACAAAGAACTCAAACTCCAGTTGATGTTCATATTATTGTAAAAATTAAAAACTTTATAAAGTATTGGGCTAAGTAAGGTAATTTCAAAACAAGACAGTAAATTTTTTCTTGGTGGTTGCAATCTTTTGTCTATGAGCCCCTGAACAACTTAGATTAGCAATGGGAATCAAGGACAACAAGAAGTCCTTCCTTAGGTACATAGGAGAAAAACAAATGGGAGTATGGGGTCATTGCTCAACAACTCAGGAGAGCTGGTTACCAGCACCCAGGAGAGAGCTGAACTGAATGACTACTTCGACTTGGTCTTTCACCAGACCAAGGGGAAAACAGCTCCAGGTAGAGTACAGGACAAGCATTGTAGGAATACTTGCCTTTCTACTGTAGCAAAATCCCCAGTTTCTTTTTTTATTTTTATTTATTTATTTTAAAATGCATTCCCTTCTCTTCCCCAATCATTTCTGACTTTTTTTCTCTCCTTCTCTTTTCCCTATAGATAAGTATAAGTAAACTAAGATTTAGGATAAGCTTTAAACATTTTTATTTTGGTAGCAAGTTATTAGTTTTGGATGTCCACTGTTGTATACTATATTATTATCATTTTCGTACTGATTTTTATTGTTTCATATGGATAGTGTATGGTTTAGGCGTGTGTTTGTAAGTGAACCAAAGTCATGTCAAGTCTCCATCTTCTGTCCTCTGCCTGGGTATCCCATGTTGCAACTGTATGAGTCACATACCCCTCCCATGTAAATTGGTTCCCCGATGAATGAATGAGATTGGGAATGATTGAAATACAATGGTAGCAGGCCTCTACTATGTGGCATGTAATGACTGGGCCATCACCTTGCATTGATTCACTCAGGATCCATGGACCTCACCCAGGAACAGTCAAGACCACCATTTGAAAAACAAAGGACCCTTCAAAACTAGCAATTCTTACCATTACAGACACCTGAAACAGCACATCCCTTCATGGAGCACACATGCTCAGTACACCAGGGGCTGACCCTTGCCTGGGCATGCCTCCTGTCTCTAGGGTTACACAAGGTCTGCCTTTATAAAAAGGGGCAGTGAAGACAGACCCAGTGGAAACATCATTTTCCATCTGGACCAGCACCATGCCACACCACCTATCCACCCAAAGGCCCTGCCAGCAACCCCCCTCTGGACAACACCTGCTGGACAAGGACCCCTTTCAGCCTAGATAGGTAGATATTACATGCACACCTCCTACAATTTGGACTCTCCCTCTCCCTCTCCCTCTCTCTTCCCCCGCCCCCGGACTTCAGTGGATTTCAGCCCCTGCACCAAGCCTCTCTAGCCCATGCTGCTAGTGTGGGTGGGTGGGTGGGTGTGGGTGCAAGGGAACCAATTTGGCATTGTGTCACCATCTCCCCTGTTCAGTAAAACCACTGTCATTTGCAAGCCCAAGTTGGGTCATGTTTTACTGAATCCCAGTTCCTTCCTTATCTTAAATTCCCACCTCATTTTCTCTCTCTCAATTCCAGCCCCTACCTCTCTCCAGTAGCTTCCCAATCTCCTCTCAATTCCTACTGCCTTTTCCCTGTGATTTTTTTTCTGCTGCCTTTCTCTGTTTTTCATTGCCCCTGCTGCCTCTTAGTCTCTTCTGCTACCTTTCCTGTGACTTTTCTACTGTCCCTCTGCTTCCCACGCTCCTACTGCCTTTTCCCTGTGACTTTCTGCTGCCTCTCTCTGCTTTCCTGCTGCCCCTGCCACCTTTAGGTCTGTCCTGCTGCTTTTTCTGTGATTTTTCTGCTGTTCGTCTCTCTGTTTTCAGGCTTCCCCCACCCCAGCTTCCTAACTCCTGCAGTTTTCTCCAGCAGCTGGAGCCTTTCTCTAGCTCCCAGCACCTACTGCCCCTCCCTGCAACTCCTCTAGCTGCACCAGAGCCACCCTCTGGCTCCCCAACACCCAGAACACCTCTTTAACACCCACACTTTTCCTTAGTCCCAGTTTCCCTCTCCAGCACCTACCGTTTTGGTTCCCCCGTAGCTCTGGCTCCAGTCCCGGACTCTGTGCCAGCAAGTTTCCCTGTTCTGCAGGCTTTGGGCATTGTCTTTAATCAATTAAGATCAATTAAACTAAAGTTAACCCTGAGCCTCAGTTCTTCAGCCCAGACCCCTGAAGTCTATTGGTTCTAATCCCGGTCCTGGTAACTCTAACTCCTTACACTTCTACTTTCTTACCATAACTTTTCCCCATGTATTCCAAGTACACCAAGCACATGCATACATACACATCACAACATCCAACTTAGGAACTCACTTGTGTATATGTGTAGGTGGGTGGTATGTGTGTGAATTAGTGAATACATACCACACAATGATATCTATATATGTATGTGAATTAGTAATCCACATACGTGTATTAGATGTGCAAGTGTTGGTAACTGGTAACTAATTCTGTCTAAATATGGTGTATATAGTGTGTATGGGCTCTCATACACACTACATACTACTATTACTATTAAAATGGTAATAGGTGTGCATGAACCTAGACTGGTTATTTTGAACATGTGTGTATCTGAGTTGCTAGTGTGAATCTGTGTGTGTGTATATATATACATGGCATTGTTTGCATGATATACAAATTAGTGATCTGTGTCTAACTTTTGGGGTGTATAGTGTATGTACTTGAATTGCTGATAGGTATCCATGTGCCTAGGCTGATTTGGATGTGTATGTGCCTGAGCTGGTAGTGTACATGCGTGTATGCACCTCCTGTCTAAAAGCACAATATTGAGATCTTGAGAGTTGTCCTGACCCCCCAGGGCAACACTACTATTGCTGTAGTGTTGGTGTATTACCAATTAAAAAAAATTAGACATATACAAGTCAGTGGGACCGGACGAACTTCATCCGAGAGTGCTAAAGGAGCTGACCGAAGTCATTGCAGAACCCCTGGTGAAACTCTTCCACAACTCATGGCACTCTGGATAAGGACTGAAGAGGACTGGAAGAGGGCCAATGTTGTGCCCATCCACAAGGGCAGGAGGGAGGACCTGGATAACTATAGGCCAATCAGGATAACTTCCATCCTAGGGAAAATCCCCAAAAAGTTCATCTGCGATAAACTTGCAAAAGGTAAGATTCTGAATATAAGCCAGTATGGCTTCATTGCAGGCAGGTGTTGCCTTATCAACCTCATTTTCTCTGACCAGGTAACTCACCACCTGGACACGAGAGAGCAGGTTGACATTGGATACCTAGACTTCCAAAAGGAAGGACATCTAATATCCCATGAGTCCTCACAAGAAAATTGAAGGATTGTGGGCTTAACTCTAAGACAGTTAGGTGGGTGTGAAACTGACTGCATGATAGGACCCAGAGAGTCTTAGTGAACAGATCTGTGTCATCCTGGTGAGAAGTGGGCAATGGTGTCCCACAAGGGTTGGTGCTAAGTCCAGTACTTTTCAACATGTTTGTTAATGATTTGGATGTGGGAGTGAAGACCTCTCTGGCCAAATTCATGGATGACACCAAGTTATGGAGAAGTGTGGTCATGCCTGAAGATAGGCTAGAGATAGACAGACTTAGACAGCCTAGCAAGTTGTGCAGATCAGAATCTGATGAAGTTCAATGCCAAGAAATGTGAAATGATCCATCTCGGGACGAGCAACCCCAACACACTTACAGGCTTGGTGGCACCAAACTGACTTGCACCATGAATGAAAGGGACCTAAGGGTAATAATAGACCACAGTATGAATATGAGCCGGCAATGCGATGCTGTAGCCAGTAGGGCAAATAATACTCAGGCATGCATCAATTGATGCATCTCCAGCAAAGCCAAGGAGGTGATTCTTCTGCTCTACTTAGCACTGGTGAGACTGCAGCTGGAGTACTGCATCTAGTTCTGGGCATCACACTTTAACAAGGACATCAACAAGCTTGAGAGAGTCCAAAGAAGAGCCACTTGTATGATCAGAGTCTTACATGGCAAGCCATACAAGGAAAGGCTGAGGGATCTGGCACTTTTCAGCCTGAAGAAAAGAAGGCTGAGAGGGGACCTGGTAGCAGCTTACTGTACACGAAGGGAGTACAGTACATCAAGGGCTAAGTGAACAAATGTGCACCAGGGCACCCAAAGGAAAAACTAGAAGTAATGGCCACAAACTCCTGGAAGACCGGATCAGGCTCAACATTAGGAAAAACTTCTTCACAGTCAGGGTATCAAGACTGTGGAATAAGCTCCCTGCAGAGGTGGTGTAATCACCTACCCTGGAAATCTTCAAGAGAACACTAGACAGTCACCTTGCTGGGGTCACCTGACTCCCACTTATCTTTTCTGCTTGGTGGAGGGAGCTTGACCCAATGATCTTCCAATGTCCCTCCAGCCTTACAATCTATGAAACATTCTGACTGTTAAGCCAGAATGCATACTGATAAATTACTAAAGGGGAAGGAGAAGGGACTTTGTATGGTTTTAGAAGCTTTAAACTAGGTTGACACAGATAAATATCCAGAGTATTAGATATACAAGATTGACTAAAAGAAATACAAATTATATTTTTCAAATCTTGCATTAACTAAAATAGATAACCTAGTTTGTTTAATTGAATTTAAAATCCAAACTGAGAAGCATTATTATTTGATGTTGCAGCAAAACCTGGTTCTTTCATTACTCACAAAAACAAGCAGCGCCACCCCATGACAATTAGAGCTAGCTAGAAATTTTTCATAAGATCTTTAGATTTTACTGAATTTTTCCCAATATAATATGGATTTTGATGGCAGTTCCCTGGGGCAGTATATTTTGCAATGAAAAATTGGTCATTTTGGAAAATATTTGCTTCAGAAAAATTTAGAATTTATTTAAAATTTTATTTCATTTTTATATTATTTTTAAGGTATAGTATTCTGCACATTTTGGTATAATTTAATTGCATGACTGTGTGCTACATATTATGACATAAGTTTAAATATTGAGCATTTCCTTTATATTCAACATTATTAACAAAAGCTACTGCTTAGTCCAGATTAAAATATAATTTATGCCTTCTTGAAAGGTCTCGTGTTTGTGTTTATAATAAAGGAGCGTGACGCTTTAACACTAAAAATTCTCTTGTTTACAAAAGTTTTGCAACATTGGTGAAATGATTCATCCATTCCTCTTTGCAGAATCCTTCTTTGTCTACACTTTTTATTGTTCCTTTGATTGGATGAAGCTGGTCTTTCAGCATAGGAGTTAGCTACAGTAGTAAAAGACAGAATTTAATTTATCTGAAATGATATTTTTTGAGAGAGATTTTTAGGCCTGCTCACTCTAACAAGCTTTCTTGAGCATAGTGACAGCATTTGGTAAACTCTCAGAGTGCTTGTATAAATCACAGGGTTTAATCCTCATGAAATTAAATAGGTTTATAAAATATAAAGTTGTTTATTTAAAAAATGTAGCATCAATGTTTGCACATGTTAGCCTTTATAACAAATTAAGCCCAGTGTGCAACTCCCTGTAACTTCCAGCAGAGGAAGACATATAACAATCTAACCCGCTGATCTCTTTGGTACTCAGTTACAGCAGGAGGTGCTAGCAAGCCAGTAATCCCCTCACTCACAAAACATCCCCCCCCACCCCAGCAAGCCATAGTTGCCCCATGCCAAGCTGCAGTCACCTGCATGGCCTCCCCTCCACCTGCCATGACAAACTGCAGATGCCTGCATGGTCATCCAGCCCTGCCCCCCCAACATGGTCCTGGCATGTGTGACCTCCTGTGTTTGCTGCCCATGGCTATCCAAAAGGTATGCTTACTGACAGTGGTGCCATCACCACATCATCGACCCCTGGTTCCATCAAAGAATTAATAACTGCCTGGGCACCTAAAGAATGTACCCTGGAGTGCTTTAATTTGCTCGTCCCCTCCCACTCACAGGACTCCCCAGGTCCAAACAGGCTAGGTCCAAAGTAAGAGGCATCATATTAAATTAATTTATTTTCAAGTGTACAGGGATTCATGGCCCCTTCCCTCACCCAGCTGGCATGCAGTTATTTACCAGAATTACTGGTTCTACCATTTTATCCTGCCCCACTGCTGGTCCGTCTTCCAGCTGCTGTTAATTTGCTGCTAATTGACCATATTCTGCCTTCAACAAAATAGTCGGAAAAAAGTTCTTTGCAAGGTTTCAGACACAAACAACCTTCTTTGAGATTGCTGCTGTTCTGAGATGATAGAAAAGAACCTGTGAAAAAAGTGAATAGGTGGAAGTTTGGAAGACAATGAGTAGTGATATGAGGGGTGGGGAAGGAAGGGAAAAGCGTGAAAGTGCTGCAACTTCAGCTAAGGGCTGGTTACCTCTGGTTTGTCCTGGTTTCAGAGGGGCTGGACATGCAATGTCCTGGCTTTTCCCAAGAAGAAGAGGCACCAAGTGTGTCTGCATGAAAAATTTACTCCAGGTTTGAACCTTATGTCCTGTGGCTCAAGCCATTTAAACGAACATTATTTGACAAATTCACCCAAAATGAGAAAAACTGGTAGAATCAGTAATTCCAATCAAAAACTGCAGCTCAGCTTGGTGATTTAAATGTCTTCTAAATTCTAATTGAAACACATTTGTAATCATTAATCCGGCTGTTTTTGAAGCAGTTCTTTATCTACAGAATTAATACATTTACTACAACTTCTCCATTTCTCACCCTTCCTGGGTATCCAGTAGGAACTAAGCCAGTGGATAAGTCCCTGCACTTGCAGTTGTATTGTATGAGAATCCTGCTGCATTGCTCTAGAGTTCATATGAGCAAAAGGTTCTGTCCATGTAGATATGGTTACAGGCTTGGGGAGGGGGTGGTGGAAGGCATGGATGTCTGCAGGTAGGTAAGCAGATTTATTCATGTTGAGGTGAGCTGTTCACCCAGTGTCTGAAAATAAATATTACACAGAAATGCCAGCAAATTGCACGTGTCCTCTTTGTCTCCAACCTGCTAATCAGAGCAATATCTGGTGGAAAAAAGGGTGAACTACAAAAAAGCTGCAGTGCCATCTGGTGGACAAAGAGGCTCATTATACGTTTTTGAGTGGTTTTGTGTTTGCACGTAACAATTCCATGGATGCAATGCTTTAATTCGCATTGAGCTAAACTAAATTATGTCTGAGGAGTTTTATTTTAATGCACCAGAAAGACTTTAAAAACATCCAGAAAAACCCACTCATGGAAACAGTCATGCTGTTGTAGCGCAAGAAAGGTCAAAACACATGGTGTGTACAAACACCCTCAGTATGCCATTTTTCATCATTATTCCTCTAGGGTTAAAAAGAGAGCAGGGTCATCTCATTCCTAATCAGTAAGGAAGGGGAGGAAGGACTATGGGCACTGACAGACCTGCAGCTCCCTGTGGTAACTCATGGCACTTCACAGAAAGCACCATGAGTTAAAGCAATGCCCCCAACCCAGCAGACATTTGCTGGGGAGGAGGGGGGAAGGAAGTCAAGTTCCACTTCAGAGCTGATCCAACAGAGAGAGGTTTTGTGTCTACAGCCATTCTTCCCTAGATCTACTCCCCCCCCCCACCCCATTATGTCTTCAGTATGGGATGGGGAAGAAGGCAGGGAATGGAGCTCTAGTCTGGGGTTATAAAAAAGGTGGGGGACTCTGATCCACTTGCCTCCGACTCCCAGGCGCAGGCGGAGGAAACCCCAGACTGAAACTCCCTTCCTTGCTTTTTTCCCCCTTGCATCCTGAAGACAGCACCAGGGGCAGGACAGGGCTGGGCTGATGCAGCTCAGCCCTGCTCATGCACAAGCACAAGCACAAGTTAATGAAGGTGTTCTGCTTTGGAGCACCTTCAGCTGAACTCTCACTAAATAAGGGTTAATTTGTCAGAGGATTAGGCCCTTTTAAAGTGCTCTGCAGCCATGCACTTGTGTCAAGGCATGGCTATAGATCACTTTCAGGGAGCTGATTGCACAACAAATATCACTTTTGTCACTATGACTCTGCAAATACTTATACTAACATTAGGAAATAAAACATTAGCCACTAGAAGCGAATACTTTGTAACTCCTGTGGTAATGCTAATGCAAATTGCATTGTATTCCCATTAAATTGGGAAAGCAAGATACTTTATCACATCATAAATTTATTTTGTTGAAATAGCACAAGGTTTGCCTGATGTAATTGTTTATTAATTGTGTGTATAAGGTAGAGCCAAGGATCAAACAAGGCTGGGCCCTAAAATGCAAGGTATTGTGCACAGACTAGCAGACAGACTTTGCCCCAAACAGCTTACAGTCTAAAGAAACCAGATAGACACAGTGTTGGGAAAGGGACACGATACAAACAGAATAATTTACATGGTGTCAGAAAATGTTGGTGCAGGGTTGGATAGGTTAAATTAGGAGGGGATAAGCTAAATAGAAAGAAAAATGAAGGGGAGGTAGCAATGAAGGAATTGTAGAATCACAGAAGTAGGATCGGAAGGGACCTTGTAGATCTTCAAGTCCGATACCTTGCCTGGGCAGGAGGAAAACTGGGCTCATATGACCCCAGCCAGGTAGGCATCAAGCCTCTTCTTAAAGACCCCCAGGGTAGGAGACAGCACCACTTCCCTTGGAAGTTGGTTCCAGATCCTAGCCACC
>JAGPOW010002742.1:41659738-41675009 GCA_030014935.1 Caiman crocodilus
AGAGAAGACATGCTTGCCTTTAGGAGAGAGGTGAAGCCCATCCCGCCCCAGCAAGTCCCCCGCCTGAAAGCATGGGTCATTATCTAGGAACCCAAGGCCCGCCTGGTTGCACCAACTCCATAAGCACCAGTTGACCTCGCCAATGCAGGCCTTGTGTTACTGTCCCTGCCTACTCACTGGAAGAAGAGAGAATACCACCTATGCCCCTGTCTCCTTAAGTTTGGCCCCCAGAACCTCAAAGTCCTTCATAATGCAGTTAGGGTTGCCTATGACTGTGTCATTCGTTCCCACATGGTTGACAACCATGGGGTACTGGTCTGCAGGTCAGATGTAGGCTGGGATCTTCTCTGTGATGTCCCAAACCCAAGCCCCAGGCATGAAGCAGACCTCCCGTGTCATGGGGTCAGGCCAGAAGATAGGACCTTCCAGTCCTTGTAGGATGGAGTCTCTGATGATGAGGACCTGGCATTTCTTCCTGCTGGTGTTTGTTCTCTGCCCATTCCATATCATGTGGTGAGTGGCATCATCCCCACCAGAGGCATTTGCTTTGTCTTTCTCTGTCACAGCTGCCAGGGCCTCAAACCTGTTCCCCAGGTGTACCTGGGGAGCTCCCATCACTCTAGGCCAAGCAGCTCTGGATCTGGATACCTTCTACCACTCCTTCTGCACTGGACATGTCTCCTGTGGGGGGCTGTACAGTGGGTGACCGGGCCTGCAGAGAACAGAGATAGGCATCAATTTCATCCTCTGCATCCCTGATCCCCCTCAGCCTATAGAAAGTCTCAAGATAGTGTTGGGGTCATATTGTGGTCACATGATATGATAGTTTAGGAAAGGATTTTTGTGAGTGATATCTTTTATTGGACCAGCTGTATAGGAAAGTGTCAAAATACTTGAATGTCCCTGCTATGGCTGCTGCTGCTGCTGCTTCTGTTAGATAAGGACCAGATTTTACTCCATGTTGTATCCAGCCTCAAACATACTGCTAACACATAGAATATTGTAATAGAATTCTTATTCTTTTGTACTGTATTTGTGTCTATGTCCACCTAGGCTATCATGGGCCACCATCTTCCCTGGGGGCAGTTTATCTTTACTCCTGGGAAGAGCTAGATGTGGTTGCCATTGTGAAACAGCATTTGGTACTGACCTCTTGCAGCTTTACTTCTACTGATAATTATGAAAGGTTGGTTGCTGCCATTTTGAAAGGACAATTCATTGTGGAATTCTCTTTAATAGGATGGTATTCATCAGTCTCTACTGGAAAAGAAACTTTCACTTATAAAGAATAATGGCACAAAATGATTATTCATACTAACTACTCCCCTTCAGATATAGCCAGCAGATACATTTTCAAAGAGTTTTATTTAGGTCATTCAGAATTTTAATAAATAGCCTTGATACAAGGTGTTAAGCTTTTAAAGAGCCATTCTAAAATTAATTTTAACTAAAAAACTGATGAACTAACTTGCTTGTAAATATTTGGAAAATGCATTCTGTGTTCTGAGAGTACATCCTGAAATCTTGGGTACTATTCTGTGTTCTTTGTACATGACAAAAGTATCTGAAGCCCTGCTCAGCTTTAAACATAGAACACCATTCAGTGCTTCCACAATTTAAGAGATTCACATGGTTTCTGTGTTTTCCTCTTAGAATTCTGTAGCCTATATTTAATAATTCATTAAGTTTTGTAGGGAATTTAAGGATCTGCTACTAAGGGTCTGCAAAGCTTGCTCTCCCTGGGTCCTAGTGCTTGCTATACTTTGTCCAGTGTGCAATACCCAGTGTGCAATGCCCCTTACAATCCATCAGGTATATAGCTGAAAGGAGGACTCATATTCAAACAGAACCATGATTTAGGACACCTAATGGAGTAAACATAGTTTCCACTGCTAGGTTACTGTAAAACAAAACAAACAAACAAACAAACAAACAAACAAACAAAAGATTAGGTTCTTCAGGCCCATCTCTTGGACAGTTGATGTCCATAACACAGAAAACACCACTGACTTTTGTAGACAATCCAAAGAGAAAAAGGTTTGTGTGGGCAATGGAGACTTTAACAGTTTTCTCCCCTGAACTGTAATCTTTCTAGGTCAGTGTGGCGGTATAATGTTACAGTAAGTGAGCATAAATTTTATCTGGTTGGTAAAGAGCTCTTGCCTGGCATCTTTTAGGACTCTAAATTCTTAGGGCAGATACCCATCTCTGAAGTATTTCTACTCTGTATAGTAACTGTTATCTAACCACACATTAGCGTGATAAGTTATAGCCAGAAAATACATTGTGAGAGATGTATTATAGAAAGACTCAGAGAGACCCTGGTATGGGAAACCATTCCATCTCATTCCTAATCAGAAAAGAACATAAGTACATGTTCAAATTGAGCATCTGCTTAAGTCTCATTGACTTCAGCTGGATTTAAGGTCATTTTTAAGTTAAGCACATGTAAAGTGCTTTTCTGAATCGGAGCCAGAGTGCTGCTGGCTTTTAATCACAAAACCTTAATTAGCCTGCAACAAATACTTGGATTTAGAAAGTCCTGTTTTTCTATGCATTGTGTTTGTTGTGGTAATAAGCAGAATGTTGCTCCCAGCAGAACTGGTTTTAAACAAAATCCAACAATGCTTTATGGCGCTCAGTGCTTCCTGGTTGTAGGGCATATTACAGGTGGCTTTTTAGTGTGGGGGAGTAAGGTTTGAATTGCTGTCAGCAATTTAGAATGCAGGATCAGATCAGTTGTGTCTCTGAATAATATTGATTTACAACATGGAGTGTGTCTTCCTTAGGGAATTTCTCCCCAATTTAAGTTTCAATCGGTGTAATCTCACAAGAAAAGCTTTGCTTCTCTTATAAACTGTTCTCACCAGATGCCTTGTAAATCTTTCCCTTTATTCCTTCTAAGTGACTGGGCTTTGACCTTAGCTTTTTTAATGTTATTTAGCCCACATGGAATATCTATAAAAATAAGAGCTGCAAACTCTATTAAGAAAAGCACATATGACCTCCGCTTGTAATAACAGAATGCAATTAATGTCAGACCTGTTTTGATGATAAATTGGGGGTAACAAATGGATTTTGCTTTTTCAAACAAACCAGAAAGAAAGAAAAGGGGAAAATGAGTTTTAAACCACTTACCAAGATGTTAAAAGATATCTTTTACTCCTGACCTGAACGGTAATCAATAAGACTGATTTTTTACCAGGTATGAGATGGTCTTTGTGTCTGAAAAGGAAAAAAAATGTTGGTAAATTAACTGAGGGAATGTAATTAGTAATAGGAAGATTTCAATGTGAGTAGCAGGGAGAAGTTACCAATGATGAAACCTGTTAGAATGAATATTTAGGAGCTGTATTGCAGTAGTCCCAGGAGGTCCTTGTTCAGATTCAGTTGTCAGACTGTTTGCAGACATACAGGGAGATGTTGTCTGTCCTCTTTCACAAAACCACAATTCTTCATGTGTATTTGGAAGTAACTTTACATATGTAGTAATGCTTTTGGAGTAAGTAGGGCTACTTCTGCTTGGAAATCATGGGTTCTCGTGTGTGCTAATTTGTGGGTGTTGTGCCAGTGTTGGTTCAGCCCTTATCTGGACAGCCTTGCCCTTTAATGTAGGTTATAGCAGTTTATATATATATAAACCTATATATATATAGGTTATAGCTTTAGTTTCACAATTTCCTTTGGAGAAGGAAGGACAGGGTGACACTAGGGCTAGGGACAGACATTCAAAAAGCCTGAGCTTGAATTGATTCAATCTTTGCAGGTTAGTCTAATTTGGATAGGGTAAATCAGTTTTGTAACTGGACAGACAGCCCCAGGCACGTGCCTGCAGTGGCTCAGGCTAGAAGCCAGGTGTTGCTAGAGCAGCCCTCCCTTCCTCTACATCATGAAGCTGAGGGGAGCATGGCCAGGCTTCTGCATGAGCTCTGATTATCCCAGCAGGGAATTGATAACAGTGTCTATCACCCATTAAGAAAACAACAGAGGGACATTACCAGCTACCCATTGATTCCACCTGTTGATTCAGCATGGACTGTAGTCAGCATGTGGTCTGTTAGCTAATACACAGACACCTCCTCAGCAAGGCAGAGGGGAGGAGGGAATTTCTGCTTAGCAGGGAGTGGTGAGAGGAAGGGGGAAACAGCTCACAGTCTCTGAAGCTGGAGCCAGGAAGCAGAGGAGAGAGTCCAGCCCTGCTGTGCAGCAGAGAGCCCCGCCCAGCCCAGAGAGCATGTCAGGATGCTGGGGGTGTCTGGTTTACCTTAAACCAGCAAGGGGTCTGGGACTGACATTGCATAAATTGGTTTGACCCAAATCAGTTAAGTCTGATACTATATTCAACCAGGTTTATCTCAAACTGGTTTCAGCCATTCTCAAACTGGTTTATGTGCACTGAACATCTGTTCTGTTACAGGTTTAAACCAGTTTCTGATCACTTACACTAGTTTATGTGTAATGTCTGTCCCTAGCCTTAAAGACAAACTCATTCAGAATGTCCACTGTGTCAATCCAGATGGGTACAGTTATTCTTATAAGTGCCTTGCCTGCAGAATCAGCTAAATTTAAGCTGAAATACATGAAGTAAGGAAAGAGGGAAGAGGCAAAGAAGAGAAAAATATGATTAGCAGTAAAAAGAACATGCATTTGCAGGCTATTCTGTCCTTGATTCATCACCTATGAAAGTCAATTGGATCACTAGGGGCATTGTTTTCAATACCAAAATAATCCAATGTCAGCAATTCCTTGTCTCAGTGATCATGTACAACTTATCTCTTCACCAGCCTAGTGCTCACAGGATCATAGATAAGAGAACTGTAGCATGAATCAGGAGAAGAGTATTGGAATGGCTTGGGTATGCCATATACTCCATTACAAGGGCTGGTCAGGCACTGCCAGAAGTTCTGAGCAGGTGGTTGCCTAGGGCAGAGACATGTTTAGTGACTCTTTAGTGTGTCAACAGTGAGGTGGGAATGGTACACATTTTCTAGTGTGCCTAAGGCAGAAAATTCCTAGAGCCAGCACTTTTACCAGAATACAACTTAGGCAGCAGTGAACACATTAGTTTATGTATTGCAAGTGAGGGGACTACATTCCCCTGAAATCCCCTCCCCTTTGTAGCTACTAGATGACAAATTCAGGAAGACTTATTACAAAGATATAATACTCTTTGATTTAATTTCTAATAATCTCCTTTCTCTTGAACTTGCTCCTTTATGTCACATCATATACTTTCCAGTTATTGTCTGCCTCACTATACAGCCTCAATTGACATAAGCAGTCTTTAACATAGATATAAGTGAGAATACTTAGGGTATGAAGCCAGATCTAGACTCTACTAGTAAATCTAATAAAAGGGTCTGGTAAAAGCCAACCCTTGATTGGGGACATATGGGCTGTGGAAGGCTGCATTAACTACTATGGAATGCCTGATGCTCCACGTGGTTGTGCCTTTGGGAGGAATTTCTCCACAGCCCCTATTTATCTATATTTATGCAGAGATGAGGATTTGGCCTGTCCATTCTTTAACACTATTCATCCAGAAGCTGTCTTTAAAGACCACAGGATGAACTAGCCCAATGTGAGTCTTATCAGAACAGAAATCCACAGCAGAATATGATGAGATGATGATTCTTTCATATTTCTCACCTCATAAAAGCTTTTATAGAGCAGTATGGTGGATATGTTGGATAATGAAGTCATTCTCCTACTCCCTTCCCCCACAAAAACCATTATTTAACATATTGTTATATCTTTGCCAACCTTACAGAAATAAGAAACTTATTTGATTTTTCTTGGAAACTGTTTCCAATCCTATTTCGAGGTTCAAAATCATGGAGAAGAAACAATCAGGGAGAACATGAACTTTATTAATACATAAAAGAAAGGTAGAATGAAATATGGGAGGTTTTCAAGAGAAGGAAGCTCTCTCTTCTTTCTACATATAATAAATTGGCAGACAACATAAATCTTTAAGAAGGGAAGTTTCCATACATGGAACCTTACTGTATTTTAGTACATTGCTGCCACCAAGTGGAATAGTTTTCTCTTACTCCTTCCAGGGTCTTAGAAAAACTTATTCTTTCCTTCAAGCAACACATGAGTCAACAGGAGGGCAGCTATAGTTCCCTTTGATGACTGAAATGATAACACCTCTTTGCTCTGCTGTAGAGGTATCTCCAACTTGGGTCAGAATCACCTCTCTGGTTCTTGAGTCTTCATTTTGCAGAGAATCGCTCCAGTAATAAGAGTGCTAAACTGGATGGTGTTTCATTCATGCATTGTGGGAACTAGAACAAAAGTAGGAAGATGGTGGCACAATATCTAGTCTGTGTCTTGATGCTTTGGTGGTTATTTCTGTTGCTTCTCATGGCTTTGAGAATGATTTCTGTTTGCTTTACATTCTGTTGTGACTTTATGAAGGGACAGATGCTAAAAGGTGGCTGCTGCATGAAGTCCATACCAAGGTAAAGATGTGGTTGCTAAATGAAGGTGTATATTACTTGAGGGTGACTCTTATACAAAGATATAGTGTTGACTTTTAGAGAAATTATTTGTTTATCCCCTTACAAGTAGATTTCTTATCTGTTTGGCCATGAATCTGGGGGGCTCCTGCAGTAGAAAGGGATATTCTTTACAGTTTTGTACAGCATGTGCTACTGTGTCTCCTAGAAGGTGATTCACAGAGTACTGGATCAAGGAAAATATCATCAATGCCATCTGTATACTATGGCTGACAGCACTGAAATTGAATTTCTGTTTTCATAAAACACTTTGGCTGGTAACTGGACAAGAGTTTTTTACTTCTCCAAGAATCTCCTGTGACAAGCTCTGAATAGCATTACATATCCCAAAGTGGAACATCTCTTAGTAGCAATTTTGGAAATACATGTTTTCTCATTTGATAATACAAATGAGCATACTGCATATATCAAATCTTTGAGCAAGCCCAGTACAGTCATCTTTGAATCAGCCCAGATTGGATGGTTGCCCCAGGCACTTCCTTAGCACCCTTTCTAAGGAATCTTTGTTTCCTAAGTCCACAAAATAATAATGAGATAGAGCAGTTCCATTTCTCTGTATGTTTCCTTATTTCATCTGCTTGACAAATACTGGTCACAATATGTACAACCTCATCTAATTCAAATGAATTCTTGAGATGTATTTCTAAGCTTTAATGGAGCACTAGTGTTGTCAAGTTGAAGGCTGTCTTCAGTGAAGGCTGGAATGTATGTGTGGGGCACTGGATTACACAATAGCATAGAAAAAGTCTTGCATTTAATTTCCCCAGGTGACAGAATTGTAATGTGCAGCCTTGGAGGTACCAGTATCCAGCATGTTTTGCTTTCAAAGCCATTTCTTTTCTAATGTTTTTAAAGTGAATGTTAGTGTTGGTGAAAGATACCAGACAGGTAACCCTGGAGACCAAAATCCTCTCTGTTTGTAGAACAGGTATGACACGATCAGTGCAGTTCAAGTTCCTACATGTCCTCATAGCATTATCTAGGCTCTATTCCAGAGGGACCACACCTAGGAAAAGAAAGTTGTTCCATTTCCAGGTCTTTCACATCCTTAGTTTTGCCAGTTGTCAATAGGATGCCAAGTGATGCCCCAGGTAGTAGTTTATTCTGAAATAGATACTATACCTGTCAGCTAAGAACTTGAAAACTAGACTAGTCAAAAAAATTGTTCTTTTTGAGAGGAGCTAGTTGGAAAATCAAATTGCTCTCCTCAAAATAATTCTGACACTTTTTTCCTGAATTGGGACAGAGATGTGAAATAAGCATTAGAATGAGAGTCCTGAAACACTTCATTTCAGAAACTTCAAAACATATTGGTTATGTTAAACCAATCTAATATCCTATAGAATTATGTATGATTATATTAAACTCCATTAAAATTTTAATTTAGAAAATTAAAAACAGACTTAAATGAAATGACAGCCCAAATGAAAAAGTTAAAAGAAAACATTCCATTTGCGTCACATGCTTTCAAAATTAATTTTGTTAAATTTCATCATAATCAATCCATTCCTGCAATTTCAGTTTAGTCAAAGCAGCTAATTGGTCTGTCAAAAGTTGCACGAATATTTTGCAATTATTTATTTATTCAGCACCCATCTTTAAAATGTGCACAGAAACTTATTAAATGAAACAAAAATAGGCAATGTTCACTAAGCTGCTCTAAATGTATGACCACTTTGTAAACCCTAAACAGGCCAAAACAAAGGCGAGTGGGGGGCAGGTTACTGTTAACAGTTGATGTAAATGTAAAACTTACCTAATGAATAATTCATTAAGCAACAGCTATTAATACTGTAGAATGCTCTTATTTAATTTGAGGGTGAATCCTGTGTCATTGAGCCATGAATTGAATCGCCTAAAAATCAGTGAAACGTTTCTCAGGACATGAGAGAGCAGATGATCTGAACTACCAAAGAAAGAATAATCTCATCCCATTTGCCTTCCCTCTTGCATAATAATTCTATCTTTTTAGTTTTTGAAAAATTCCTGGCTGTTTTTAAAAGTCCCAAGAGAGGAGCATTGAATCTTAAAATCCCAACCATGTATAGAAGGGGGGGATGACAAGTTTATAAAAATAGTACTAAGTTCTGCTAGTGTTTTTCAAAACATTTTCTGATGAGTAAAATTACTCAAGAATTTGGCACCTTGGAAAGCATCCACGTTTTATTGACCTGTGAAAAGGATATTGACTTTCTTATTTTGGTTAGTTTCCTTTCATAAAAAACACTCGACATTACTTTTTTTTGAGCATCCAGAATTTGTCATAATTGGCTTTTTAGTATCTCTGATATTAATGTAGTACCTGGATGCCAAAGTGTTTTGCATTATTTAGAGCATATTAATAATCCATTTACTGTTTCAGAAGCAGAAAGACTACTCAGATATCCATCTCCTAACTCTCTGTTGTACCTTTGAAATACTTCCCCAATATTATTTGAATTAGCTTCCTTAGTCTTATCCACTCACTTGCCTCAGTATAAACTCATGAGCTTGTCCCTGCAGTCCTTATTTAGGATAAACTCTTGTCAAATAGACAGTTTTGTAGATTAATATTTGAGTAATAACTCACCACATCTGCTATGGGTTTCCAGGTCTGTTGCAAAGGCCAAGCTAGTGACTCCTCCCAAAACTTCTCACAGGTTCAGGCTTACAGTTTAGGCACTTTTTCCTATATAATAGAAACCAGTATCAACATTCCAATGCTTATGGTTTAGCAGATTATTTCTATACATTTCAGTTTCTTGGGCAATGTGAGGCATCTTTCTTTCAACTGGTTTTTGGTTGATTTGGTTGGAACTCCCACTGATGACATGGCTTTTAACCAAAAGTAATGTTTTTTCTGGGTCTCAGTTCTGTATCCTATCCATTGAAATGACTGGTCTCATTAGAATCTTCCAATGCAAACAGTGTGTTTGGGTTTCATTCAAAGTATTAATGTCCCAACATTGAATTTATTATAGGACCGGCATTCTGTACAAAGTCAACCCCAAGAATAAAAATATTTATGCTTGGCAGAATGGCCAGAGTTTGTTTGGATTACCTTGCCCTGTACCATTAGGTCAGTCACCATCTATTTTACAGCTTTGCACCAGCATGCATTGTTTAATGAAAGAAAAACATCAGCCTCCCAGGAACATTAAGCAATATTGGCAGCTTGCCTTAATAAAATGAATGACAATCCATTATTAATGAATATTTACTAAATTGTCTAGCATGCTGACAAGAAACTGTCTGTGAAGATTTTAAATCGGACTTCAAATATTTTTGTAAGTCCTATATTAGGGGCCTATTTAAGAAGAACATAGTCCAAGATAATTTCCCAATCAATTCATCTCACAGTGAAATTCATGGTCTGATCTGATGTGTGATAATTAGTCTGGGGATTCTATGCTTAGTGCTTAATGACTGTGTTTCATTTCCAAGAGTTTTGAATGGGCATCAGTAATACTTGGTGACCTATGAAACATTCATGCTCAGAAGCCAGATATGTACCTTCATAGGTCTTATGCAGAGCTTTTTATTGACATTTCCAGAGAGATGCTGTGATATTCACAATGGCCCAGATCGTACTGTATATTTCACTACCTGATTTTCATTTTCTATGCCTATATGAAAGCTGTGCTTTGACTCGGGTCTGTTGAGGCAATTTCCGTGTGAGCAGGTTTGTCTTAGCTCTCTTTTCCTTCTAAACTAAGGTGATACTGAATTCACTGATCAACATGAGCTATAATAGCAACCTGTTAGGAAGCCAGAGGATGGATTCTATGCCATAACAATACAGGTGCATAATCTTTGATCTCAGAATGTAAATGAACTGCCACTGATGTAGGCTGTAAATGAATAAAAAAAAATCCCTTAGTAACTCCAGCTGAATAAAAATGATTCCTTTTTCATGATGGATAAAACAAAGTTCTAATTTAACATTAGCTATTTGGTTCCCTACTTTTCCAGGCCCTGTCAACTTTGTTTTTATATATATATGTGTACTGACAACCTTTGAAAAAGTCTTAGTAGTTCTGGAATTAGAGAAGGATCAAAAGAAATTGATAGTTTATCCTGTGCTACCGTACTACCCTCTCATAATCTAGAGATCTATTAACAGACACACACACAATTGAATTCTTATGTATTTGCTAAATCAATTATCAAGAAAATAATTTTAGACACCACAATTAGTGTCTGAATGTATTTCTTTGGAAATCTTTTCCAATATTCTGAAATTGACACATTTTGTAGCCTTTTAAAATGTGTATAACTAAGCAAACCCCATTTAGGTTTTTGCAGCCCTACAACTCATGTGAGCAAATAATTCCTGATCTTCAGAAATGAACTTGTTTATCATCAAAATTAAGTTATATTCATAACATGCCACCCTAACCAGGGTCACCAGAAAGCCTTTTATTTAGAATTAAGTGGAACTTTGTCCCAGCTTTCCTGAAAAAACGTTCTGTATGTATGCTATAAATTGCACTGCTCAGGAAAGTTATGTTTCAGATACCACAAAAATATAAATGAAAAAATCAGCTGTGGAAATATTGCCTCTTCCAGATTTATGCAGGAATATACAGTTTGTTGGCAGTAGGAAATCTTTCCCTGCATACATTCTCATGTGCAAATTCACTAATATCTTTTTTCTACACAATTTGAGTCTCATCAAAACACACCAAAAACATTTGGGAAGTAGGCCTCTGCGAAGCAGCAGGTATTCGCTTTGGATTCAGCTGATTTATGGGTATGGCAAAGTAAGGCTCCCCGCCTACCCACAGTGCTAGGTTCCCCACTTGCCTTTGGGCATGTCCCACACCTGACTCACCTGCCACGCCTTGTTCTTAATTAATGAGGATGTTAATTAAGGTGGGAGGCTGCCCATTCATGCCCAATGCCAGGGGGCACTATCTCCAGCTCCGTACCTCCCCTACACCGCAGCCCATACCTCGCAGATGGCATCTAGGCCTACCACCAGAGCAAGCTTAGACTGCTCCATCGGTTCTCAATCACATGCACATTCATACCGCCTACCTCTCACTCAGGCTTCACACACTCCACCCTCTCTCACAGGGTCTCTTTCATTCATCACCAACTTATGCTGCCTTGCTCCCTCTTGGAATAGGCTCCTTAGGCCATAGGCTTAGCTAGTCCATTTCTTGGGTGGCAGATGTACTGTCTTTTGGGCCTCTCCTGCGACCCTCACCAGGGTAATGGCCAGCCAATTACCCAACTGAGTCTAAGCTTATTCTGGCCCCTTCCAGGGGCAACTCAATACATGTAAATACACTGGGCACTCTGCCATCTGGTTCTTCTCCCCTCCTCACTGGGGTCCTCATCTCTGCCCCCTCACTGGGGCTACCCCGCACCATGGCATCCTTATCCAGCACTATGACTGCTGCTCCAGGGTCTCACAGGGGACTCTCACTCCCCCCCGGAGCAGCATGTCAATGTGCTATGCTCTGCCCCCCTTTCACTCGGGGCTACTCATGTCTGCCTCCCCCACTTGGGGCTCCACACCACCCCTCACCTGGGGCTCCACACCACCCCCCACCGCTTGGGGCTACTCATCTCACCCCCCTTCACTTGGGGCACCACACTACCTCCCCGGTGGGTTCAGGTGGCCATAGCCATGCCTGGCCTCAACTGCTTTTCAACAGTATCTTGCACCCCACAAAGGGCTCAAGTGGCTGCAGCCATGCCTGGCCCCCACTCTCCCTCCTTTGGGTCTTGCACCCTACAGGGCTTAGGTGGCTGTAGCCATACCTGGCCCCCCAACTGCCTCTGGTGTTATGCAAAACCCACCCAAAGGTGAGGGCTAGGGTTAAGGCACCCCTACCCGCCTTTCACCTGGGTGGCAACTAGCCTGGCATTTCCTGGGGGCTTCTGCATCACTGGGAGCCCCATCAGGCCACCGATTCCTGGCAGGGTGCAGTTTTAGGTCATGCCTAGGACCAGGAGCCTCGTAACCATCCCCTACAGCTCCTCCCTTACCTCCAGGATGTTATGGAGCCTCACAGCCAGGCAATGTTGTTGCCTCCACTGCCAGCAGTGAACTGCCCTGTTTATATTGGCTGCCAGAGCTCTAAAATGGCTGCTGCAATTAAGCACCTGCTGCCTGCTTGGCCCCAGGTCTTAAAGTAGCAGGCAAAAGCAGTGCCCTGCCACATACCATCCCCCTTTAAATGCTCCATGGAGGAATGTTTCCTCTGCTGCTCCTCCAAGCAGACTCCCCTCAGAGCCTGTGAGAACCCTAAAGCGGCAAACACCCCAGGTGCTCCACCATAATGGGACAGTGATTCGATTCGGTGGTTCAAATCACTGTCTCAAATTGATTCGGCTAAATCTGATTCAGCGATTCAGTTGCTGCCAAATCAATCAAATCTCTGAATTGGACAGGTCCCACCCCCCACCCACTTTCCCAGCCCCATCAATGGCTGCCCCACCTGGCCTCAGTTTCCCACTCTTTAAAAAAAAACAACAAAAGCCCCCACTCACTGGCTCCTGCCAGGTGTGTGTGTGTGGGGGGTGATCCCTGTTGCCCCACACTGCTCCATGCTGCATAGGGAGGCTCTACCACAAGCCCTGAGAAGCTCTGATGGTTCCTGCAGCAGCTGGTGAGTAGAGGATTTTTTTTTTTAAAGAACCAGGAGCTGGGTCCAGGTGGGACAGCTATGGGGGGAGGCGGGGGGGGCTCTCGGAGAGTGGGTGTGAGATAGGGATTTGTGGCAGAGCCCCCCCCCACAGCACAGTGGGGTGCAGTGAGAATTGCCCCCCCCCACTGCAGGGATCCTCCCATGGTCCCCTCCCCCCACCTTAGGCCCCCTGCCCCCTACTTACTGGTATGGAGTCCTGTTTCAACTCCCTGCAGCAGAGACTGCCCAGATCACCAAAACTTTCTGAATCTTTTCTGAATTTATTTGGAGTGCTTCAGATTGATTAAGACTTGATTGGTCTCCTGATTCTATTGGGAGTCAGAATCAGGCTGAATCTCCTCTGAATTGAATCAGCACCCAAAGCTTCGCACAGCCCTCTTGTGAAGGTTAGCTTATTTTTCTACTGACTGGCATACTGGCTTTAATTTTTGTTGTTGTTGTCCGAGCACTTTCCATACAGTAGCCAAGATAAATTGTAAGTGTGTAGAGTGTCTGAGATCCTTTGCTTAAAGTTGCTATAGAATTATAGTTAATTTCTTCAGCTGTATTTCAGGGTCAGCTTTAAGTTCCCACTGTAGCTCCTTGCTGCCATTTCAGCTTTGCAAAATCAGATGAGGACTCCTTTGGCACAGAGAATCCAGGTCCTCTCCATTGATGAATAGGGTATAGCTGTCTGAAAGGAGGCGTGTCCAACGCTCACTCTATCCTGGAATAGTTTGTAGCTGGTTACAAATAAGAAAAGACCAGCGGATACTCCAAGTTGTGCCAGGGCTAGAAGGAAGCTATAAATGTCCTGCATGTTCTATGTATGGCAAAACTTGGTCAGACCCAAGAAATTGTGGCTTGTTTGGACCTGAGATCTGAAGTGTTTTCACTCACTCCACAATGAGAGAAGCTCTGTCAAGGTGTTCAATACAAAGCTTTGATACCATCAAGTGAATGAACATGCTTTTCAAATGGATTTGTGAGATCACATTTAAAAGAACTAATAAGATCTCTTCCTTATGGGTTCAGAGTTGTATCTGCTGGCTTTAGAGTGGAGAATAAGCATGTATCACTCTCCCCTCACACTGCCTGCAGAGCCAACATCCCTGGAGTGAGCAGGGTTCTATTCCTTCTTGTGCCTCAGAAGAACTGTTTACTCCTTCCAATTAATGGGCTGATTAGGTGCACCTGGGAAAACCCACCAATGGCATTTAAGTTGTACATAGGCATAACCAGCCATTTCAGTTTGATCTGTGGGGCCCTTAGTGTTAGTAATGATGCACAGAAAGTCAAGCAAAGTTCTCTCCAGTCTGAGATTGGGTGAGTTTTCATAGCTGGCAGTTTCTGGGGAAAAAATATTTTTCTTGTAGTTGTAAACTCATTTTGGTTGATTTGGAGTTACTGAAAGACATTAAACATGGAACCTCACAATGGCATTTTTACAGTTTCTTTTCATAGCAGATCTGCACTGCAGGTCATTAAAGTCAAAGGAAGTAATGCTGCTCATATCCTGCACACAGCTTTAAAAATATACCAGTAGCATTAAGGGCTGGTGCAGGGCTTTCTGAAGATAAATATTTTTCTGTTTAAGTAGATATATGCCAGCATGCCCAGTAAGCTAAGGAATGGATTCCAATCTAAGTTACGCTAATGTAAATCTAGAAGTCACTGTATTTAGAGCCATGTAACTGAGGCCAGCCTCCTATCATTATCTGACTTTTAACTTGTGTTTTCATATTGTAATGGCGCTTTAAAAGAAGAATCCAATTGTTTTCCTTCTTTATTTGTTAACTTCTGCCCAGTTCCATAGGTTTGTACTAACATGTGTTACTTGTGAGCCTGGTGATCTTAATTTTTAGTTTGAAGTTATATGTGCTAGATTCAGTTCTCTCTTCACTCTTTTTTATATAAAATAGTTCTCATTACTTTTTAAAGTTGTATTTACCATAGTATTTATATTCTATATACTCCCTAGTTCCAATTCTGTTTTATACATCCAGAAATTAGATCTCCTAAATGGAATAACAATAACAACAACAACAACCAGGAAAAAATAACCTTAACCCAGTCTTATTCTCTGACCTCCCTAGGACCTCATTTTTTGTCTGCTTCAGTTGCGCA
>JAGPOW010002742.1:41680710-41690775 GCA_030014935.1 Caiman crocodilus
TCATCACTTTAAGGAAGAAACAGGCTTGTTAATGGAACCCCCAGGGAGTCTCACCTGCCACCTTTTTGCTGGAAAATTACTTTTGATGGGAGGAAGATGGTCTATCCCATCCTCTCAGGTACCTTCCTACAATCATTCCATTTGTTCTCCCTGCTTGGGGCTCTGCCTCCCCTATAACCTGGTTAATGCTAGCCACAAATGGTATTGTCTGGCCACCAGGGTTTGTCTCACACATACTTTTGGTGTCTGAACAAGTAATTTAAAGTGAAATTTGAAATTTTGACCAACATTTGGAACCCCCCCCAGATTTTCAAACAGTTTAAATTCGCTCAGCCATCTCATTGATACAATAAAATAATCATTAGAAGCCTTTCTAATTTTAATAGGCCATGAATTAGATTCAAAATGAACTTAGAAAATGCTGTTGGTGTGGGTATAATTATTCCCAACTGAAGCTTAATAATATTTGGCTGGAAGAATATTTGGTCTAGATCAGTGGCTTTTAACAGTTTTTAAAATCAAGACACCCTTCTATAATGTTTGAATTTAGTGGTGCTTCAGTTGACAAGCATTGTTATATTCCCTCAGCTTACCTCAGTGGTTTTTCAACATGGGTACTGCCACCTGCCTTGGGCAGGGAAAGCTGCAGAAGCACTGGAAGCAGCGAAAGTGGCAAGAGCCGCCTCTATGAGAACACCAGCTGCAAACGACGAGAGAGCTGGGGAGGGAACCAGCTGCAGAGCCAGTGGAAGAGCCGGCAGGGACACCAGTGAAGGAAACGGTGGAGAAGCTGGCAGGGACGCCGGTGGAGGGACCGGAGAGAGAGCTGGCAGGGATGCCTGGGAGGAAGCCCGCAGGGGCAACAGGACCTCGGGTCTTGTAGTCCTCAGACTGGAGTCCAGCTTAAGACATCGAGTCAAGCAGGTTGAGGACGAGGGAAGAGACAAGACGGGGTCAGTTAGAAGAAACTGAGACCCACGACCAAAGGTGGCATTGGCTGGGGTGTAGGGGAGGTTGGAGCCCCGTAAGTGCCCGCCAAAGGTGTGACGGCACTGGAGGCTGTGGCAAGGGGGACCCCCACCACTGAGGGTCCAGTTAAGGCTGTGGCTGGCGAGTTTTGGGGGTCTGCCACCGTCACCTGGGGCACCCTCTGGGGGCCCCTCGCAGGACCGGGGCAGACCTGGTCAGCCACCCGAGCAAAAGCAGCCCAGAAACGCCTTTTGGAGCAGGGGCGGACACAACATGGTGATAGTGGTGGGATCATGGAGGACCCCAACCTTGCAACCTATGCCAGCATGCAGGCCACGGCTATAGGCCCTGCTGATGTCCTCGGGCAGAACCTACAGGCTCTGACCCAGTTCCTGAACTCTCAGGAACAAATGCTAGACCGGCAACAAGATTGGCTCCAACACAGTTTGGCGTCCTTCAAAATGCCTACAATGACTAAGGACGACAACCCAGAAGCGTATATCAAGGTGTTCAAATGGCACGCCCTCATGACCAGGCTCGACAAGCGATAGTGGGCCAGCCAGTTGGGAGCCTTAGTAGTTGGCAAGGCTCAAGCCACCTATCAGGCCCTCTCAAGGGACGCTGCCGAAGACTATAAGCACGTGAAGGATGCCATCCTATACAGATTGGAAATTAACCCCGAGCACTACCGCCGCCAGTTCCGGGCCAAGAAGGGACCCAAGGAGAAATGACCGAGAGTGTTGCTGCAGCTTTTGCGGGATCTGCTGGATAAGTGGGTAAACCCAGTGGGGCAGGATAGAGAGGCATTGGCAGACCAGATCATCCTCAAAATTTCAGAATGATTTAGAAGAGCAGACACAACACTGGGTCTGACAACATGCCCCATGGACCTGCGAAGAAGCTCTAAAATTGGCAGAGGCTTTTACTGCCTCAGAGGCCAACTACCCCAGGGAGAGAAGGAACCTGGGACCCTTGATGGCAGCCCCAGGAGAGCTGGAGCACCGTCATTCGCCTGGCTGTGGGCTACCAAAGATACCGTGTGTTTCTGGTGGGGGCAGAATGGCCATTTTTCTAGGGAATGCCTGAGCCAGGCTGCGGAACGCTGGATCCCAGATGACAGATCAAGGGCCCCAACGGAGAGGCCCAGAGCTCAGTGAGCCGATGGACTGCAGCTATGTGGTCAGCGGAGAGAACATGGCTTGGAGTCATCCCATTGTCAAGGCTTGGGTAGAAGGTCGCCCCGTGCAAGCTACCTTGGACTCGGGGTGTGCTCAATCCCTTGTCAGGGCAGATTTGGTGCAGTCGCAAGGCCGGTGGAAGGCTTGCCCTGTGAAGGTAGCCTGCCTCCATGAGGACTCCAACCAAATCGAGCGCCAATGGGTACGCCTATGGGTAATGGAGCACCAGGGAGGACTCCTGGTGGGGGTTGTGCCTCAGTTAGCATGTGAGATGCTTCTGGGATGAGACTGGACACCAGTATATGATGTCCTGGATAGAGTGAGGGGCACGGAAGTGGCCCGTAGGAAGATTCAGAACAGGAAGGCTGGTTGGGCGAAATTGAAGAAAACAAGGGGTCGGCAGATGAGATGGATGAATTAGACCTTAACGACTTTACCAGTAGCCTCCAGTTCCGAGAGGCACAAGAGGAGGATCAGGAAATCGGGACACTTCAAGAGCAGGCCCAAAGTACCAGAGGGGTCTCCGCGTTATCACCTGAAGGGCATCCCTTCTTCAAGGTAAGGAATCGCCTCCTTTACTGCTTACAAGGGGACAGGGGGGAGGAGGCCGAGGGCTTGCATCTGACAGTGCCTGCCCGATTCTGCCAGACCATTTGGCGGTTGGTTCATGTGAGTCCCACAGAGGGACATCTGGGTCAGGACAAGACCCTTGCGAGGGTGAGCAGGTGGTTTTTTTGGCCCGGGATGGAGGAGGAAGTGGCCCGCCAATATGCAGTCTGCCTCAACTGCCAAAAGACAAGAACTGAGTGTCCTCCACAGGCACCCCTCCAGACCATGCCCGTTATAGACACCTCATTTTCAAGGATAGCCTTAGATGTCATGGGCCCGCTTCCCCACAGCAGCTCGGATCACAAATACATCTTGGTCGTTGTGGATTACGCCACCCGGTTCCTGGAGGCAATCCCACTGTGCACCGTAACCGCCCCGCGTATTGCAGAAGAGCTACTAAGACGGATAGCCCGAATGGGGATACCGCAAGAGAAACTAATGGATCAAGGAAAGAATTTCACGTCTGGGATTTTGAGGGTGGTATGTCAGACCCTCCAAATAAAACAGCTCTGCACCTTGGTTTACCATCCCCAAACCAATGGGTTGGTGGAATGCCTCAATGGGACAATAAAATGAGTATTGCGCCGATGCATACAAGGACATCCCTGGAAACAGGATCTCCTCCTTCCTCTAGTACTGTTTACTCTCAGGGACAACCCTCAAGATTCCACAAAGTTCTCTCCATTTGAGCTAGTGTTGGGACATCGCCCATGGGGTCTCTTACAGGTCTTGAGAGAAGAGTGGGAGCAGGAGGGAGGACTCTCCGAAGAACCAAAGATGTATCAACAGGCGTTCCATCAGAGAATCAGATTGGCCCGGGACCTAGCTCAGAAAAACATAAGAGAAGCCCAAACCTATCAAAAGGAAAAGTATGACAGCCGGGCCAAAGAGCAAGTATTTGAGCCGAGACAGAGAGTCCTGGTGTTGCTCCCCAAGTCCACGAGCAAGCTCCTAACTCAATGGCAGGAGCCATTTGAAATTCTCCATCAGGTGGGACCAGTGGATTATGAGGTGCACAGGCCCGGACACCTTCAAGAAAAGCATATCTACCATGTGAACCTCCTACGGGAGTCTGAAGGATGGGTGGCCTTTTCTGAGGCCGATAACAAGGACCTAGGACCCCAGGGGTTAGGAAGAGGGACTGAGCCCTCTTTGGAGGGAACCCCGGTTAGGATAGGAGAGGAATTATCCTCTGTTCAGCGGTGAGAGGCCCAGAGCTTGATAAATGAGTTCCGGAAGGTATTCCGCGAGGAACCCGGCTGGGTTCGGGGCTCTTTCTACACTATAAAAATGCCGTCCATGGCAATAGTGAGGGAGAGGTGGTGACCCATTCCACACCACCTCCTGGAAGCTGTCCAAAGAGAGATTGACTCAATGTTAAAGCTAGGAGTCATTTGGCCTTCAAGAAGTCCCTGGAGGAGCCCGCTGGTGCCAGTGCATAAGCCTGATGGGTCTTTAAGGCTTTGTGTGGATTACAGACGATTGAATGCCATGGCAGTTTGACGCATCCCCCATGCGGCAGAGTTGGTAGAAAGGATAGGGGTGCCCAGTATATATTGACCCTTGACCTAGCAAAGCGATATTGGCAGATTCTGGTGGCCAAGAAAGACTGGTGGATGACAGCGTTCGGCACCCCATGGGGACTGTATGAGTTCATCAAAATGCCCTTTGGATTACATGGCACTGCCGCAACATTTCAACGCCTGATAGACCAGATCTTGGCACCCCACGCCAAATACGAAGCAGCGTACATAGATGATATAGTCATATACTTCCGGACCTGGGAGCAGCACAAAAACGTGCTTCGAGCCATCCTTATAGAACTGAGGCACGCCGGCCAAACTGCAAACCCCTGAAAATGTGCCCTGGCCCAGAAAGAAACAAAATATTTAGGGTTCTTGGTTGGCAGAGGCACAATTAAACCCTTAGCTGACAAGGCAGAAACCATCCACAACTTTACAGCCCCTCAAAACTGCCTCCAGCTACGATCATTTTTAGGATTAACCAATTATTACAGGCGATTTGTACCACACTTCGCAGAGCTGGCAACACCCTTATCGGAGGTGCTCAAAGGGCGGAAAGTGGGGGCAGTAAAGTGGACGAGAGAGATGGTTCAAAGTTTTGAAAGATTAAAAAGGGCATTGTGCGAAGATGTTATAATTCACACCTCTGACTTCTGAAAACCCTTTATTTTACAGACAGACGCTTCAGAGATGGCAGTGGGTGCCGTCCTCACCCAGGAGGAAGGGGAAAACAAGAGACCCGTGGCATACGCCAGCCACAAACTGCTACTAGCGGAGAAGAGGTATGCAACTATAGAGTGCCTGGCAATTCAGTGGGAGGTAGATCACTTTAGGTACTACCTGATGGGCAGAGAGTTTAAACTGGTAACTGACCATGCCCCGCTGAGGTGGCTGAGCACAGCCAAGACCAATAATGCCCTGATTACCTGGTGGGCCTTGGCACTCCAACCATATAAGTTCCACATAATAAACTGACCCAGAAAAACTAATACAGTGGCAGACTTCTTGTACAGGTGCGGAGGCGAAGACCAGACCAAGAACCAAGGAGATTAAATAAAGGGACTGACCGACCCCACAGGTATGGCCCGAAAGGGGAATGAAGAAGCGCCCCAAGGCATCTTAAGGGAGGTATTATGTCCCAGAGACACTGGGGCTATAGGGAAACGCTAGCCCAAAACCAAAGAAAAAGGAAGTACTTACTTACCCCTTGCAGGAGCCAAGGACAGCAGAGGAGCGCACGCTGGGAAACCACCCATGCATTTTGTTAGCTGCGCTCACATCCAGCTGAGACCGGGTGATGTCAGCAAGAGACGCCACCTAGCGGGAATAAAGTGTGGCTCCGGAAGCACAGGAAGAAGGCTATAGGAGACCACAGAGCCCGTGGGGAAGCCTGAGGTCATAAGCGGGGACCCACGGGGTTTCTCTGCCTTGGGCAGGGAAAGCTGCAGCAGCACCAGGATGAGAATGCGAACTGCAGAGCCGATGAGAGAGCCGGTAGGAGAGCTGGAGAGGGAACCAGCTGCGGAGCCAGTGGAAGAGCTGGCAGGGACGCTGGTGAAGGAACCGTTGAGAGAGCAGGCAGGGAAGCCAGGGAGGAAGCCCGCACGGACAACAGGACCTTGGGTCTCGCAGTCCTCGGACTGGAGTCTAGCTTAAGACATCGAGTCACTCTGGTCAGGGATGAGGGAAGAGACAAGGTGGGATTGGTTAGAAGAAACTGAGAGACCTACGACTGAAGGTGGCGTTGGCCAGGGTGTAGGGAAGGCTGGAGCCCCGTGAATGCCTGCTGAAGGCGTGACGGCACTGGAGGCTGCGGCAAGGGGGACCCCCCCACTGAGGGTCCAATTAAGGCTGTGGCTGGCAAGTTTTGGGGGTCTGCCACTGTCACCTGGGGCACCCTCTGGGGGCTGCCTGCTCTGGGAGATCCGGTCAGCCACCCAAGCAAAAGCAGCCCAGGAACGCCTTTTGGAGATGAGGAGCTCATAAGCGGGCACCCACGGGGTGATGAGGGGGCACACTGACAAGATGGAGGGCACGCAGGCTTTTCCCCCCCAAGTGGAGAACCTTGCATTTTTTGGTGTTGAACACCATCAGGTTCTTATCTGCCCATTTTGTGAGCCTGTCAAGATCTGCCTAGATCACCCTCCTGTCCTCAGGTGTGGACACCAGAATTTGGTGTTTTCAGCAAACTTGGCCAATCTGCTTCTGACCAATGTTCACATCACTGATGAAGATGTTAAACGGTATAGGCCCTAGCACAGAGCCTTGAGGGACCTCGCTGGTGACTGCGCACCATGACAGTTGGCTTTCATCAACCACCACGCTCTGGGTCCTACTGTGGAGCCACTTCCCCAGCCAGTGGATCGTGGTGAGGTCGAGGCTGCAGTTAGCCAGTTTTGCCAAGAGGTGATCATGGAATACCAGATTGAAGGCTTTTTAAGTCGAGATATATGATGTCAATATCTTTCCCCTTGTCCAGGTGATAGGCTACCTGGTCATAAAAGGAAATGAGATTGATCATACAAGACCTGCTCACAACAAACCTGTGATGGGTATCCCTCAGGATATTGCTCTCAGCTAGTCTGTTAAGGATGGCCTCTTTGTTAATCTTTTTCCAAGACCTTGCCCAGGATAGAGATCAGGCTGATGGGCTTGTAGTTTGCCAGATCTACTTTCCTCCCTTTCTTGAAGATAGGCATGCCATTATCCTTCTTCCAATCTTCAGGCACTTCACCAGAGAGCAAGGCATTCTCCATGCCAGGGGTTGAGCTATGATGCTTGCCAGTTCCTTGAGTACCCTTTGGTGTAAATCATCAGGGCTGGCTGACTTGAAGGTATCCAGCCTGTCAAGGTGTTCTTTCACAAGGTCAGCTTCAATGGAGGGTAAGGAATCTCCCTCATCTGGGCCTCCGTGACCCATAGTGGGCAGGGATGTCCCATGGGACTGATGAAAGACTGACGAAAAGTACCCATTTTGCAAGTTTGCTTTTTCATGGGCGTCAGTTGTCAGTTGTTCCATCTGGTTTAGCAGGGGTCCAATGTTGCCCTTGCTTTTCCTCTGGCTCCCCACATATTTAAAAAAGGACTTTTTATTTTCCTTGATATTTGTAGCTAGCAGCACAGCCTTGGCTTTCCTGGTTTGCTCTTTGCAGGTCCAGACCAGAGCAGAGTATTCCTCCTTGGTGTTGGTTCCAGTCCTCCATCCTTTGTAGGCCTTCCTTTAAAGACACAGGAGGTCCGCCAGTTCCCTGAAGAGCCAAGGGAGCTGCTGTGCCCTTTTGCTGCCTTTCCTCTGAGATGGGATGGACTTTGTTTGCACATCCAAGGTTCCTCCCTTGAGGGCCTCACTGACAAGCCTCCTTAGCTTGTCAAAATCAGATTTCCTGAAATCAAGGTCTTCTGTATTACTGACTGATTTGCCAGCTTTACAGAAGATGGTGAAGGTGATCAGCTCATGGCCACTGTCACCCACCTACCCTTCAATCATTAGGTCACTGATTGGGTCGTCCCAGTTGTCAGTACGAGGTCGAGCAGTGCTTTACCTCTTGTTGGCCTGTAGACTTCCTGTGTCAGAGAGAGATCATCCACTCACGAAAGAAAGCTTTGTGACCACTTGGATTTGGCTGAGCGCTCCTCCCACAAGAGGCCTGGATAGTTAATGTCTCCCATGACAACCATACACTGAGAGCATGCAGCCTCAGCTAATTCCCCCCCTTCCCACCCCTGGTGAATTCCCGGTCAAGGTCTTGACCCTGGGGAGGGGGTCTGTAGTAGACACCCACCATAGTATTCCCTGTGCCGTGTTCCCCATGGATTTTAACCCAGAGGGTCTCAAGTCGTCCACCATGGGTGCCACTGTTGACTTGCAGGGATGAGTAGCTTTCCTTGACATAGAGAGCTATCCCCCCACCCCTTTTGTCCACTTGATCCCTCCTGTCCTTGGTATAGCCATCTATACTGGTGGCCCAGTCATGGGTGAAGTCCCACCAGGTCTCTGTTATCCCTATGATAGCATAGTTATTTGCGTTTAGCAGGAGGATAAGTTCCTCCTGTTTATTCCCCAAGCTCCTAGCATTCGTGTACAGGCAGTCAAGTGTCCCCTTGGGGGTTCTTGCCTTGCCTACAGATTGTTCCAGGGCTGGGGCAGGGATGGGTTCCCTTAAATGCCTTGGCCTGCTGGTTTTCAAGGATTGCTTTGTGGGCTAGCAGTGGCAGTAGTCTCCTCACCCTCCCTTGGGCTTAGTTTAAAGCCTGGTGGAGCAGGTCAGCCAGTCTGGCTGAGAAAAGCCTTCACCCCAGTGAAGAGAGTTGGAGGCCATCCCTTTACAGCAGCTCTCTGCCTCTCTTACCAAAGAGCAGACTGGTTGTGGACACCAAAGCCTTCCCAATAACACCAGCTCCACAGTCTTTGGTTAACTACTTGGGTCCTTCTCTCCCCCCTCAGCCTATAGCTTGAGACAGGAAGGATTGATGAAAACACCACCTGCACCCCCAGACCCTTAAGCCCCACTCCCAAATCCCCGTAGTGCCTCATGACCCAGCTTGGAGCACTCTGAGCCATGTCTTTGGTGCCAACATGGATAAGGATATGGGACAGTGGTCAGTGGGCTGGAGGAGTTTAGGGATCTTCTCCTCAATTCTTGGCTGTGGACCCCTGGGAAGCAGCAAACTTCTCGGGCTAAGGGGTTGGTGCAGCAGATTATCCCCTTGGTCCCCCTCAGGATGGAGTCTCCTACAACAAAGACTTTGAGTTTTGTCTTGGGGAGAGGGGGTAGAAATAGCTATAGTAGTGCCTGTGTTGCCTGCAGGAGCTGGCAACTCATCAGGCTCTCCTGGGGCTGCAAGAGGTTCTTTTCCTGTTGCAAAGCTCCAGCTGGGCAGGGGTCTTGCTGGGGTGGGCCTCGGGGCCCTTGACCACCTTGGTCCAACTCCGTGGCTGGACGGAATGGGAGGTTCCCAAGTCCTTCCTGTCTACCCTCCGCCTCCCGGGGGAGAAGGGCCTGGCAATAAGAGTCGATCTCCTGCTCGCAGTCCCTGATGGCATGCAGTCTCTGGACTGTGGTCTGGAGCTCCTCCAGCTGGCGCACCAGAGGTGCTAGTAGGGAGCAGACCTCACAAAGGGAGATGGCCATGCGTCTAGGCCCCAGAGCCTGAAAAAGTGACAGGCAGCCCCCGCAGCTGAGAGCCAGAGGCTCTGTCTGTGTGGAGCCTGGAACCATGGGCTCCATCTGGGCGGCAGTCTCTAAAGTGCCAGAGGGGAAAGCTGCAGACCCCTAGGGGACCCTAAGGCTGCGGTGTGTGCCCATTGGCATCATGCCACTGGTGCACTGACTGTGGCTGGAACTATCTATCCTGAGGGGCTCACAGGCAGGGCCTCGGGCCCTCCCGCTTTCCCTCCTGCACAAAGTTGTGTGCCAGGCCTGGGGGAACGTGTGTTTGCACAGCCTGTTCACAAGGCTCTGGTAGTGCTGCTCCCTGGGGGGCTAGGTGAAGTAGGAGCCAGGAGTGGGGCGTGACCCCCCTCGGCACACTTAGCCCGCTCCCAGCTGGCTAGGTCCCTCCTTCCAGAGGCCCTGCTTACCTGGGGCAGGCTGGGGCTTGTCGGGGGTCCTGGGGTCTCGCTGGGGGTCCCTGGGCTCAGAGGCACAGCGGGCTTACACCCATGTATCTTGCACCAGAGCCAGGGACCAGAGTGAGCCTTATGATGTTGCTGGGCCCTTTTTAAACTGTGCGCATGTGCAGAAGGGCTGGCTAGTGCCTTGCTACTTTTGGGGGGCTAAGGGGGG
>JAGPOW010002742.1:41719153-41735221 GCA_030014935.1 Caiman crocodilus
TTTTTTCCAGCATCTTTTCTGTGTTAAAAGATATGTAATCCATTGAGACTTAATCAGCATGCTCCATTGTATAAGCATAAAGGGGAAGTTCCTTTGGGGCACTGTCAGAGGTTGGCAACATCTGCCCAGGGTAAGGCTGTTCACTGGTTGGGGCTGACTCCCACATCCATTTTGAGAAATACAGCACCATACTACTGTTACTCTGTGTGTGTGTCTTTTTGCCACCCTGAACTCCACAGTCAGGCAGTTTCCTTATCCCATTTGGATCATTCCCGTCTTTTTATATTTCCTACCATTTCTTGTGCCTTTTTGCATTTCAAAGAGTGGGATTGTGACACAGGCTGTTCAGTCTTTTGGTTCTAGGGTTGTACTGAGCTGTGTGATGCATAATTTTCATTTCTAGCTTGCAGCCACTGAAACTTATTTGGCTAGTCTCCTTTAGTATTGGACACCACAGTGAGATGAAGTGCCTTCTGATTTGGATGGTTTAGAGGAGGCATCTGTAACAGTTCGGTTTGTTGCTATCTTTATTTTCCCCGTGGACTCATATATTTGTGTTTTTAGATGATGGTTAACATCTTGATGCAGTCTTCATGGGTAGTTGGAATGGGTTTATGCTATAAATCAGTCAGTTCTAGAAAGATTATAACTTTACATTGCTGTCCCTAATTTAAATAGCACTGCAACTGGTTCTGACTGAAACAAAATGGTTTCAGATTATCACATGTGCTGCACGTTGCCATCTAGACAAACTCTGGATGAGTAGAAGCAGCAAAAACATGAAAAATGGATCAACTGCATGCAAGTTGAGTAGTGATGACTTTGCAGTGTAAATATTTACTTCATGCAAGGTCCCCAAGATTGCACTGGGATCATTACTGCAAAGTCTCTTAGCTTCTCCTTTGTGCAGTTCAGATTTAGACCAAAGAAAAGAAAAGAAAAGAATTAAAGCCAAAATCCTGTTAAAAATTATCCTTCTAAAATTTTGCCTGAATCTATATTCTATTAATTTAACCATTCTAAAATGTTTTGTGATATGCGCCATGCTTCTAAACTGTGTAAAGGGAGATGCTCCCCCAGGCTTTCATGGAAATTATGTTTATAGTACCAGATCCTGTTTTTTTCTCATTCCCTTAAGCAGAAAGGTCCTCACTTGTACATTTTCACTGGCAAAAATGTATATATCATTTAAGTCATTACAGGTCTACTGCTCATTTGTTACAATAAACTATATCATCCTCGCTAGGAGGCCAGAGAGAGCCTGTAGCCATGAATATACATCTTCCTAGGGTAACTCAATTCAAAGCAGCAGCATGCCACAGTAAAGTATTACTTAATTTATACTGCTAATGTTTAACATTGATTCTGTGTGGGAAAATAAAGCCCAACACATTTTGAGAACCTACATCATTAAGGTTTAATAATTTAGACCTAGTTAATGTGATAATGAATTTACTGACAACTAAAGTGCAGTTTCAGTACTTACATTTCTAGAAATACTGACTATGAAACTAGGTTTTCTAGGCAGAAAATGTATATTATAGGATTGTTTTTGTAATTTACCCGTCCTCACCCTCCTACCCCCACAATGAAAAATGTATCTTTAAGTATGTTTACCAACTACTGAAAGGCAATGGTTTTTTAGTCCATATATCTGGTGAACTGTATGACACTAATGTGCTCCTAATGGGATATTTGTATTTCAAAAACTTCTTAATTGATAGAAGCTGTTTCACATTTTTAAAGTGTAGCAAAAACAAGGCTTCAGTTGCAGCCCAAAATATGCAGTTTCTCTGCACCCAGAGCTTCGTGCAGGTCACAAAGTGGGTTATCTTAGTTGTGATGTCCCCCTCTGCTCCAAGTTGATGCCACAACCATTGCTCTTGCTCCTCGATACAGGAAATATTTTACAAGTGATGTGTAGGTCATTTTGAAAACCAGAAGAGGGGGAGGGAGGGGTTATTTATTTTTTAAATCTGACATAGCATGGTTCCCTCCACCTCCCTCTGACCTTCCTGTGTCACTGCTCAGACTGCAACCATCTTCAACTGCCCCTGCGGGTGTCTTATATCAATCAGGCTTCCTTTCAAATGGCTGAAATAATGGATGTCCTCTACATGTCCGAATGTGTCAAGGCTTCTGCAGCATAACTTCAAGCAGGAGACAGGGGCACTTGGCACCTTGGGGGAGGTACTTACTCAGCAGCTTGTGGCCTGGACCTTACTACAGTACATTTCCAAAGATCCCTCGCTCAGACCTGAAGCACCTCATAGAGCAACAACCATTTTGCACAAAGCTGTTAGTTGAAACAAGGAAAAAAGAAGAAGGGCTCTATATTATCAAGGACTGGTAGCTACTCCCAGAAGCAAGATTGTGGACTAAAGAGACTAGTGATGTACTCTAGTACTCTGTGAAAATCCCTATGCTTCTGTATTTTACACTGGTGTACAGTAGGCCAGCTGGCATTTTGGAAGTCCTACAGAAAGCATTGCAGTTGGGACAAGGGCACTGAGGGAAATTTGGTTGCCTGTACATGAGCAGGGAGGCTGCTCCAAATGCGCTGGAATTACAGTGTATTGGAGCACACTTAATTAATTGAGTGTGCTGGAGCATGGCAATTACTGTACTCCTGCAGCTCCCTGTATTTCATGTATCTGTGTCCCCACACTTCAAAATGGCTTATTGTTTGTTTCTTAGCTACATACAGTGAACATTTTAACTTAATGGTGTCAGTAAGTATTGATCTTAAATACTCTCATTTGAGGCCCTCTGCCCTTTGAGACCAAGGAAAAAGGCCACAAGTTCTTAGGAGAGCCTAAAATAGTGTTCTGTGTTGGTGGGAGGTGAGGGGGCGCATTTCTGTTGCATATTATCATTTGCTATTAGGCCCACACACAGAAGAACTGCTGCTAGTTTCAGCTACAAGGAGTTCCCTTTAGCCAAAGTGAGGAGGCCTGTGATGTGAAGCTGAATCGACCAATTACCAGAAGCCCACTACCACAGACTTGAGAAGACAGTAATGTTAAAACAAGTGACTAAGAATTCCTTACAATTTTACAAACTTTATAGCAATGTGGATACCATGTGTGGTGTGTCCTGTCTCCTTTCCAAAGGGTCACCCTGAAATGTTCTAAACACTTTGCTCTAGGCTTATGTAGGTTACATGGCTTAGATCTCATCTATATATACCAACTATGTGCTTATGTAGCTGAAATGCATGGGGTCTGTATTGTCTTCTGACCCTACCAAGCCATGCAATAACTATTTTAACATTTTTTTAAATAATAATTTAAATCCATAGTAGTGTTGTTGTGCTCTAAGGAACTGGGATATTTTATGCCCCAGGGTTTGTCTTGCATCTCTCCCAACTATATAGTTGGTGCATTAAAAGATACTACCAAACAAAACCTGATTCTCCCTGCCTTCCGCCTGCTTCTTTCTCTGTGTCAGTGGCTGACACAGATTTGTGGCAGTAGTGCTTGTGACAGTTGAGCAGTTCTGGTTCTGTCCAATAGAGGGCTGTGGTACATGTATACACCAGCCAATTCCTCACAATACCTACAATCCTAATTTAGAATTGTGGATTGTCACCTATGTTCATTTCTGAGATAAAACTTTTTTACTGTTGCATATCTCTATATTTTCTGGTTCTGGTCAGAACAGGAAGGCAGCATGGGATAGGGCACAGTCATGGGAGTCACAAGACTTGATTTTAACGCTGATTTTTTTTTTACTTGAAACCTCATTCCCTTCTAAGATTTCCTCATTCCTTGTACTCAGATACTCACATTTGTGCACCAGTGCCCCACCTTTTTTGCTATAATGAAATGTTGTATTTGGAAGTAGACTCGGACTGCTCTAGGGCATCTTCCAGTGCATTATTATTTGTGGCATGGAACCATAATTCTGTAATCAGAGTCAATGCCACTTGAGATGGAATCAGAGTTGTCTGGACAGCCTAGACAAAAGCCATTTTTGCAACAATGGAAACTTCTTGTATGCTGTCTTGGCATAGGCTAGGGACAGATATTAACAAAGCCTGAGCCTAAATTGATTCAATCTTTGAAGGCTGGGTTAACCTGGCGAGGCTAAATCAGGTCTGTAAATGGACAGACGTACCAGAAATGCAGGCACATGTCTGCAATGTCTTAAGCTAGAAGCAAGTGGGGGGAGCAGCTCTAGCGCAGCCCTCCCTTTCATTCCACAGGGCTGAACTGATGGGGGCATGGCCAGGCCACAGCAGGAAACGCTGATTATTCCCCCCACTCCTAAGCAGCCCAGCAGGGAATGTTTATTACCCCTAACTCAGTGTTTATCAACCCATTTAGAAAACAAAGCCTCGCTCCATTAAGGAATTGAGCTATTCTTAAACAGCTCTTCCAAGGAAGGACATTAAGCTACCTGCTGATTGGCTCCAAAAAGCTTTGCCTGTCCTCTCCCACAGCACAGACTGTAGTCAGCATGTGGTCTGCTAGCTAATTCTGAGGTGTCTGTGTGAAGCAGAGGGGAGGGAGGAATAATCCCTGCTTAGCAGGGGGAAGCCAGGCAGATGCTTTGTGCCTGCAAGTCTCTGCCAGAGCTGTAGCCAGGGAGCAGAGAACAGGGGCCAGCTCTGCTGAGAGAGCATGCTGGGATGTTGGGGGTGTCTGGTTTATCTTAAACCAGCAAGGGGTCTGGTATATACATTGCATACACCAGTTTGAGCCAAATCAGTTAAGTCTGATACTACATTCAACCAGGTTTATCTCAAATTGGTTTCAGCCATTTTCAAACTGGTTTATTTGCAATGAACATCTGTTCTGTTACAGGTTTAAACCAGTTTCTGATCACTTAAACGGGATTGTGTGTAATGTCTGTCCCTAACCCGATAGGCTGGACTGAAAGCCACTTGTACAGCGTTATCTCGACCATCTCAGTAATTCCTGTACTTTCTTGTCCTTTTCAGACCTGTCACTTCAGTCCCTAAATCTATTAATTCTTCCTCACCTTAAGTTAATTTCTTCCTTTTCTGTGTTAATTTTCAGCACTGTCTTCAATTTTTGTCTTGGTTCTAAATTCTCTTTCATTCCTACTTTTACAGCTGCTCTTCTGTCCCTCTAACCTTTACAATTTTCTTCCTTAGAAAATCCAATATCTTCCTGGAATGGACAACACAGAGGACAGAACCCACACAAAATAATCTGTTTACACTCTGATTAGAGAAATAGGGTCTCCTTGTTAGTAAACAATGATATAACACAAACGGAAAACACCTACCATAATTCTTGTAGTGGGTTCAAGAGACTTCTCTGACTTGTACTCAGCTTCCTAAATCCTAAATACTGTGGAGCAGATTGATTTGCTCTTTCTCCCCAGCCCTATTTCGCAACATAACCAGAGCAGTTTTGGGATGTCAGAAGGCTTTAAGAAGTATAAATCATATGCTATACGGCATAAAGTTTTAATCTGGAACTCTTACAGTCAAGGCCAAATTCTAGTCTTGCTGGTATCAGTATAATCTGAATGCACCTCTGTTGAAGATGACGGAGTTCAACTTTGGTGTTGAGACAGATGTGGGAAAGTAATGGTGCCTTCAGATTTCTCAGTAACTGCCAGGGATTACACCAGATGTTACTGCCATAGGGCTGATGAAGTTCTTTCTCTTGTAGCATTTGCTTCCTGATACAATTGGCAGCAGCTTTGTGACTAGTTAAAAATTGAGCTTGGGACATCTTGCTAGAATAGATTGTGCGTTGTTACCACGTACGGTGTTTCCAATGGCAAAAATCATACATTTATTTCAGCTAATCTTATAAATGAGACGAATGTGCCTTTCCTAATGTTACTCAATATAACCATAATAACGCAGCCAGGATGGTAAATTCATTTTAATTCCACAAAATTCATAATTGGTGACATCACCAGTGGGAGCCATTGATCTCTGCTTTCCATTTGTTCTTGACTGTTTCCACTTCAGTGAATTAAAAGAATTAGACTGTTGGGACCCCACCCTCTGCATGTTCATATGGTATATTATGCAAGAGCAATAGCCTTCAGAAAATTGCTTGTAATAGACAGTGCCTGCATTAAATAAAAAGGCAGTAGTCCCAGGCCTGACTCAGTCTTTTAATCCTTTTCAATTTTTTATTATACCTGTGGCCTTTCTGTTCTCAAGTGGAGCTGAGGAACAGCTGTAATTCAGTGTAGGTAAATTGCATTATCTGAAATTAATGAGTTCTGTGTTTATCCTTGTAAATTAATACAGTTTCTAGTAAATCAGAAGAAAGTGTGTGTGTATGTGTGTATGTTTGCCTGCATATTACCTCAGTGGGGATAATTAACATCTTGTGACAGCAAAGTCATATGTCAAACCTGAGATCTTATTGCTAGTCTAGTGAAAATTATGTTGGCAGTGACCTATATCATGACCGTAGTTAATGCAGTGCAAGTTCAATCATTTGATATGGCTAGACTGGTGTCCTGCCCCTTTAAAGATCCCTATTCTACAGGAAGGGACTAACATAAATAAAATATAAATAAAAAATTAAAATGGGAACTCATTCACACACAATAGGTATGACTGTAGAGGACATGGTAAATTTTAAATTTGACATACTTATTTTTTTCTCTTAATGTTGCTGGTCTCTGTAAATAAGAGTTCAGGTGTCTGAACTGTCCTGATTCATGGTGGTTTTGAACGTCAGCTATTACTATGTTAAAAATACTTTGACAAATAGAAAAGGAAATCCCAAGAGATGGAGTTTTTTCTTGTTCTTGGATATTTTTCTTTACTATCCTTGCTGTAGTAAAGCAGTTTAGCACTTGTGTTCTGCCTGTTATCGCATGGTTCCTTAGAAGTATCACCATACACACTGGGACACCTAATGACTTTAAAAGTTCATTATCTTCACAGCCAAAAGCAGAGTACTGTGTGTATGGGTTTTCTGTCCCAGACAGAAACAAAGGGAAGTATCCCATTCTAGCTCCTTCTTTATTCTCCTGATTTTTTATTAGACGTGGCCATGTTGCTTTACCATATGAAGCATGCAGACTTCTTTTTGCTAGAAACATTGATATACCCTATTAATTAATTATGGCAGCTTTCTGTCATTCAGGTACATCTGTGCCATTGTTAGTTCTTCTTTTAATTCCAGGTTCAAGCTGTCTCAGAGGGTGATAGGATGTATAGTCTTTCAACTCTAGGTGAAGTTAGTTAATGAATTGTCTTTAAAGTGTTTGAAATCCTCAGATAAGAGGTGCTATATAAGTGCAATTATACAGGTGCTGTATAATTGTTAGGTCCCTGGTTAGAACTTGAACTTGGAATTATAATGGCTAGTAGTTGGTATTGAGTCTGTTCATTTAACCAGGTTCTTACTGTCCAAAATCACAAAATCTGTCATCACAGTTGGCATTTGAGTAATTCACAGAATGACAGAGAGTTCAATACACACATAGTGTTATGTACCTTCATACTTCTGTGAAGTCAAATCAAAAGTCCTGTCATGCTAGTGGTCCAATGGCATCTCAGTTTCTAGTCACAAAGTCTTGGATACTTTTGGGTTATAAGATTCACTAGCTACTAAGATTGCAAAACACGTTCAGAGTGAACTTGAGAGTTATGCATTCCATATTAAAAAATAGTTCCTTAAGTTTTCCAGTTATACTTTTGTAGCATGCTCACTTTTCAGAGCTTTGGTTGAGTCCCAGGCATGAGATCTTGCTGTTTTGATTGGAGAAGAGCTCCCCTAGACCTGACTGAAGATTGTAAACTGTCAGGTCTGGAAGACTTCAGGGGCAGAGCCCTGGAGCACATAAAGGCAGCCGTGTGCTCCACAAGAGGAGATGCTGTGAGGGACTCAAGAAGAGCGGAGCCAAGAAAAGCTGGGGAGCTCTCTCCCACAATGGGCAATAGGCCCAAGGCTCCTGAAACTGCCACAGAGAAGCAGTCTTGGGAGAGGTGTGGGACCGCTCAGGCTGTTGATGGCATGCAGGGACAGTGCACAGAGACCTGGCCCTGGGAGTGGTGTGAGACTGTTTGGGCCTATCATGGTGTACAGTTTGGTGCATGGAGCCTAGGCTGTAGGAGCTGCAAGCGGTAGCTTGAGCCCGCAACCCAAGCAGGGCCAGCAGGCCACACAGTGTGTTGGGCAGCACACGGGGCAAAGGCCTTGGGGCTGCAGTGAGGCAGCTCAGGCCCCATCTCCCAGCAAGCGGATAGGTCCCATGGTGCGCAGGGTGGTACACGGGCCTGAGGCTTGGGAGCCAGGGAGCAGAAGAACCTGCTTGGGTTAGCTACCTGGCATGAGGATGGCTGGCTGGAGCCTGAAGGGGCCCCAGCCTGTGCTAAGAGAGCCCTCAGTGCTGAGCCAGGGAAGAGGGAAATAGTAGTGCTGCAGCGTGAGGCCCAGCACCCAGAAGCCAGCAGGAGTGGCAGCAGCTGAGAGGGGCTGAGCCACTAGGAGGAACCCAGCACAAGGTGGGGAGGAACCCAGCAGCGCAAGAGAGGCCTGGAGAGGTGCTCCAGCAGAGGAGACCCCTTCAAGGTGCACCCGGACCACTGCCACCTGAGGCAGCATGAGGGGCCCTTGGGCCCCACAGGGGAAAGACATTTGGGGTAGGCAAACCCAGAGAAAGGGTTGGGTAAGCAGCCCCCCTCCTAGTCAAGGCCCTAATGGGAGGGCCCCTGGTGCTTCCTAGACACCCCTCCAAGGGACCCCTTTGGAAGGAGGACTATCTCTTGCCATGGGTCAGGGACTACATTAAGGAATAGACAATATTAACATTATTCACGTTTGTGCCTTATACTTTGTAATTGAAAAGTTGTATTGTGAATTTGTAAATAGTGTTATTTAGGGTTTGACCTTGGTTAGTGGTTAGTGTTTACTGTAAATATATGTATGTGATATTTAGTTTTGTGTTTATGCATATTATAACTTAATAAATTGTATATAGTTAAGAACTTTGGGCTTGGGCTGACTCTATGGAGGAAAGAGGGATCTGCTTGAAATTCTGGCATCCCTCTTACAGCACTTCATCCTGCCTATCCATCCAATTCAATTGAGAATAGGGCACACCCTTAGGTGTACCTGGGTTACATTTTGGGGGCTTGTCTGGGACTGCAGGTGGCAGGTTAAACATTGTTATTGGTGCGGTGCCTCTCTATAGATCATCATGTTGAGTCCCAATGGCGCCCAGGGCTCTGAGGGAGCTGGGACCTCTGGGGCAGCATCCTGGGTACTGGGTAAACATCCTTAAGCAGGTGCTTATGGAAGTGACTGACTTCCGACGACAGAGCTACATATAAGAGGCTCAGGACTTTTTTCCGGGAAGCTCCCAGCCTCTGCTGGGGAGGAAGGCTTTGAGGCCTTGGCTGCCCATATCCAGGAGATGTTACTCACATGGCAGATGAGAAGAGACATCAGCTCCTGGATTTGCTGAGAGAGCCAGCTTTTGGTAACATCTGCAGTGCTAAACAGCAAAACCCCATAATCTCCACACAGCAGTGCCTACAGACTCTAAGGGACATGTTCAGACAGTCTATGTCCCATGGGGGAGCCTGTTATGAATTGCTAGGGACTTTCCAACAGAAAGGAGAGACTGCATCCTCCTACCTGCTGTGGTTGGAGCAGGTGCTGCAGCGTATGGTAGAGCAGGCGGCTCTTAACACTGCTGACACAGATCATGTTTGGCTCCAGCAGGTACAGATTGGTGCCCACTATAGTTTAGCCCTGGTGAGGGATCTAAATTTGTCTGGGTGGAAAAGCAACACACTGGGGTTTCCCCAGCTTATGATGGAGGTACGAGTGGAGGAGGAAATCCTCCAATTACGGGAGACCGTGTGGCCCTCTGAAGAACCCCCAGTGCACAAGGGGCCATTGTCTCAGGTAATGACTATGGCTTCCCAGGAGGAGCTGCCTCTTGAGGAGAAGGAATCCCCACCCCCAGTTCTGGCAGCTGCTGTTACTGATTCAGCTCTCAGAACCCCTGGATCTGTTTCTGCAAAGGGACAGAGAGCCCGACCTGTTGCCTGCAGTTGGGCTGAAGGGGCCCCAGAGGCTGAGGCTGCGGCAGTTGAAGCCCTCCCTTGTGGGAAGAGATCTCAGGTATTGGAGGTGCCTGATGGATTGTTTACTCCATCAGGCACCAAGGAGGACTGGCCCAAGAGTATGTCACTGTCATAGTGGTGAACCCCTCAGTGCAAGAAGTGGTAGTTTGCCCTGGCCAGAAGTTAGCCACCGTTAGGGAAGAAGAGGTAATAGCTTTGACTAACCAGCCTGAGTCCACCCCAATAGATCCCAAGCAGTTTTATTTTGGGAATTCCCCTGCACCTGAGGCTTGGAAGGAACAGCTGTGGGAGAAGCTGCAATGCCAGACTGGGGTTTTCTCTCTCCATGACTGGGATGTGGGGGGTAGAACACCAAATTCGATTCAGTGATCCCTGACTATTTTGGGAACGGTCTCGCCACATCCCACTGGCTGAAATGGGAGAGGTCCGGCGCCATCTGCAAGAACTGCTCGACCATGGGATAATTACCAAGTCAAAGAGGCCCTACATTTTGCCCATTGTCATCGTAAGGAAGAAGAATGGGAAAATATGCATGTGCATTGACTATAGAGTGTTAAATGCATGAACAACTGTTGATCAGTATACGATCCCTAGGGTACAAGAGGCACAGGACTGCCTTGGGGGTAGTAAATGGTTTTCTCCGTTGGCCCTGAGGAGTGGATATTACCAAATTACCCTGAGAGGCAGACAAAGAAAAAAATGCATTAATTTGCCCATTGGATTTCTTTCAGTTTGAAAGGATGCCGCAAGGCATTTCACGAGCTCCAGACACTTTCCAAAGATTGATGGAAAAGGTGGTTGGGGATATGCATCTCACTCAAGTGCTTGTGTACTTGGATGACCTTATCGTGTTTGGGAGGACCCCAGAGGAACATGATAAGAAGCTCCTCCGAGTGCTGGAATCGTTGGAAGCCGCAGGCCTTAAGCTGGCTATCGACAAATGCCAGTTCTGTCAAGCCTCAGTAAAACATGTGGGGCTCATTGTATCCCAACAGGGGATCAGTACTGACCTGGAAAAGGTACACACTGTGATCACTTCACCCAGACCCACAAACTATTGAGAGCTAAAGAGATTCTTGTGATCTGCAGGGTTTTACAGCAGGTTTGTGCAGGACTATGCCATCATTGCCTGGCTGCTGAATCACCTTACCCAGGGATATCAGACAGGGAAAGCTTCCTGCAACCAAAGGACACTGGAGCGTTCCAAAAGAAGCAGGGAAGTGAAGAGTCCTACCCAGCCTTTTGGACCCGAATGGGACAAGCAGTGTGAGGAAGCTTTCCAAGAGCTTATTAGGCATCTCACTAATGCACCTGTGTTGGCCTATCCAGATCCTAACAGGCCCTTTGTTCTTCACAATGATCCCAGCTTATCTGGACTGGAGGCAGTGCTTGACCAAATACATGAGCGGCAAAGACACCCTGTGGCATTTGCCAGCTGGAGCCTTGTGCCCAGCAAAACTCAATATCCAGCTCATAAATTAGAATTTTTGGCCCTTAAATGGGCTGTTACTGAAAAGTTCTGGGACTATTTGTATGGGACAACATTTCAGGTGTGGACTGATAATAAACCATTAACATCCCATGAAGGAGTGAGACAGAACTAACAGCATGGAGACCCAGCAGGGCTGTAGCTGCAGCCTGGAAAGGAAGGAAAATACTCACCCAATTTCTGGAGAAGTATCTCACTCAGGATTGGTGGAGGGAGGCTGCTCGAAGGTATTTCCTGCCCCACAGAGAGGCAGAGAGGGGTCAGTTGCCTGTAGGCTGCAGGGAGAAAGGAGTGGCTGAGCATCTGAGCCAGAAGAAACTGCAGAAGTGCCTGAGGAACCCTGTGGGAGTGACCCTGAGGCAGACGGAGGCCTGTGAACACGCAGCTGGTGCTAATCTCTGGAGCAGAGCTGCAGCTGAGGATCCAGTGAGGGAGCCCACAAGGCCTGAGAGAATCTCTCAGGTTTTCCAACAGAGGATCTGGAAGAGGGCCTAAAGGAAAAAATCTACAGCCACAGGTAGAGCCTTCCTGCACGGAGGGAGACCCCAAAGAGACTGAATGTTCATAGGGGTGCAGGGCAGGCTAGCACACAGCAAAAAATGGACAAAGGGATTTTTTGCCTGAATTATGGTGACTGGGAGGTTGAGCACCTGATCACAAGTAAAAGGGACATTGCCAGAGTCTGACAAGAAGGCTGAGAAGCAGCCGGGGTTTTCTGTGATTTCTTTTGCTGTTTATTTTTTTTTATTTTTTTTGAGCACAGGCCAAGCCCAGCCCCTGGAAGGGTGTACCCAAAAGAGGCACTAGGACACCCTGGGGTAGGGGCAAATAAGGTTACAACAGGTAGCACTGCAACCTGGCTGCAGAAGAATATCGTAAACACCATCTGGAGAGGCTAGTCTGGGGTAAATGGGGGGGAGGGCTGGAGCCCCAAAGAAGACATAGGAATCAAGACCAGGCAGGATTACCGTGGGCATTGCCTCTCAGGAATATATAGGTCATCAAAGTTGTGGCAGGCGAGAAAACATATGATCCACTTCCTGGCAGACCTGGTGATTCAGAGCCAAGGTCTACCCTGTTGCCACCTGTAGGCAGATGAGCTCAGGGCAGTACTAACAAGCCCTATAATACCTACAGATGTCACATGTACATTCTGACCAGTGCCAAGCTGGATGCCATTGGGCATTGATGGGTTGCCGCTTTAGCAGACTTTTCATTCAGCCTCCACTGTCAGGCTCGGCATAAAAATATTGATGACAACCCCTTGTCCTGCGTGACTCCTGCTCAGGAGTTGTATAGTCATGTTCACTGCTATGGAGACCTTTTGAATTCTGGGTCTGTAATGACACGTCTTAAGTGGAGCAGATGTAGCATGTTGGAAATGTGCCAAGGGTGTCCTTCCAGCATCATATTTCACCTGTGTCACCTGTGTCATGCTCAAATATTGCAAAGCATTCACTTTGTGGGTTGGCTGTTCATGAATACAAGTCCACCAGCATTAACACTGTCTCTCCTCTGTATCTCAACAGGGGATCAGTACTGATGTAGAAAGATTAATAATATTTAGTATGTCCTTGTAACAGGCTAGTTTGCTCCTTTCAAGAGAGTCGGGGAGCTGTAAGTCCTGTTTTAGGAAAAGCACACTGAGCAGTTGAGACACTTGGGTGTTTGACTAGTTGATTTCTGGTTCCTGGGTCCAGATCCCAGCAGGGAGATTTCAGAAGACTCTGAACTTGGGAAAGAAGAAAGAAGCGAGAAGATAGGAAGGTCTGTGAAAGAAGAGTTATGCTGCAGGCAAGTAACTAAGTGTCCCCCACCCATACAGCGCCCCCATACAGGAAGCAGGGCACTTGGGTGTTTGAATAGTTGAATTCTGGGTCCTGTATAGCTATAGAAAATAAATCTAGTGAAAAGTCTGCTCGTGATCTAGAATGCGGCTGACTGTCACGGCCCAAGCCAGCAGTCCTAATCTTGTAGACCTAGCTTGGGTATGTAGATTCAATGTTCAGGTGAACAATCCCCTTGATGTCAGTAGAAGGTCATGAGCAACTTGCCTGAGTGAGGCTTTGCAGGATCTGTCTAATCTAACTGCACATTATATTGGCTTGGAATCTGTACTAAGTTTAACTCAACTGTCAGTATTATATTAGTTTAGGGGTCAGGCACAGGAGGGTTAAAGTTTCCATATGTAAGTTCCATATGTATGTATCAAGTTAAGCCAATTATTAAATATGGATTGGAAGAGGGATTCTTTCCCAAATAGGGACCTAAATTCTTTGCTCAAAGCTGCTAAGTCAATTGGTGGCAAAGTTGAAAACAGTTCCCAGAAAAGGTGACTTATGTTCTCTGCTCTAATTTTAACCCTTAAATATAATAGAATCCATCCACTGGGTGCAGCCATTCATCCTCAGATGAAATCTTTTATCTTTCATTTTTTGCTGAAACTTTTTAGCTCAACTCTTCCCTTTCCTGAAAATCACACAAAGGGAAAAGTGGTCTCACTTTTATGGATGTCACAGTATATTTTTTTGCTTCTAAGCATGAAGAGATGAGAGAATAAACTATCTGCTGAGGAAATAAGTGGGCAAGTTTACTTCCTTAAACCCTAGTCCCTCAGATTGAGCCCTATCTTCCAGGTTTAGGAAACAGCATATCAGCCAATCCAGGAGGGAAATAGTTGTTTTCATCATCTGAACCGGTGGACAGATTTGCAGTTTCAATGAAAGGAATTACTGAGATTAGCCAGACAAAGGCCTGCTTTTGAAATCAGCTTTAGAGTATTATAAGGATCAAGAGATCATTTCAAGTTCCTTGGTCTTTCCTAACTGACTGTGTCCCAATCTCTGAGAATGCCTCAGTACATGTCAGAACTGAACTACACATACCAGCATCTAGGGAGAGCTGCAATGATCAATGAAATTAATGCAACTGGCCACAGCCAGTCCTGCTTATTTTATTCTTTGCTGCAAATGTGTTGTAGAGGTCTCAGAATGTGTTTGAGCTTTTAAACAAATTGTATTATTTTAAAAGGAGATTTAGTAAATTTAATGACAGGAAGATCTTTGAACACAAAGGCATGGCAAGTTATGCCTAACATTACAGAAACACCTGGGATTAGCATAGTTAATGCTGTTCCATGCAGTAAAGAGGTAGTGCTACATACAGTTAATGCAGGGGACTGAGAACATGGAGTCCTAGGCCTGTCTGTATGAGAGATGATTTTGTGAAACTAGTTCTGATCCATGGAGCTAGTAATGTTAGGAGCTCTAATGCAGGCAAGGCTATTCTGGTTACTTGTCTCTGAGAATCTCGTGGAAGCAGGGTAAGCATACCTTAATCCTCCACTGGCTTCAGATCTCCTAGGGGGGTCGTATCTCAGTGGTGTAAGTTCGAGAAGCTCAGGATCAGCTCTAATTGTTGTGGAAGGTTGAGTACTATAGGATCCAGAAACTGCAGCCAACTCCTTGATGTCCCTTTAACCCCTGCACCCTTATGTTGCTTGGGCTCAGCAGAAATTCAACACATTTCCATTAAATGTAGACCCTCATGTAAAATGCTGTGATAGTAAGTTTCTGCGATTTTTTTTGATGTAAATGGTGTGAAAACAATTTCCTTACTGAGTACTAGATGATAAGCACAAAGTTTTCCTTCTCGTCACTTCTACCATGAAGAGTAGGAGGACAAACAGGCTCATCCTCAGTCACGCTGAGCCAACATATTTAGTTATTAAGACTAATTACCCATATGAAAATTCATGTCTTACTCCAAGGGACAATTTTTTAGAGAGCATTCTCATGAAGGATGAAATGCATGATTTGTTAGCAGCTAGGAAAATACAGACCCTTCAGAAAAGCTTCTCCTTCTTTGTGTGTAATACATATTTTTTTCCAAACTAGAAACTTCCTTCTTCCCTCATAAAAGTGAAGTATAAAGGCAAAAAAAGACAAAAATACCTTTATTTTCTATTAGAGGCTTGCAAAAGCCCAGGACCTTTTAAACTGCAGGCTGATGGATCTTTAACTTAGTGACACTAACATGGCACTCCCTTCGAAATGTGTTGTGTAATGCTTTAATCATTAATTACCATCATTCATCATGCAGACCTCCTTTTAATGTCCATTAGCATCATATGCCACTCATGCATGCTCGTAAGTGTATAAATGTGCTGGTAATCCTGCTGAGTAGGTTTACATTAACTGTAAATTATCTTCTTGACCAGTTGGTTGGCCTTCGTGGCTGGTGGAGTGGGCTTATTTGTAGCTTTCGCAATGAGTTTTGGAAATGAGATATGTAGGAGGCATTTGCGGGTCTCTCTTAAAAGTCATGGCCAGCTGGTGTTTGAAGATATGTTGCAAAGTGTTAGTTCAACATGCCTGCATCCATCTGCATCTTTTTTTTTGAGAGGAAAACCTACACTCAGGGATCCATAAAGGAATGATCTTGTAGAAATCGTTTGTCAGTTACCAGGATCATTTGCTGTAAGCTAGCCCGTCTAACATCCCTATCCTCTTAAATATCCAAACAGGTGTAA
>JAGPOW010002742.1:41771835-41794461 GCA_030014935.1 Caiman crocodilus
TCAGATTTAGAGAAACTATCAATAGATATAAAACGCCTGTTTTTTATTGTAAGAAGGACTAGACCACCCTTATCTATCAAAAAATGTAATAGTTCATTGCTGGTGACGCAGAGCTCTTTTCCATTTTAAAAATCCATGTGTAGGTATAAAAAGCCAGATCCACACTTGGTATAAATTGGAATAGCTCCATTGACTTTAACATAGACCTAGAAAGTATTCGAGTTTTGCTGAGTGTCACATTTCTTTTTGTGTATCTTCTGGCATTTACATCGTTTGTTAGTGTTTTTAATTTGTGCATTGCTCTTATTCTATTTACTATTATTGTATTATATTTTTTATTTCTTACCTCTTTCTTGTTACTTGAATTTAAGACATGGGCCATGCTTAGAAGAATTATTTCATCTTAAATTTGAAGGAATATAGTGCCTTTAACACTTGATATACAGGTGCATTCAGCGTAATGACGAGTTTTGTTTTGGCACATATCTTTGGGGACCCATTCCACCACATGTGGATTCTGCATGAATTATTTGGATTGAGACTCTTTTTTGCTGTTCAGCAGATCCTTATTTCTTCAACATGGTCCTTATTCTTAAGTGTCCACCAAATAAGTAGATTGGCCCTTTGTTGTCTAATGTTTACTTTGTCTATTCATGACTGAGAGAAATGACAAAAGGCAAGTAAGAAACATCAGTTGATAAATATTCTTTATGCTCAGGACTCTTTCTGGTGTGGGAATATCTCTCTCAAGAATAGTGCTGTCCTAAATATTCAAGTCAACATGTTGATATACCATGAATGGACAAGATAGAACTCAACAAGAGTTTGGAACTCACAAATTCACAAATATAGTAGTCAGCTCTGTAAGACCCAATATGTAGTTACCCACATTGATGACTTATTGATTTGGAGCTATGACTTGGACACTAACTCGGGGACTTTAGGTGAGGAATAGGATCATCTTTGTCTCTAATTTTTCCACATTATTTCTATCTTATTAAGAACTTTTTTGCACAGCTCTACTCCTCTTGTCAAGGAGGTCAAGAACATGATTTGTACTACAAGCCGTGTGAAGACTTCTGTGCCTTTTAAAAGAAATGGCAGAATCACTGAAGGGTTAAAAACTTATTTGTTCCTTTAATATCAGCAGCTGTACATATACTGCTCTCCCTTTTTTGTGGTTAACACTTCTAATAGACACATTTTCATTATTCTCGGTTGTGGCTCTCCTGGTAAAAATGGGTTATTTACTAAGAAGTGTCTGTTGTTTAGTCTCTGTGTATCCCCTTCAGATATAAAAAGGTGGTTAACAGGTAGTCTCAAGATTACTTCTTTGCCAAGTGTTTTTGTGCAATTGTGACACATGATTTGAGTTGCATGCACTGTTGACTCACTTGAAAGTTTAAGTGGTGGTCTCTCATGAATCACAGTAGAGGCAAAGTAACCAGCTCCTAGATTCAAGGGAAAACTTTTTTTTTTAACTTTGGAAAAACATTTTATCTTATGCAGCAATCTTTGGACTTTTAGGTCATATCCACACATGTAAGCATAGAAGCGGTGCAAATTTGAGCTGGGGATTTTTGTCTCAGTGCACATGCTTGGACATGCACTTTGTTGTGGAGCAAATTGTAACACTTGGGGCAAAATAACCCTGCCTGATTCCACCCAGATCTGCAGCCAGGGGGAGCTAAAGCCCCATGGCCAGCACCTGTGCTGTCCTCAGCAGTATAAAAAGCTGCCCTGTCTTGGCCCCAGAAGTAAAAAAGTTGCCCTGGCAAGTTGCTCAGAGCTAATTGCTCTCAGGAGCTTCTGGGGTCTGGCCAATTGGTACCTGGTGACACTACCCCTTGTGCCAGCTGGACTCCTGAAGCAGCCCTGAGAGCTCCCTGCACCCTTTACCCACTGTAGCAGTCTGGCAGTGGGTGCTGCTGCCTGGCTGTGACCTGCTGTGCACCTGTCAGACCAGGGTGGGGACTGCACAGCCAGTAGAGGCAGCTGCCCCTCTTGGCCAGCTGTCAGTGGGTGGTGGCTGCAGAGTTGGCCTTTGTGTGGCACTACTGTCATATGTGCCCTTCCTGGCCATCGGGGCAGCTGTCACCTGGATGATGTTCCCAATGTGGTGACCTACTTTGAACTGTCAAAGCATATCCTCCTGACCTCATTTGGCCAGGAAGTCAGCCACAGCCAGCTGGGTCCAATATGCCAGCTCTGAACAGGCAGGGTCCTGCCACTGGCCTCCCTAGCAGGAAGTCTGCTGTTCCCTATTGGAAAACTGAAAAATCCCTGATAAAAAAATTCCCAAAGTCACTCTGAAAATACCCCAAAATCCATGTTCCTCCACAATTAAAACAAAAGACCACTATAAAGATACAGAGAGTGTGAGACAGAGACAGTAATCAGTTGGGAAATGTTTTATTGATATATCCAGAGTGTTAAAGCAATGTGGAAACTTACCAGAATCTCTATCATAATAATAAAGTGAACTCTAAATATGTGTTTCATGAATTCATGAATCCATGAATATATATTTTGCTGCCCTCCCACAGGGACTATGGCCCCCCAACAGGGGTTATGGCCTCCCAAAAGATGGCCCCTGCATGGGCTACCACTCCCCACTGCAAGACCCACATGCCCCACCTAAGCTCCCCCGATTGCTACCCCACCTAGCCCCATACCTTGCCAGCTGCTGCAGCCTCCCCGATGGCTTCCCCATCTCCTCACTTCATCAGACTTGCCAATAGCTGCCCCCTAACCCACTTACACCCCCAGGCCCCCATAGCTGCCCCCGCAACCCCAGGCACCATCACTTAAAAAAAAAAAGAAATAAAAAAGCCTCTACACACCCTAGAAATAGGGCTGGGGAGCTCCGGGCCTCCTGGAAGAGCCCCCCCCCGGGCAGCACAGGATAGTGGGGTGCAGCAGGGCCCAAGCTGGGGCCTCTGGGGCTGTCCCCTTGCCCCATGCTGGGTGGATGGGCCCCAGTAACACAGACAGCAATTGGACTGCCAGTAAGTGCTGGGGTTTTTTGTTTTGTTTTGTTTTTTACTTGGGGATGCTAGGGTGGGGGGCAGGGATCAGGAGCCTCAGGGAGCTGGGGAGCTACCAAGGCTGCCTTGAAATGGTTGTCATTTTCCAAGAGGGAATGAAGGTTCAAGGTGTGCAAGCTGGGGGTTGTAAATGACAACCAGAGTCAGTCTGTTGTCCTTGTCTCAGGGTTCATATTGTAGCAGGTTGGTGCAGGGTGTCATGGAGAGAGAGCTGGCATTGGAGCAATGGGAGAGCTGGCAGAGATGGAAAGAAGATGGCAGGAAGCCACACTTCTGGAGTGGCTGCTCAATGCAGCTAGAATATTTCCAAAGGTAGAGCAAAGAGTGGGGAGGCACAGATGCTGGGAGGAATGAGCACGTGATGGGGGAAGATGATCAAGAGGAAGAGTCAGCTGTCAATGGTGGAGAGGCTGCATTGAGGGGTGTGTTGAAGAGAACCGGAGACAGTGTCAACCTGGAGAAGGCAGAATAAAGAAAAAAAGAGAGAAAAAGAGAAGAGAGAATTTTTCAGGAGTGTGGTCCTGGAGACTGTTCAGCATTGAGGAGCAGAGGAAAGATAGGAAGAATTGACAGAGCACTAGGATAACAAGTAAAATTTGCTTGACTCTTTAAAAAAAATAGAAAAAGTAAATAAATAAAAAAGAATAAAGCTGAAGGATACAGCAACCTTAACTATCTTTAAAGTATTTAAAGGTGAAGTCAACCTATTTTCTTTGAGATGTTCCTATCAAAGAAAAGAAAAGACCCAAAAAAGGAAAACCTTATTCATATTTGATGCCATAAGTTTACGATTAATACTGAAATCATATAAGAGACATAATACTTACCTATATTGGAAGAGACATCAAGCTGTCACCAAATAAATAAACAACATTTGGTTTCCGTTGATACAGCCAGCAAAGATGACACTGAGACCTAAAAATAAAAAAAAAGCTTATAAAAATTAGGTAACTAATAAAGAATCTTATCTTAAAGAACACCCTGTGAGTTTGGTTTTTTAAAATAAAAATAAATAAATAAAGATCCCTATGTTGTGAGCAAAGATCAAAACCTCAATAAATTAGATTGATATGTATTACTTGGTAGTGTTTATGTTACATCCTCCCAAACTAAATAATTTTTTTCAACAAGACGTGGCAGGAGAAATTCAGGGTCACCACTGAAAGTATGAAACAAGTAATAATCAGGTTAGTGGTTACCTACGATATTCAACTACTGTTTACAGACTCCATGGGATTTGTGTGAACTCTCCACACAGGGTCTGAGTCTACCTTTGATATTTTGAGTGGCTATGGTTTTAAGATTGTATTGTAAGTATAGGAATCCCTGCTCCAGATCCTTAAGGTGTGCATCCTAGTTGGTGGGACCAGAGCAGATGCCACTGGAGCTTGGCTGTAGACAATGGATCAGTTTCATCCTGTGCTTAAGATGAAAGCTGGTGGTGTAGAAGTAACTGTAGCAGTTGGTTGGTTTCAATACAAGGTGGTGAGGATGTGACCTTTGCAAAGTTTCACAATTGTGTCTAAGAAATGAATATGTTGGATGAACTAATCAGGAGTCAGTTAGATGAAGGGGTGGAAGGTTCTGTAGAGCCAGGGTATCAAACTCACGCCAGGCTGGCTCTGGACTGCATGACTCCTCACTGTCCAGATCCATCTTGGGGCACCGGGTTAGCTGCCATGGCCACTGCAGTAATGGGTTCAGCAGCGGCAAGGAGTACACCAGTGTCAGGAGAGATGTGGTGGTAGCAGTGGTGAGCCCACCTTGCCATCGACAGCCATAGCCAGCAAGGCCAAAAGGCTCAGAATTACAAGTATGTTAAGTGGTTTGCTCAAAGTTGCAGGACAAATTTGTGGGTATAGCAACAAATAGACCCCAAAAGTCTTCTTGTTCTTAGGTTTGTATCGTAACTGCAAGGTTCTATCTTTGTTCCAATTTTAAAATGTCATGGTATATGTAGTACAGATTAAATGCAGTTTAAAAACAAAAAAGTTGAAAAACTAAAGATGGAAATCCGTAGTTTTGAAAAGCCTGAGATGTCACATTCTAGGACTTTTTTGTGTTGTTTTTCTGAAACACACTTTCACTGCAGTGGACATCACATTGCAAAACATTACTTGGTGGGACTGCATTCTCCCACAGAAATAGTTCCCTAATATTTTTTTTCTGATGAGTTCCATTAATAACTTTTAAGCACCTATTTGAATACATTTCATTTGTAACATAAGTCCATTTTGAGTCCTGGACTGCAGAGGTATATGAAGACGTGTCACCACCTTGATCTCTGGGTATTTGTAAGTCTAGATTAAAGATGAAAAAGTATAGATTGGAAGAATGTCAGCATATATGCATGGTGTCTGTTTAATGTTTCATTGTGAAGGCACTTGCTTTTTATCTTTTGGGTTTGTTCCAAGCCATTACTTTCTCTTCTGGTCTATGTGTATAGAACACACAAAGCAACAATTTCAAGTTTGGCTCCTTTGTTTCTTTTTCCTTCATAACCTTTTATAGAGCTTTGCAAATTAAATTTGGTAATTGAAATGGACAAGTTTCTTTAATACAAATTATAGCCTATCTTAGAATGCATGATCTGTTTCATAGCCATTATTGTGACTGAGTGGGTTGTGTGGCAGGAGACTCAGGACTCCAGCTTAATAAATCATTGCCCGCTTGGTCAGTTTTAGGCATGAAAGAACAAAAGCATAATATAATTTCTGGTTCAAGTAAAGGATTATCAAGAAAGATTTGTGAGTTGTGCACAACCCTCTAACCTTCTGGGAAAGAAGGGATTCTAAGACTCACTTATCCTCCCATGAATAAATAATACACTCTCGCCAATTAAGAATCCTTTATTGATAACTTGCAGAGTTATTTGTGGTGTAGGTAGCATGTGCATATCTCAAGGCAAAGTTTAGTTCAACTGCATGGATCTCCCAGAGAGAGGCCAAAAATGAAAAGGAAAAGAAAGAGAAAAAGAAAAAAACCCTGTCTGCCTAAGTACACAATGTTTTAGAAATCTGGTGCAACTCAGGGTTACTGTACAATCACGGCTTGACCCAATTAGCATTCATGAGATTTGAAACACTTTTAAAAACAAGTAAGAAAAAATGTATGAAAACTACATTGGGTCTCCAGTGTATCAGGCCAGTGTTTCTCTTTCAGAGATGTGAAAAAAGAAAGTCCCAAAATAGAAGCAATATGAAGTGAAATTTAGTATCTTGAATACAAGTAGATGAATCCAGATAATTTATTTCTAATGAATAAATCTTATTATTGTACATAGTTTCTTCTACCAACCAAGTACTTTCAAGACTATATCTACGTGGTAGCACCAAATCTGAGGTGCCTCAAGCAGTCATTGCATAGTGTGATGTGTTATATAGTAGAGAGAGAAAGGTTTGGATGAAGCTATTACCATACATTGATATATACTCCTAGTCTCTTTCATCTTGTGTATTATTGTCTTATCTATAGTGTTCCCTGATCAAACTAGGATCCTGTTCTGACTCTCTTCCCACCCAACTTCATACAACAAAAACAATCTGCCTCAGAATGAGAAAGAATACATTGGGAAACTTCTCTAAGGCTAGATCTTCCTTTACAATTCTGAAATGAGCTGAGGGGAATTTCCTGCTGGTAGAAGGCAAATGGGGATCACCGTGGCACTAGCTGTCTTATCCCATCCAGATCATTGGGTGAGCAGATTGTATGGTAGAATTATGTCACACTGTAGTAACTCATCACTGGCATAAGGGCCTTATGTTCTACAGACTCTTTCCCAACCTTTGATAAGTATGTGGCAGTGCACCTTTGGTGCCTGCCACTTTAAGGGCAGGAGCAAGCAGCTGCAAGGTGCCTGATCATGGCAGCCATTTTCAAACATAGGCCAGAGAGGCAGCAGTCTGTGTTGAGCAGCCCCACTTAAATACCAGGACCATGAACCTGCCCAATGTAAGGCTGTGGGTTACTAAGTAGGAGGCGTGAGGCCAGGCACAGCTAGCGGTCACCTGAGCCCACAGGGGTTCAAGACCCCAGAGGCCCTGGGGAGGGGGCAGTTGTGTGGCCCCAGACAGGGGGCAATTGCAAGACCCTGAGAGAGCAGGAGTATGGCTGGGCCTGCCCAGAGTAGGGTGCATCTTCACAACCTGAAGGACTGGACACAATTCAGGGTTGAGGAGGGCAAAAGGGACGATCTGAAGGGCAGCTATAGGGGGTGTGTTGAGTAGGCTGCAGGATGGCCAGAAGGGCAGCACATGGGCCAACCCTCACAAGATCATTGTGTTGTGTACAAGAAGCCTGGTGAGGGGCTAAGGTGAATTTTGCCCTCTCCTTGGTGAACTGGCTGTCACTTCCCAGATGAGGGCTGTGGGTGAAGCCCAAGAGACTGCATGTTGCCAGTAAGACATGAGTTGGATAAGCCTGATGGCCAGAAGGATCACTCCAGAAGAAAGCAGGGGGCACAGTAAGAGACACTGTGAGAGGGGGGCGATATGAATGTGTGTGTGCATATGGCCTGGCAGAGGACTTGGTTTGGTCTGGCTTGAGGCTGGGAGTATGATAACGTCTTCGGTGCCATCTGCAAGGCATGGACCATGGTGTAGGGGAGACACAGAGCCATAGATAGTGCCTCCTGGCATTGGGGCATGTAATGAGCATCCCCCCCAAATTTACCACCAATTTATTGTAATAGCAAAGTTATGGCATTCCCAAGTTTGCCCCCTGTCAAAGTGCTTCTGATGGACTGAAATGTGTGGTGGAAATGAGATTAAATGTTTCAGACCCTCAAAAAAGCTATTCTAACCTGTGCTACCTTTTTCTCTAATAAAAACGGTGTCACACTCCCTGCCCTCCCCTTCCCCTTGTTTTGCTTTGTGTTACTTTGTCCTGGTCAATTGCAACAACTACTCAAAGACTGAAAAATGGCATATTTTTCTTTACGTGTTCATTGATTTTTGGTGGAAAATAAGGTTTCTCCTGTGTCTTTTTATGCAGCATAGGCCAACATGGTTCCACTATGTTTTCTTTCTTTTCAATATCCTGAATGACTGGTGAAATCTTTAGGAATTTGGATCTTTTAAAGATCATGACAGTAAAATGGTAGATTAAAAAGAATTATTCAGAGCATAATGATTTTTACAGTAAAGTTGGACATATGCTATATGATAGTGTCCCTTCACTACACATAAAGATGTTTTTTTCCTCAAAACAAAGCATTAAGTGTTCGTAGACTACAATAAGAGATATTTAATGAGCTGATGCCAGGCTAATGCAGAATGCACAGAGATAAGCATGACCCACCTGTGATGCCAGCAGAAATCTTCAGTAGACAATTTCTACTAGTTATTTCTGCCATGGTTAATTAAAAGAACTTTAAAATAATGGTCACCAGAAATGTTCTCCAGGTGAAAAAATTGCAGCACATGTGCATTCTGACTGTCATTTGACCTGTGTTCAAACATGTAAATCTCCCGTTATTCCCAAACTGTATAATCCTTGGACAAAAGCAAAGCCCTTGAGCGGAAATAACAGTCAGAATTATGTAGAACTGACAATATGCAGATCTCGGTCTTCTTTTCTGGTTTTCATTGCTGAGCGAGGGTGAAATAAAACAGTCACACAGGAGTGTGTGAATCTTCAAGTACAACAGAATGATCTGTCCAGACTAAAAATACAGGCAAAGATGAAACAGAAGGAAGATTAGGGTTGATATACACTTGGCCTGAGACAACACAGCAACATCACTCCTCTCCTGCTTTTCAATTCAGACTTGACCTATCTGATAGAACCCATATCCTGAAGTTTTCCTTGTTCCTCCTTAAGCCTACCTTCAGAGACCAGGATATTCACAAAGCTATTACGTTACAAAAGTAAAGAATTGCCATGGCAAACTTATGCCATATGTGACGAGAAACAGATCTTCCAGAATGGAATACAGCATACATTTCCCTTTCAGACTTTGCCAAAAAGAATTTTTCATTGTTTCTAATAATTTAATCCAGTTTCTCTCCCCTCTCTGCACATTATTCATCTGGAAATTCAGTATATAAACACATTTGTCTATCCTCTTCCTTTACTATTAAGAAGCTTCAGGAAAATGAATTGGAAAGTTTAGCCATAATTGTCATTCACTCATAGGTTTGTCCACTGAGACTGTGCTGTTAGTGATAATAACGATAATGTGGGTATTTGTGATATGAGCATCTGTCCAGTGAGAACTTGATTCAGAAGGACTAAATGTACACATAGGCTGGATGAATTTCAGAAATCAGGTGCTAATCTTAGCCTTGTCCTAGAATTTTCATTGCAAGATCACCCATACTTCCCACTTTAAACCAGTTGATGAATAGTATGGAAAGCTTTTTCTGTTAAAAAGAAACAGAAAAAGAAAGTTTTTTCTGTTAAAAGCAGGATATACCTTAGCTAAAGTAAATCAACATAACCTGGCTATGTCATTGATTCTGAGAACTGCTATCATCATCATTTGGAGTTAAGGTAATGTTGTGTGGCAACATAATCCCCCAAAAGGGAAGAGAATGAACTTAAAGGGAGGCATGTATTCAGAAGGAGTGTCTGCTCCCAAGCAGGCCCCAGACTGGTGGACAGAAACTTGTTAATGTTTGTTAATGCTGTTTGGAAGCACATGTATATACAGAGGAGGCAGGAACCTTAGCATCACCATCTAATTCTGCTAAACAGTATCTTTTAGTTTAATCCCAGTCACAGAATGCATACTAATGTAAAAACAAAAATTGTATCTAGGACCCCTATCCCAAGAAATTATATGTCATTCAGTACAGTTTATTTAAGGGCCCGAACTTGGACAGATTTAACTACAACTAAATGCTCTCAGCTGGCAATATCTGGCTGAACTGGAGGAGGATAATCATTGCATCCCTGGATAATTGTGTGTCTCAGTGATGTCTCCCCTAAAGGGTGTGGTGCAGTGGAGCTCTGGAGACCCCTCAGGTAACACCACCTGAATGTCTCATCTCACAGATGAACTGTCACGATCAGTTGGGACCCTAGATGTGTAGACATTTCAAGGCTTCTACATTTTTGCTTCTCATGATTACGGTCATGTTTCTAGGACAGTGGAGATGCTGAGGTTTGGAAAGGTCTGTCTTACTATTAAAAGTGTACTTATACAAGTAATTCCAGTAAAGGCACTAATTTGCCATGAGTAAGAGCCATAGGGCCTGTCCCTCAGCAAGTACAAAGTATTTTTCATTATTATTCTAACTAGCAGGAATTCTGCGAACATGAGTCTGGCAGCTTCACTGCAGTCGTGCAAACAGTTAACTTTAAAGGCAACTGGAGCACATGGCTGTGGCACCACAGTCCTACAGTCTCCCACAATATTATCATTGTACAGTAGACAAAATTGTGGTCTGTGGTTATCTCACCAGACTTTTGGAGGCACAGCTGTGGGTGGGAGTGGGGTTTCAAACAACTCATGGCAAATCTGGCGCCATGGTTTTAAATACTGTATCTTACAGAACATATGTTTCAACCTTTACCAGATTTCATACACTGTACCCAGTTATAATGGCAGAAACCTTGTGCAGATGTATCTAACGTTAATGGGACTTTCCTTTCTTCTCTTTTGGCCCTCCCCTCCAGTCAATCCCCAAGCCTCTGCTAAAGTCATCTTCTTTTGTAACCTGGATGCTATAACTTAGACTTATTCCTGCCTTTACCTGTTTCCTCAGAGTGTGGGAAGATCTCACGATAGTTTGGGATTGGTGCGAGGGGTTTCAATGAAAACTATCAGTGCCATTCAGCTGTATTTCATTATAAAGCATATCAATCACTTTAAACCCAAATCTCTGCCAAAAGCAAAACTGCTGTTACCTTGCTATTGATCAACAACTGACCACTGCAGCAATAATATTCAGTCTTGTGGAACAGGATTATTGCCAAAAAATTAGGAGACCAAACTATTTTCAAGCTACTTCTACTGTTGGTTTATTTTGCCTCTCCTGAGCATTTTAAGTGTCCTAATTTGAGGGTCATTGTATATTTTAAATGCCACTACACAAATTTGGTTCCCAAAAGGTTAGGGTTTAAATGTGTGGTTTCTGCTGCCTAAGACTATTACCAAATACAGGCAACCCTCACCATTCAGGGGGGATATGTTCCCATGATCCCTGCAAATGGCAAAATCTGCAAATAGGTCACTGTGTTCATGAATGCAGTACCCCTGGCAGTTGAGTGGGGGGCACGGCTATAGCGGTGGGAGCCCAATGGTGGCAGTGGGAGCCCAGCAACAGCAAGCATGGATCTCTGAAGGAGCTCTGGTAAGTGTTTAAAGTGTATTTAAAATGCAGGTTTGGCATTCGTGAATATTTGAAATTGCAAACACTGAACCTGCGAACACCAAGGGTTTCCTGTAGTAGAGTTTGTTTTTCCTTTCCAGCTTTTGTTCAGAAGGGGCCATTTTTCTTACAACTTAGCATCCCAAACCAGCCCCTTGGAACTACTCTATTTTGATATCACTCAGTAGCCTGTCTCAGTGGAGCATACAATTAGCCTGTTTAAATGAACTGCAGCATGCTAATCGGTAGAACAGAAAATGGATTGAAAACTGTATCTCTGTGATGCTTTCAATTGTTTAAGAGCATTCTGTTATTTGATCTGGTTTTTGGTCAGCATCTTAAGCCCATGGTTAAGTGAGCATTATTTTCTTTAAACAGATGTTTTATGTGTCACATAATGCCTATCAGATTAGGTAATTCCAGGTGATCATGTCAGTTTGTTCTACATAATCCTTTACAGGAAAGGCAACCTAATCAGAATTACTGAGCAATCCAGGAAATTCATTTGTCTTCCTTTCACTGTCATATTTTGCTGTCATGGAAAATCATTTATCACTATATAGAATAAACTAAAATCATTATTCTACTCTATACTGCATCATATTTATTTTATATTGACTGATGCCTGGTTCTCTCACTTTGTATCGAAAGGGCCAAATCAGTGATAGGTTCTGAGAGTGTTTATCAGAACCACAGTTCCTCCAGAGCTCTCTCACCACATCCCACGAAAATGTCCATTTTGAGACCAGGTGCTATAGTTTCAAATGACCCATAAAAGATGACATAGTAGAAAAGACAAACTCCATATCAGGAAGTGGAAAAGATTTTAAAAAAAACAAACCCTGCAGTTCTCATCTTCTTGTCTTCTTGTCCTCCCTGTGCTGAGTCAAAGATCAGGGTTTGGCACTATTCATCTGGGAATAGTAGAAAAAGATTATTCTTGAAACATGCATGTTCTTTTTATGATGCTGAAAAATGAACTATCTATTGGGACTGAGGGGTAATCACATTTATGAGCTGGGAGTCCTAGAAGGGTGGGAGTTCCTCAAGGGACTGATCCTGCAGGCACACAGGGGCACCATGCCAGTTCACACAAAGGGAGGCAAAAGGGCCAAAAGGATGTTGTTCCTCTTCCAAACAGTAGCATAATTTCTCTCAGGCCTTAAGTTTGACTTCCTATCGGGAGGAAAATCCAGATAAGCAACCCAGTGACATTAAGGATAACTTGCTTACTTTTTTTGCTTGTCTGTTTTTAACACATACCAGCCCTAAAATAAAGGCAGCCATAAACAGAGTTCAGGCAATCCTGTGTCCCAAAATTGTAGACCACCACTGTCTTAGGCATCACTGTCCAATTCACAGGCACCTACCACATCCCAAATTTGTTTCTAAACAGAGTAAAACAAGCAACAGACTCTCTGCAATAACTAACAATTATACAGCTTTTCTTCAATAACTGAAAAGAATTATACACATTTACAACAGGTTTTCAGACTATGCAAAATAGCACCAGCTGGTACCACCTGCCATAAGCACCATTTTCTATTGCAAAGATACAATCATTACACTGTAAAGTATATGTCCTACTGCCCCGTTAACTTGCACAGAATAATCTCCAAACAAAAATCAGTAGCAGTGGCAAAATACAGAAGAACATTCCTCCCCACCCTCCTTGAGATATGAGCTTCAAAATCCAAACTGAGAACTTTTCAATGCTAACATTAATGATTCAAGCAGTTTTTTTCTACCTGAGTTCTAGAACAAGTTAATTAAAATTAACAAATGCTTAAAATGCACAGTAAAAATTAGAGAAAAAGTCAGGAAATTCAAAAATCAAGATTTCTATAAAACCATTCTGTGGAGCATACTTTATATTCATGATGCACATTTGCCACAAACAAAAATAAGAAAGCAAAAATTTTAATTAGGAATAAAAAATGCTACATAGGCCTCAATGAACTCAAGTTGCGGGTAGAACCCTAATGTCTATGTTTCCCAATTTTTAAAAAGCCTAATTCATGCACCCTTCCTTTTTCTTTAGCTGTTTCATTTCCTTCGATCAAAGACTAATGCTAGAATGGCAATGAAAGGGTTAATTACTTCAAGTATCTGGTTGAGTATTCAGATGTTACCCCCTCCACAGGATGAATTACATCACCAAGTTTGTGACCCAAACACATGCTGCTGCTAAGCAATACCCTCATCACATGTTCACTGTAGTCTGCAGCTTTCATTTGGCATTTCACTGGAGATGTGTAAATACCAGTTTGCAAATACAACCTCTGAGGTTCTGTGTTGGGCAACTGAGTTCTTCTTTGCCAACAGTGATGGCTAATCCAGCTCCTAGAAATAATGACTTAGAAATCCCCAAGCCAAAGATTTTTAAAAGGTATGGGATAGGAGAGCTGGTCATCTTGTACCCAACAGACACCCACCCAGCTACTACTGTGGCTTAAAGGAACTCCTAGTTATCCAAACCAGCCTTTAATGCAACAGAGGATTTTTCACTTTCTTGTAGAGAGCTTTGAATGGTTCACAGGGCAAGGCAGTGGGCAGAGTATACCAATACTCAAACAGGAGTACTCCTTACGTGCATGCATAAAGCTGGTACAGAGCAGGCAGCATGCTAGCCATAGGGAGCTGGACCTGGGCTCTGTGTCAGTAAGTAGCGGGTGGGGGAGGGTCTGAAGGAGGAAAGAGGGGACCATGGGGGGACATGATGGCTGCATAACCCACCTGCTCCCCCAGTCTCCCTGATGGCTGCCTCAAGCCCCTCTATCATTGCCCTGCCTGGCCCCAGCATCCCAGGGGGGAAAAAAGCCCTGCATTCACTCAGGCTGAGTTGGGCCAGGCCCTGGGTGACAGCTGCAGTGGCCCCAGGTGCCCGAGAGTGCACAGAGCTATGTGGCACCGTGCCAACCCAGGCTGCACCTGCATGATGGGGCAGTGGCAGTGTGGGTGCCAAGTGAATGAGGCAAATCCCCACTGCCCCCTGCTGTTCTGTGTTATGTGGGGAGTGGGCTCTGCCAGGAGCCCCAGTGACCCCCATGGCTGCTGCTACTGATGATGAATGTAAGGCAGGGCAGCCATCTTGGGGGCTGCAGGAGCCGGTGGGGGATATGGCTAGGTAGGGCAGCAATCCAAGGGGCTGGAGGAGCAAGCAGGGGTGAGGCATGTGGACCCTACCGGGGGGGGTGGTAGTCCTTGTGGAGGCCATATGTCCCCTGTGGGGGGGTAGTCCATGAGCTATGCGGGGGGGTGGGGAGGCTGCATCCTGTAGGGGGGCAGGGAACCCACCTCTCCTAAGCAGCCCCTCCCACAGTCCCTCCACGATCCACCCACACCTACCCACACACCCTGCATGCCCAGCTGCCAGACAGGATGAGACCTGCTCACTGAAGCTGTGGCGGCAGGGGCAACTGTTCCCACATCCTGCTTGGTGAAAGGGTCAGGGGGAGCTCTAACTGCTCTTTGGTAAGAAAACCAAAGCCAAAAAGCAAAATATGTAGGTATTTAGAATTCATTTTATTATGATAATAAAGACACTGATAGGCTTCCAAATTGCTTTAACACTGTAGCTATATCAATAAAACTGCTCAACTCATCACTGTCTCTGTCTATATATAGTGGTCTTTTGTTTTAATTGTGGAGGAACATGGATTTTGGGGTATTTTACAGAGCTACTTTGGAATTTTTTTATCAGAGATTTTTCAGTTTTCAAAATAGGGAATGCCAGAATTCCTGCTAGAGAGGCAAGTAGCAGGACCCAGGCAGAGGAGCCCATTCAGAGTGGGCACCTTGGACCCAGATGACTGACCTCCTGTCCAGTTGGAGCCAGGAAGACATGCTTTGACAGTTCAAAGCAGGCCACCACATTGGGAACATTTTCCAGGTGATAGCTGCCCAGATGGCTGAACAGGGGCACACATGGTAGTAGTGCTGCACAAAGACCAAATCTGCAGCTACAGGCCACTGGCAGCCAGCCTAGAAGGGCAGATGCCTCTACTGACTGTGCAGTCCCATCCAGGTCTGGCAGGTGCACAGCTGGTCCCAGCCAGGCAGCAGTGCCCACTGTCAGTCTGCTGCAGTGGGTAGAGGGTGCAGGGCTGCTTCAGCAGTCCAGCTGGCACCGGGGGTACCAATTGGCTGGCCCCAGAAGCTCCTGTCTATTTGTATCTTCTAAAGTTCATGGTCCTTAAGGGTCACCTAGTTAACTACTAGTCCCGCACCGTGTGGGACCAAGGTTTGAAAGATACAACTAATACTTTTTTTTTTTTTGGTGCAACAACTAAGGAAGAATAGGATAGGAGTGACACAGGGGTTAAAGGTTCAAAATGTGAAAAGAAGTTCTCCAGAGGGGGACACTGAGCAGAGCCCCCCGGGTCACGCGCCCTGGTCTTCAAAGGCATACAAGGAGCCAGTGGATGCCGCCCACTGGTGCTCTGCCTGGAAATGTCCATGGACAAGGGAGAGGAAAGCAGCCTCACAGTCTCCAGGCACCTTCCCCGCCAGAGGCTCCTTCCTGATGAAGTACAGGACTCACTTGGCCAGGGCCAGGAAGAGGTTGACCAGAAGGTCCCAGGAATTGTGGTGGGGCTGCAGACGGGGTGACCAAAAACAAAAAGGTGGGGGGTGAAATTCAACCAGAACCTCAGAAGGAGGTTCTGTAGGTGGAAGTGGAGGGGCTGCAGCCTGGCGCACTAGGGGGTCATGTGTGCCAGGGTCTTCCTCTGCCCACAGAAGGAGCCGGAGACCGGGGTGTCTGTGAAGCTCACCATATGCACGCCCATGGCAGTGGCTCCATGGAGGAACCACCAGTGGCTTGTGGGATGAGGGCCCTCACTGAGCAGGTCTTGCCACTTGGTGTCTGGGCAGGATGCGAGGGTGGCATGATGAATCATGTGTCACATGAGCATGTAGAGATGGCAGCAATGGACAATGGAAAAGTGGACTGGTCTGGTGTCCTCCAGCTGAGGTGGTGGAGTGGGGAGCACTGTGAGGCCAGACAAAACACTGGGGCCCCACAAGAAACTCCAGTGGGCTGGAATTTCCTACTGGAGAAATGGGGGGGCAGGGACTGTCACTGCACAGGACATGGTTGTTAAGGGCAAGGGCATTGGGAGGTAGGGCAGATTTTACCTCCTGGACCAGATAGCAAGCCGCAAATGTCGTGAGTGACCCATGCATTGGGCCAGCGCAGCAAGGTCCACCCATTCCTGCCTATTGTAGTCCAGGAGGTCTCCAATATGGGTGACACCAGCCAGGATCAACCTCTGCCACAACTGGGGTGCCTCTGTCATTGGCACCTCCAGCTGGGGGTTCCAGAGGAGGGGCTTGATGAGCAGGTTGGCACCCTGGGCAAGTGTTGTGGGGGACCTGGCAGCGAAGACTAGCCTCCAGGGCTGGAGGAGGTCCTGATAGAACTCCAGCAGCCCTCAAAGGTCCTGCAGAGAAAAAGCCCACAAGCCAAGGAGCTGCCAGTCACACCGGAGCCCCAGGATGTGGAGGAGGAAGGCAGTTGCTGCAGGGACCGAAGGCAAAACATCAGGACCTAGCTGTGGAAGAAAAACAGGCCCTGGCCGCTCTCCCACAAGGGGAGGCTCAGGACCTCTGCAGCAACCCAATGGTATCCTGGCCAGAAAAACTCCATCACCTGTCTCTGGAGCCCTTCCAAGACCTTGGGGAGCACAGGCAAAGTGTGTAAGTGGTGCCAGAGCATGGACAGGACCAGCTGGTTCAGCACCAGTACTCTCCCATGCAGGGGGAGACACCTCAGGAGCCCTGCCCATGAGCTGCTCCACTACCCTTGCCTCCAGCTGATGCCAGTTCTGGAGTTCTGGCACAGGTAGACCCCCAAGTAGAGCCCACCTACCACCCATCACCCACCATCAGGCTAAAGCTCTTGACCCAGTTGACCCAGGCAGAGGAGGTCGCCAAGTAAAATGCCTGGCAGGCTTCCACCTGTGCCAGGTCTCCTGAGTCCTGGACTGTGAGGTGTACATCATCAGCATACACTGACAGAACCAGCAGCAACACCAGCTCCTGGAGCATCAACTCCACCATCCACACCTGCAGGAGAATGAGAAAGGGCTCCAGGGCCAAGGCATACAACTAGCCTGACAGCGAGCAGCCTTGACATACCCCTCTCCTGAAAGAGATGGGCTCCATCAGGGGCCAGTTGAGCTTGAACAAACACTCTGCAGAGGCATACAGCATTTGGAGAGCCCACACAAAGCAGGGCCCTAAGCCAAAGACCCGCAGTATGCCTGTGAATTAGCCATGAACCACTCTGTCAAATGCCTTCTCCTGGTCCAAGGATGGGAGAGTAAAAGACAGGCCCTCCCAGTGCACTAGCTCCAGGAGGTCCCAAACCAGGTACAGGTTGTCAAAGATGGAAAAAAACCATAGGGTACCCCCCCTCCTGGAGGAAGGAGAGCACCCAGCATCTCTGGAGACCCTTCCTGCAGCCGTGGACGTTGAAAGTTGTGATTTTAAAAAAACCTTGTGGCTGGGATGGTGGAGGAAATGGTTCAGCAGGGGCCTTGTGCATCTGAACACCTGCTGTGGAGCTGCTGGCTTGTATGGCACCCTCCCATATATATAGAGAGCATCTATGAAGCTGCGGGCCTGCCTATAGATCCAGACATTGCAGGTTTTGGGCCCCTTGCCTTCCCTTGTCAGTGCCCTTGCAGTGGTGAGGACTCTGTCAAAATCTCTCCAGTGGTCAAAGGAGATCTGGACTTTGCTGGAAAACTGGTGGGTGTAGTCACGGTCAAGAAATCCAAGTAGCTCACCCCTGAGGAACCTCTGGGACTGAGATGTCTGGAGTCTCTATGGAGTCTGCTAGTTCTCGGGCATCCTCCTCTTAGTTGCTCAGTGGGCTCCTCACGCACCATCTGAACCCCCTGGTCTGCTAAGACCCTGGACTCTGGTTGGGATTGGGAGAGCTCTGCAGCCCCTTGGGACAGGGGTGGGGGTAAAGGTGGGGGTGGGACTTCTTCACAAGATGGTAGGGTAAAGCCATAGGTGACCGGTAAGGAATGCATTTACCCCCCTGCAATGGGGCCCATGCCCCCCCGATGGCCAACACTGATGCTGTCAGTAGTGTTGTTGTCCATCCTGACAGGGTCGGCGGCTTCTGCAGGTACCCTGCCAGATTCAGGAGGCACCAGTCACTTATGGGTAGAGCTATAGCCCTGGTGGGTCTGTGCAGTGTCCTTGACAAGATTTGCCTGTTGATTAGGGGAGCCTACTATGAACCCTCTGGTGCAGGACTGTGGGGCAGGCTAGAGGTGAGGATTTTCTGGAAGGGGGAAGGAAGAGACCCATCAGGCACCAGGGTGGCCTCAGGACCTCTCCCAGATCATCAGAGGGAGGAGGCTCTGCTGCCTGGCCTTTCTTTGAGTAGGCCGAGGCTGAGGTGCCCGTGATCTCAGGGGATAGGCCCTGGTCAGCAGAATGAGAAGCTTTCTCCATGGACTCCTAATCAGGACTGTCTGCAACCTTGAAACCTCCTCTGCAGAGATCACCCATTTGATCTTTCCTGGGCGTGGGGTGTCAGGTGCAGCTGGGGAAGCCCCTGGAGTCTGGGCCACTACTTCCCCTCTATGTGGTGGTCTTGGGGGTCAGAGAATCCTCCACATCAGACAGCTCCAGTTGCACCTGGGCCTTCCTCTTGCCTTTGTGCCCAGAGGGGACCTGCACCCACTCAGCCATGAGGTGGTCCTGAGGTGGATGGGCTCCAGTAGAAGGTGAGGGTTTGGGGGGTGGAGCAGCTATGGCAGAGGCATGACTAGGGGCAGGGGGACCCTGCTTCTTCTCTCCCCTTGGTTGCTGCTGCTCTCCCTGGGACTCCGCCAAACTTGGTTGGGGGGGTGGGCTCCCTTGAGTTCATGGGGGGCTCGTAGTTGTGGCTGAGGTAGCAGGGGAGCCTGAGAAGGGAGAGGTGCTGGTGGTAGGGGCACCCTCTTGCCAGTGGGACCCATGAATTCCCTCTCTGCCTTGGCCCACAGGGCACTCATGATGCAAATGCCCCAGGGCATGGCACCAGAAGCACAGCAGGTCCCCCAGTGTATAGAAAATCCTCACCAGGGCCCCCTGAAAAGGAATTGCCAGGCACTCCTCAGCTTTCTGCCATGCTTCTGCCACCCACCGGATCATGACCTGGTGACAGAAAGAGTACATGTGGTGGAGGCTGGGGTCTCGGCACCCCAGTGAGAGGGCCACAACCAGGTAGATAGGGTGTGCTAGCTGGTGTAGTGGACCTGATTTCCTCCGGTGCTGGTGGTCTAGGCTAAGGGGCAGAGCCCTTGCCCTTCCCACCTTCAGCTGTGGAGGAGGCCGAAGAGGAGCCCTTCCCACTGCCCTTGGCCCCTGATGACAGGAGAGGGGGCTTGGGAACCCCTCTGGAGGGGGGCCTGGCCAGGGGGGACTCCCTGGCTTTGTTGGCTGCCTACTGGAGTCCCATCTGCCTCTGCAGCAGAGGTTGCAAGCTTCTCTACCCCCACAGGAGGCTTTGCCTCTGCGATGGAGGCTGCAGGGGCATGCATCCTCTTGGGGGCTTGGCTGGGATCTGTCCCCATACTTGGGGCAGTGGGGAGCTCTGTTGGGGCATCCCCCCTACCCCTGAAGGTTCCTGCCCTGCCAGTTTCACATGAGGCCATGGAAGATAAAAAAACAAAACAAAATATCTAGTAGGAGCAGGTTGGGGTTGTAGGGGAGAAGGGGGTTAGGGAGGAAGGGGGCTGAAGATCACTGAGCTACAGCCCCACAGGAGAAAAAAAACTGGGATGGGTATGCTTTGAGAATGTGGGAGGTGGGGAACATGAAGACATTCACACGTATAGGCTGAGGAAACTCAAGCTGGCTTACTCAGCCACACAACAAACACCAGGGCATGGGGAATGGACCACAGGACTTACCAGACAAGGGCAAGAACACACAGGGAAGGTTGCTGAGGCAGATGTAAAAGATGGCTGGAGAGGTGGAGGGGCTTTGTTTGTTGAAGATCTGTCCAGGAGCCTCTCAGGCCTCCAGCCAGGCACTCAGCAACAGAGCAGTAGGCAGGAAGATAAAGCAGGATCAGATGAGGTAGCTGTGGGGGAGGGCAGGAGCAGCTGGTCGGTTAGGGAGTAATCCAGTGCAGATGTGGTGTCGGGTGGTGCAAAGTGGTGCAGCAGAGAATCTCCCTCTCTCATGAGAGCGGGCAGCAGAACAATGGCAGCAGCAAGAGAAGCAATGATGGTACGAGCCATCCAGTTCAGACACTCAGAGTGTGCTTCTGGTGAAAGTGGAGGTGAAGGTGGGGATTGGCAGCTGGGCAGGCAAGGCACCTTTAGGCTCTGGCAATGATGGTAGGAGAGGGTTCCTCCCCAGGCTGTCCCCCAACTGTGGCTTGCAGTAGACTGGGCAGCAGGCTGGAACAGGGGTGCAGATGCTGGGATGCAGTTCTGGGATGCAGTGGGTTCCTTCCTGAGGAGGGGAACAGCAACAGCAGCAGCTCAAGGCAGGAACAGGTGCGGCTAACTTACTCCCAAAAGCTGTGAGACCAAGCCAGCAACTAGCAATAGTCAGAGGCAGGAAAGGTCTTGGCCATCTTCTCCCCAGAAACTCCTGAGACCAAGCTTGCACCAACCAGCAACAGCAGCAGCAGCCTGGGACAGGAAGGGGCATGACCAACGTCCTTCCAGAGGCTCCTACTTCAAAAGAACCTGAGGGCAAGTAGCTCTGAGCTACATGCCTGGGCAGATTTTTGCACTGATGGGGCCATGACAGGGCAGCTTTTTACAATGCTGAGGCCAGCACAGGTGATGCAGATTTGGGAGGAGGCAAGCAGGCTTATTTTGCCCCAAGTGGCACAAATTGCCCCACACCAAAGTACATGTCCAACCATGTGTGCAGAGGCAAAAAGCCCCAGCTCAAATTTGCACCGCTTCTATTTGAGCTGCTGCAAGTGCACGTGCCTGTACGTGTGTACGTGCCCCAAAGTGGTGCAGGGCTTAATTAGACTGTCCATGGTAAAAAAAAGAACAGAAGCTTGCTGAGCGTACATATAGATGACTTTTTCAATTGACCAATACTTGGTAATCATAGTTTTAAAAATGTGGCATAGAGACACAGTCCTTGTTTATTTACATAGGCATATGGTAACAATTTTCTAGATGATGAATGTGTACTTATTTCCTTCACACCACTTAGCAAGCATTAGGTGGGATTTTGTTCAGTCTTTCCAAAGGATTCAGATTTAAACCAACTATGGATAATTTCAGCTCTATATTAAGTTCTAAGAATTATAGTACAGTAAAAGCTCTGTTATCTGGTATCCTTGGGAATGGGGGATGCCAGATAACAAAATATGCCAGTTAATTGAGTGGCCCAAACAGGCATCCTTGCCTGTTTTGGCTGCTGCTTTTTCTGCCATGTCTGGGCATTGCTGCCCCTCCCACAGGCCCTGTGGGCCCCCCAGGACAGGAAGGCAGGCTCTGCACAGCCTGCTATGCCCCAGGCCATGGGGACTTAAGGTGGATTAAGGTGTACTGGGGCCCTGGGCAAGCACAAAATTGGAGGCCCCCTTCCCCCATGGGAGCTGGGCTGCAGTGGGGGGGGAGAGAGGCCCCTTCCCCTCCTGGTGCTGGCAGGAGAGGCTGGATGGACCCCACTGAGCTGGGGTACATGCCTGCCTCTTCTCCCTGCTCTGCATCCCCGCTACAGCCAAACATACCCACACACACACATGCATACACACAGGTGTGTAGACACAGGTGCACACACTCTGCTCTCACTCTCTGCACATGGACACTGACACACACACAGACAAACACACACATAGGCAGACAGACAGATACACGTACACACTTTCCCCTTATAGGACCTCCCTCTCCCCCCCTCTCTCACTCTCTATCACATGGAGGCAGCCCTCCATAGCCCCTCTCCCCCACACACACAGCCCAGTTTCGCTCCCCGCCAGGCCCCTGTTACACTGACCTGCAGAGAGCTGTTGCCTGTCTGTCTAATGCAGCCACACAGATGCAGAAGGCCAGGCTGGGTTGGCCAGGCTGGGATAACCATGACATGTCTCTATGGGCGGGTGGCAGCACTGGGAAGGGTGGCTCTGGGGGGGCGGGGCTAAGATGCATTTTGGGAAGCTATAGCCCCTAAGGCCCTCCCACCACCAGGGGTAACTAGGACCAATGGTCACAAGTTACTGGAGAGCAGGTTTAGGTTGGACATTAGGAGGCACTACTTCACAGTTAGGGTGGCAAGGA
>JAGPOW010002742.1:41794561-41835172 GCA_030014935.1 Caiman crocodilus
TTCCTAGGGAAGTTGTTCTTTCTCCTACCTTGGGCATCTTTAAGAGTAGATTGGATAGGTACTTGGCTGAGGTCCTGTGACCCCAGCACTCGTTCCTGCTATTGGCGGGGGGTCAGACTAGATAGCCTGCTCTAGGCCCCTTCTGATCCTAGATACTATGAAACTATGAAGGTAAAAATACCCTTCTTCAGGCTGAGTGATTCTGCAGTTTTCTGTGCTGTTCCTAGATGGAATAGAATAGAAGCCAGAGGCCAGCATGCAAGCCAGTCAGTGAAATCTTTACCGTAGCAAGAACTATCTGAGCTTTTTTTTAAGACATTAGAAGTAAAATATTGTTGTGATGTTTGGTTTATTTTTACTTTGACACCTCACTTGATAATTAAGACTTTTTTCTTGTAAAATATCTTGTGTTAGTTAAAGAGCAAGATTGCATTGAAACGGTGAGGGCAAGGGAAATACTGTGTGTTAGAGATGAGAATCCAAGATTTTTCAAATCTCTGTGATAGTCTTATTTGTAATCTTTACTTAAGGGTCTTTTCCATGTTTTGGGGTCTCTATAAGTTAACATGTAGGTTGTAGCCCAGAGAGATTCAAACTAATCTCATCTGAGATGTTTGCGGCTGGGAAAAAAATAGTGTATATAGAAGTAGAGCATGTAACAACCACCAGTGAAAACAAAATAAATCAACTAGACTGAACCCAAAGCCTGGATCCAACCACCTCTATCAATAAGGAAGAGTCACACTCAAACTTGGCCACAAAGCTAGATGCCCTCTTTCTAATGAGTCATTCCAAACCCTAGACATATACCCCCCAGTGAGAAACTATACAGCAAAATTATATTTTTGTCTTAGATTTTCAAAAGTGCCTAAGTGACTTGTCTACCTGGGGGAACACTCCGGAGAATTAATCTGAATTAACTTTTAAAGTGAATTAGTTGAACTGCATTAAAGCCCTGCTTAGACATATTTATTCAGAAGTGAATTGCCCTTCATTTGATTTAGCTTACTTCAGTCCAACCTTCATTAAACTAAATCAAGTGAAGGATGATTTACTTCTAAGTGTTTTTGCAAAAGGGTTTACTGCAATTTAATATATCTGCTTCAATTTCAAACCTTTAGTTAATTTAGTCAGTTAGTTTGTATTAATTTCCTAAATTTCCCAAAGTAGAGAAACCCTAAACCCATTTTCACAAGTGACCCTGTACTCTTAAGGGACAGATTTTCAAAAGCTGATAAGTGTTTCATGGGATTTTTAAAAACATTTAGGCTAGAGACAAACATGACGGACTACACCTGCCTGGGGCTTGGATTCAGGATGTCAGAGAGGATCCTGGCCTTCATTCAACCCTCAGACCAGTACCCTATGGTCCTAATCCACATGGGAGCAAATGACATGGCCAGGGGCAACCCAGACCTCATCATGAAGAACTATGAGGTATTGAGGGCCAAGCTCAAGGAGACAGGTGGTATTCTCTTCTATTCTCCTGGTAAGTAGATGCGGACTGCGTCATGAGGTCTGCATCAATGAGGTCAACCAGAGTCTTCGGAGTTGGTGTCACTAGGTAGGCCTCAGGTTCCTGGACAACAACCTGCATTTTTGCACAGGGGGCATGCTCAGGTGGGATGGGCTACATCTCTCCCCTAAAGTTAAGCATGTCTTCTCTTCCATGTTGGCTGATTTCGTACAGTGTGCTTTAAACTAGCTTCACCGGGGGATGGGGCCACGGGAAGACATGAAGACACCTCCCAATCAAGACAGGTGATGAGCACAAGAGGTACCCAGGTAAGTGACAAGGGTCCAGATAGTCCTAGAAATCGGGGAAGTGGGGGGTGCATGCACCAACAGGAGGCCTTAAATGCCTTTACACTAATGCTCAAAATATGGGAAATAGGCAGGAGGAACTCGCTCTCCAGGTAGCTAGTACAAACCCAGACATAGTAGGGCTCACTGAAACTTGGTTGGATTCAACACATGATTGGGTGGTAAACATTAGGGGCTACAGACTATACAGGTGGGACAGAACAGGGAGGAAAAGCGGGGGTGTGGCACTCTATGTCAAAGAGCAATGCACGTCCTCATCTAACAGGTTGAGGTCAGAGGAGTGGCAGGCTGAAGTGCTCTGGGTCAGAATAAAAGGGGGTCATGGGGAAAAAGGACTTAACAGTGGGTGTCTACTACAGACCACCCAACCAAGGGGAGGAACTGGACCAGGAATTCTCAGGTCAGCTTGCAGAGGCAATTAAGTCAAGGGATATGGTCGTCACGGGTGATCTAAACTACATTTGCTGGGAGGAGCAGTCAGCCACATCTGACTGCTCACATAGGTTCCTTGCTGGAATACATGATCTCCACCTAACCCAGGAGGTGCACAGTCCCACCAGGGAGATGACCTGGTGAGGGGACTCCAGGTCCTTGACCACCTGAGTAATAGCGATCATCACCTACTGGAATTTGCCATCCAGTGCAGGGTATCAGGAGCCTGCAGCAAGACAGTAACCCTTGACTTCAGGAGAGCCAACTTCAATGAGTTGAGGTGATTGGTAGGACAGGCACTGCAGTTCCGGAGAGTAGGGGAACTAGGTATCCAAGACGAGTGGTCGTTCCTTAAGAAGACAGTCCTCCGAGTCCAAGGGGTGACAGTCTCAATGTGAGTCAAAGGGGGCAAATTTGCTTAAAAGCCCCCTTGGCTCACCAAAGGCATTCAGGAATGTCTTAAAGCCAAAAAAGTGGCATACATCCGGTGGAAGCAGGAGCTATCATCAAAAAGGATTAAACATCCATAGCAAGAGTGTGTAGGGAGGCTGTTAGGAAGGCTAAGGCAGAAACTGAACTAGGACTAGCAACAAGGATCAAGGACAACAAAAAGTCCTTTTTTAAATATACAGGGAGAAAAAGGAGCAACCAGGCAAAGTGGGTCCCCTACAGGAGTGACTCCACCAGGCCTAGGATCAGGTAGGACTGAGTTAGGGAACTTCTGGAAGGGCTGGACATGTTCAAATCATCAGGTCCAGTTGCTCTCCACCCCTGGGTGCTGAGGAAATTGACAGGGGTCATCACAGGGCCCCTGGCATGGCTTTATGAGCACTCATGGTGCTCTGGCCAGGTGCTAGAAGACTGAAAGAAGGCTAATGTGGTCCCCATCTTCAAAAAAGGGGATGAGGGAGGATCCAGAAAACTATAAGCCCGTTAGTCTTACTTTAGTCCTGGGGAAGCTCTTTGAAAAAATTATCCAGGAGCACATCTGGGAGGGCCCAGCAGGGGGAAAGTTGCTCAAGGGCAACCAGCATGGGTTCATTAAGGGCAAGTCCTCGTAGACCAACCTGATAGCCTTCTACGATAAGGTCACAAAATCATTGGACACAGGTGTCGCAGTGGATGTGGTCTTTCTGGACTTCAGGAAGGCCTTCAACACTGTCTCCCACCCCATTCTCATTAAAAAAACTAGGTTACTATGGCATTGATGCCTGCACAGTCAGATGGGTCACAAATTGGCTAGGGGCCACACCCAGGGAGTGGTGGTGGATAGGTCATATTCGACCTGGAGGGAGGTGGGCAGTGGAGTCCCTTGGGCTTGGTCCTCAGACCTGTACTGTTCAATTTCTTTATCAGTGATTTGGACAAGGGGGTGAAAAGAACAAATTCACCGACTACACCAAGATTTAGGGCAAGGTGTAGAAGGGAGGGACAGGATACAACTGGACCTGGACAGGTTACAGGGGTGGCAAATGTGAATAAGGTGGGCTTAATGTCCTTCCTTGGAAAAGCTGTTTAAGAAGAGCTTGAAGAAAGGCTTTGTTTTATTAATGGGTTGAAAGCACTGAGTTAGGGGTAATAAACATTTTCTGCCGGGCAGCTCTGGGGGGGAGTTGTGGGGGGAGAAATAATCAGAGCATCTTCCTGGGGCCTGGCCATGCCCCCCTCAGCTCAGTTTGTGAGGGGAAAGGGGGGCTACTCTAGCTCTCCCCCGCCGTTTCCCCACCCCGGCTTCTAGTTTGAGCCACTGCAGGCATCTGTTTGCATTTCTGGAATGAAAAGAGAATGTCTATCCACCTCCAGATTGGTTCAAGCTTGGTTAGACTAAGCTTGTCTATCCACCTCCAAATTGGTTTGCAGGTTAGACTAACCTGTAGAGATTGAATCAATTCAGGCTCAGTCTTTTTGAATGTCTGTCTCTAGCCTTAGACACACAACTTGCTTGCTGCTGAAAGTCCCACTAGGCACCCTGCATAGCTTAAAAAATCTGGCCCTTAATATGAAACAATTCACTGGTCCCATGAATTTTTTTGAAAGCAGAGTCTGGATCAAAATTTTATAACGGACAAAGCGAAACCCCTGGATTTTAAATAACACCCCTGTTTGAGATAGTTGACTCTGAGCTCTGCCTCTAGGACCCCTCTCCAAGAAGCAGCTTTGTTAAAACCAACAATCCTGAGAGCAATGGCAGGGCATCCCCCACCCTCCTGCTCCAACTCTTGGGGATAGGGATGATTGAGCACATTTCTCAAACTTAAGCCTCAGAACCACATCCAGGTCCTCCCCACATCTGTTGTCTGTTTTTACGGAGGCTATAATTCATCCCTCTCAGCGTATGCCTGCAAATTTGGAACAGGTCCCTGCTCAGGGATAAATGACTTACAAAAATAAGATGATGAAGCAGCCATCATAATTTCCCAGGAAGCATGCTCTGATTACTCCACCTAGTTTGTGGGAGGAAGAGAGAGAAGAATGATTCAGTTATCAGGGGTTGGTTGCTAGGTAGACAAGTTGCAACTTGTTCAGCTGCTGTATCAAAATCAGTTTCAATTTGATTGAATAAGGTGGGGGAGAAACACATCCCTCAGTCATTCAAGTCCATTAGTGGGAAGGAGAAGCAGGCTAAAGCTACAGGAAGTGCAGGTGTTGCTGATCTGCTAGCCACTATAAATCTGCATTAGTGAGAATAGAGGTTGAGGATGCATAGCTAGTGGTGTGATAGAAAGCAGGCAATTCAAATAAATAAAAGGCCCCAAGAAAAGCTTTCTCCCACCTAAACATGTAAGAAAAAGGGGCAGGGGGGATCATGCACCTGACTTATTTATTTGATTGGGCCTCTAAGCTTGAGAGAGAACCATTTAAAAAAATCAGTACTTCCATACCAGGGTGACTGCACAAACGAGGACCAACAGCAAAGGTGTGTGATAGGTACTAGTGAACGAATGCTGGTGAAGAGAATATAAAAGGACTAGATCTACGCATTGATGTAGGCATCCAAGAGAGGTGCTTCCTGACCATAGATGTACATGAAGTCTGTAAGAGCCAAAGTATCTGACATTAAAGCTATCTGGGCAATAAAAATCTGATTAAGGACTTGCCCAAAAGTGCCTCTGTCTTTACGGTATCCAAATGCTTGCCTTCTGGTTCAACTCCAACCCCCATCATGTGGCACTTACTTCCAATCTCCACTGGGCTGAACTCGGAGGCTGTTTTCAGAGGACAGTTACCACACTGGGTCTCTCAAAACATGGAAGGAGAGGGCAAGAAAAATGCTCCTCATTTACCCAGCAGCTTAATGGATAGGTCATTTACACAGGATGCCAGTTCCCCTTCCTGCCTACGTTTCCTAGAAGAGTGTCCAAATCTAGGTGGCCAATGTTCTACTTTGTGTGGTGGACTAAACCTTCACTGGAGAAGGGACTGAAACACACATGTGTCCCATCTCCTAAATGAACATCCTACCCTTCAGGCTAGAGAGTCCTTTTTGCACTCAGCCTTAATGGCTCTTCAAATATGCCATGCAAAATGGAGCAGCATCAAAATGAAGAACTGAAGGAGACTATCCTTTGTTTGGCAGGTCACAATCTTAGGAGGAAAGGAGAGCAGATTTGAACCCAGGACTCTGACTACTCTAACCACTTAACTATTAGATAAAAAGTGGATATTACCTTAGTTGCAGGAGCTAAGTAATTGTGTGAAAGTATCTTCTGTATTCCTAGTGACAAGGGTGTTTAAGATGTATTCCTGCCATATTAGTGAACTTGAGGCATTTCCCTGCTCATTGTTTTTGTAGATCCCATTCTGAAGTGTATCCATGTTCTGTGCAGGAAGCCTAGTTGCATAACAAGGAGACATAAATTTCACTGGGTAGTTAGGCACCTGGGAGTTAGGTACTATTTAGCCTTGCAACCCCCTGGAGTTAGTTTTGTGGAGCTTGCTTCAACTGACACAGTGAGCCTCATTCCCTTAAATTACAGTTGCACCCCCTCTATTCTGACAGAGTCCTGACATAAGTGAGAACCAGACTTACAGTCTGGATGCACTACTGCTACCACTAGGTAAGTGCACAGATAGACATGTGGTAGTTATTTTAATTAATCCAGCCTGAAAGCCTTGCTCCTAATGAGAACAACATGTAGAACATTATATTCCTAAGAAATTCCAAGCATTGTATGGAGTGGCTCCACATAGAAAGCATGGCAGTGAAATACTGTAATTTCCTCATTAGGATCAACATGTCAGCACCTTGCCGATTGCATGCTTCAGTGATGGTCCAATCTGTTTTGCACTTGTTGTCCACAAACAATTTACATAAACACATGCACAGGGCTGAATCTCAGTATTGTTCAAAGGCAGACTTCCTTTTCCAGAAAGACCATGCTACAGTTATTTGATATTATGCGCACAAGTGCCATAAAGGCCCTCCAACCAAGCCAGTGTCAGCTGAATTCACATTACTCAACGATGAGAGCGCCAGTGCTCAAACAGCATGCTCTGTACCTGCACGGCTGAGAACTTCTTACTGCCTTTTTTTTAGTCATAAAGCATTTCCCAGTTTATGAGGAAATTATCCCTTGCTCACCAGGAACAGGAAAAGGATAACATTGCAGCCAGTATTTTACAGGTGCTCCATGGCCAACTCCAGTGGTGACTCATGCAAAGTTTCCTTTCTCTTGAGGTCCTCTTAGCCAAGCTGTTCATGAAGAGTAACATGCCCATTTGTTTTGCGGATAATCACGAAATAAATATGAGTAAATAATAATTGATTCCAGGACTGATTGTTGCCTATAAAGCACGGCTTGGTCCATCCAAACAATTGTAATGGAATCTCCTGCTGTTCTATTACTTAAACATATGGAGGTGTGGAAACCCAGCAGGGTGTTGAAAACAGTTTCCCAAGGTTTTTCCATCCAGATACTGCAAATCCTTGCTCAGCTCAGACCTGTTTGGGAGACATCTGGATATCCATGGTGCATTTTGTGCTCACCAAGAGCCATTGTTCCAAGGAAGCTGTGCTGACTGCACTAAGTTACACTCTTTCAGAAACTGCCCTCTAAAGGCTGGGTTCTAATGTGCAGACAAAACTCCAAAAAAAAATAGAGAACTATGTGCTTAACATGCCTCATGCCTAGACACAGCATCTCTTGATCCTGATCTGTTTGCCAACTGAGAGCAGATTCTCAAGAGTTATGTCCATGTCTGCATGAGACACTGGATGTGCAGCAGTTTGATACTACTGCATAGTAGCATCACATGGCAAAAAATGTGATGCAATGCTATTGCACAGTATTATTAGTCTACTGTGTAGTAGCATCAAAAAAAGGTGTTTGTTGGTGCTACTGCACAGTAACTTGGATTACTGGACAGTCATTTACTGCTTCTCTATACAAGTAGTAAATGACTGTACAGTAACGACTATGCCGTCAGTGTTTCATGTAAACACGGCCTCTGAGGAGGAGGCAGTCACAACACTATGCTGGTGATCAGCCATCTCCATGCCTGCTTCAGCAGAGTGTGAATTTCATGCAGTGGGCTTCTTCTGTATATGGGTTCCTAGCAGGCCCCTTCAGGAATATGAGAGACATGATAGGTTTTATAATCTGAGGAAATGGCACAAAACACTTTGCTAGTACTGACATTGATGGTTTTTGGATCAGACTCATTTTGCTGCTAAAAGGAAACTTTCTATTTTGCCTACTGATCTCATACACATCAAGAGGATGAACAAAAGGAAAAAGACTGGAGGACTGAAACGTCTTCTAAACCTAATCGTAGTTTTTGTAGTCTCCTGCAAAACATACACTAAACTAGACACGACACAAAACTAAACTAGACACAGTGCTCATTAAAGCTGCCCTTAGGTCAGTGAAATTCTTTTGTTGAAAATATGAAGCAATAAAAAATGTATTTTAGAAGGTTAGCCTCTGCCAAGATGCACAGGGCACTGCTTGTTGAGTAGGGTATAATACTCAAGTTATTTAAACATAATTTGAACTGCTTAGTCTAAAAATCAAACAAACTAATAAAAGGCTAAACAGAGTTCCTGCAGCACTAGGATGAGCAAAAACTTGTAAAGTTTTGTTTTGTTTTTTTTTTAATTGTCATAAAAATGATTTAAACCTAAGACAAATTAAGAGGAATCCTTTGAAGTTTCATAAATTATAAGCACTACAGTTCTCCACAGCAGTAGTATTCACACTGTGCCAAAGGAATGTCACTGAATATATTCCAGGAAAGAGGGGAGTATATGTAGGGTGAGCAGTGCATGCCTTTGAAAAGAAAAGATGACTTTCTTCTGGAAAATGGCATATGAATTAAATATTAAGTCATCTGTCAAAATAATTCTACTCAGTTGCCACCTGTGCTGTGGTATACTTTCTAGCTGAATCATAACGCTTAACCTACAAGGTAAAGGTTGCTTACATCTGTGAAGACAGAAGATTCTTCTGCAATACAGGAAATACAATAGAGTTTACGTTTCCCCCATTGCATATTGAAGCATGATGATCACAAATCAGTGATGAGAGTAAATCAGCATAGAAAGGGCAGTTATATACACATCATGGGTGACTGGTACCTCTTGAGTTGGGGAAGCACGTGCACTGACGTGGGGGTGTCCCTCGGCAGCCAGTTTCACTGACGGGGGCCACCCGTGGCTGATCTTACTCACTAACTTCCACCGCTTCCAGAAGTCCTGCAGGCACTTTGGAATATGTTAAAAGTTGGGTAGAAGACACAATTGCAAACCCATGCAGCTGCATTAGGAACCCAGCCTCTACCTCTGTCTCCAGAGCTAAGGACAGACATTCGAAAAGCTGGAGCCTGAATTGATTTAATGTTTGCAGGTTAATCCAACCTGCCTAGATTAAACCAATTTGCAAGTGAAGAGACATTCAGGAAATGCAGGCACATGTCTATATTGGCTCAGACCAGAAGCCGGGGAAGGAGGGGTATTAGAGTGCTCCCTCAGCTGCAAGGAAGTTGTGCTGGGTGGGGTGTGGCCAGCCCTCTCAGTACCCTCAAGTGAACTGGCCAGGGATAGGGTTTAATTCCTTTCTCTCTGTCCTACTGGCACACACCTGAGCTGGGGTCTGCCTGGCACTCCCCCCTCACTACAGCAGTGGCAGGGGTGTGGCTAGAGTCTGGCTGGCATGGCCCCCTGAGGCAAAGGGGCAGGGAGGGGGTTTATTCCCCTCTGCGAGCCCTCTGTCCCTGGGGGACTGCAGCCGGGGTCTGCCTGCCCCAATCACTGCCACCGCCATTTGCTCCCTGTGAAGAGTGAGCAGCAGAAGTATGGGTGAGCAGTAGAAGCTCCTTCCCTGCCCCCTCCATCACATGCTGGAGGGAGGGAAGAATAATGCCCCCTCCCTACTCCCTCACCTAAGCGGACCATGGCAGCTAGCCTCTGACCAAGTCTGTGCCCCTCCGCTGGGGTGGTGAAGGGAGAGGGACCCTGACAGGTTCACAGCCCCTCTCATGGTTTCCTGAGGAACACAAGCATCTTCCCGGTGAGAGCAGAGAGCACAGCCCCCTCTAAGGCTGCTGGGATGCTGGAAGACTCTGGTTTAACTTAAACTAGGAATGGATCTGGGACAGTAGTTTGAGCTCAGTCAGTTAAGTCTGATACTACATTTAAACAGGTTTAGTTCAAACTGGTTTCAGACATTTTGAAACTGGTTTTTGTGCACTGAACATCTGTTTTGTTACAAGTTTAAATCAGTTTCTGATCACTTAAACCGGTTTATGTGTAACTTCTGTCCCTAGCCCCGGAGTCTTCTGATTGTTTTCAAACATTTGTACTTATGTGATTAGTTTTCTTAGACTTAGCAGGCTGCAACTCTCCCCAAATAATTTTTCTGATCTTGTTAGGCTGCAAACTTTGGTTTGAAGAGTGCAGCACATTTCTTTTGCAAATAAAAAGCTGTTTTGCTCCCTTGTGGACAGTTGTCATGTACATTCCACAGAGTTTTTGTGTACCTACTAAAATTACTACTTAGAAGCATCTGACCAACAGGTGTGTGGTTGGGTACAAGTCAACTAGAGAGCCAATACAGGTGGCAAACAACAATTAGTAAAAAGACTGAGAATGTGAGGATGGTCCATAAAGCAATTCATAGATTCATTGATTGGAAGGGACTGGAAGGGACCTCACAAAATCATTAGGTCCAGCTGCACCATAATCTGATTTATTTCCCCTCAGAAAAATGCAGGAGAATGAGAAAAACAGTTATCCACACATCCCAGAAGGGCAAGGAGACAAAAAATGTTGAGCAAAATGGCAAATTCCAAGGAAAATGTGTAGGATCATTTTGAAGCCAGAACCTAGTATTATAGGTTGCCTCCAAAGTCAAGAAGACACCATTGCATTAGTTAACTCAAAAAAGCTTGGTCTGATCTACAACAAACTTATTTGTACTATGAAAGGATAATGAAAAGAAAAAGGTAAGGCATTTACAGCAAGTGTCATGCTTCTGTGACTTTTCCCCCCTCTCCTATTTGTTGCCTACTCTGTCTATTTAGGTTGTGAGCTATGGGAGTCAGAACAGTTTCTTACCATATGGCTGTAGAGAGCCAGGTAAACCGTGGGTCTTGGATCACTATTGGGGCCTGTAATACAAATAACAATAATAACACTATGTTCCACATTCCCTATGTGCCATCTAGAAGCACTCAAGTTGCACAGCATTTTAGACCTTCTGGCATGAGAGAACAGGTTATTAATCCCCTAAAAATGCTTGCTTTATGTCCATGAACAGAAGTACTCTACCTTAGTGTCCCCTTGTACACATACAGCTACAGCTTCAGCACCTGCTTTTTTTCCCCTTAGGAGCTGTCAACAACAAACCCCAAGCAAGTTCAGATTTGCCAGGCAGCCAGCGTCGTGCAGGTCTGGCATAAGGTGTGTGAATAAAATAAATGTGTCTTGTTGAGACTGATTAAAAGGAGCTGGGGAGGACTGTGAAGAACAATGCGCGCGCACCATGTGGAGTGTGTATGGTGCTGAAAGGTAAGAGAGTGAAATGCTGCTGAAATATTGATAGGCCGGATAGGATTTGTAATGATTGACGGGGTGTGTGTATGTCTTGGCAAGTTTAATTGGATTTGTTGGGGATGGAGGGTGGAAGAATGTGATGTATTTCCTATAATGGGTTTCTCTCTTGCGTTTTCTTTTTTTTTTCTCTCTCTCTCTTTCCCCTCTAGGATTGATGTTCAATGAATATCCTGTTCATTGTCTGCATAGAAAGCCTATTCTCCTTTCCTCTGGAGTTTTTTTTTCTTTTTTTGGGGGGCGGGGAAGGGGGGCTTGAGAGAAGGAGGAATGTAAAACAAATTTCAGTGCATTTTATTCATTTCTTTCTTTCTTTCTGTTTTCAGTAAAGTGTGAGTAACTGTTGAATGATAGAAAACTTGCTAGCAAAAAACGGAGTATTGACTGATACTTGGATGAATCCCAGTGTAATGTGTTAGGATACCAGCGAGCTATTGTTACCCATGTGCTCTGCTCAGACTTCTTTTTTTTTTTGATTGAGCACAGAAAACAAGCTCTTTCCAGGTTGACAGCAAGATTTGAACCTGGCCATTTGGCACCATACTCATTAGCCACTGCCATGGGGTGGGTGATTATTTGGGCTGGAGGGCCACTTAAGGAGTTCAGGTGAACTGTCATGTGCTGGGTCAACACCACCTCCACTCACCCCAGTGTGCAGGGACAGCACCTCCTCGCCCTTGCCCGCAACAGCTCACCAAAATGCCATAAGCGGCCCCTGCAGGTAAGGCATGCTCAGCCAGGCAGGATAAGATAGGGGCCATGGATTGGGGGAATCCGGTCACAACCTGTTGTGAACACTGCATAGTACTGGGCTATGCTGCTCCAAAGCCACACTGTACTGGGGTTGCCCACTTGCACCTGTGCTGGGGCAGCAGGGGCTGGGTCACTGGTGTACACTCTTCCCCATCCTGGGTCAGGCCCATCATGATCCATTGTGTGGGGAGCAGATTATGGCTCTGCCCCAGCCCTGTTCTGTCACTGCCCTGTGATCCTGATCCTAGCCCTGGCCCCACTCCCAAACACCAATCCCCACCCACCCGTGGTTCCATCCCATCTGCCCAGCTGAGCACGCCCTGTCCATGGAGGTCCCAGGCTGGTCTTCCTGGAGACCTTGCCCATCTGCTTCATTTGGTGCACTGGTGGTGGGTGTGGGGCAGATGGGCCAGGGCATCTGGGCAGCACGGCTGGGTCCAGCAATGGTGACCCTGGCAGTGATAGCTGAAAGGAGCCACCACCACTGGGGCTGCTGAGAAGTGGAGTCTGGATGCTGTACTGCCCTAGTCCTACTGTGCGCCTAGGGGCAGTAGGACCCTCTGTATGCACCACAGCCTGGGCTTCCCTTACAAGGCTATACCAGGGAGGCCAAGGGACCTATTATAGGCCATCAAAACCCCCTTGGCTGCCTGGGCTTATTTTGCCCATCTGTGCTTTCCCACTCAAATAACCCACCTAAATGGTTTCTGCTCCAGACTTCCATTTCTGTGTGGACCAGCCTCTTGAAAGGAGCAAAGACCTATCCTCTGGCTAGTGTGAAGAGTTCTGAATTTTGAGGTGGAACTAAAAGTTGATCCATGTATTTTTCTCTATTGGACTGAAATGTTCTCACTTATTCTGGCGCAGATTAGAAATTTTGCTGTTGTCAAAACGAGCCAGCAAAGAACCAGGTTGTGCATTTCTGCCTTCTGCAATCTTTTTTATACAAAGCACTTCTATCACTTGTGTGTTTGATTTGCTTAGGCTGATAGCTATGGGGGATGAAGCTGTTATTGCTCCCAACAAGTACAACGTGGATAGCAACAGTAAAAGCTTCCTCCATGCTGCCTGACTAACATGACTCCATCTTGACCTGGACACACCCGTCTCAAGCAATCAGAAGGTAGATTGCTCCCCATTTTCCCTCAATTACTGGACTTTCTTTGGTGAAAAATTAAAGCAATTATTGCTAACAAATTCCTGTTGACTGTGACCTGGGCTTCAAACAACCAGGCTATATCACAGAAGAACATAGAATTGAAAGGTTTCTCCCCCCCATTGCAGGAGAGGGGAAATTCCACAGCCATGCTGTATTGGGGCTGCCCACTTGCACTTGTGCTGGGGCAGGGGCTGGGTCACGGGTATACACTCCACCCCCTCCTGGGTCAGGCCTATCATGATCTGTCATGCGGGGAGCATTGCATTCACTAAAACTGCCTCCTGCAGTTTCCTACCTTTGCAGACCATCATGTTGTATATCTGCTGTTTCATAAACTGATCAGTCTCTGTTTAAAGCCAGCTTGTTTTTTGCTCCCAGTGCTCCTGTTGGGAACCTGTTATAGTTTCCATCCTACTTCATAAAGACCAAAAAACATACCAAGGAGTTGTTATAACCTTATTCCCAGTATTACTAGATGAAAAGAAGATTCTGAGTATGTCCTGTTTGGATAGGAGGAGAATTCCTTAGGAGCAAGTGTCAGGATTTCCTGGCATGGAAAATAGTGTGAACAACTGATGAAATCCCACTTAAATTTCCTCAGAGGTTAGTAATTCTAAATCACTGTCAACCCATGTTCAATTTGAAACACAAGTAACAGACTTTGCAATACATTTTTGATCCTAAGACCATCCAGGATGTCAAACACATGTATCATGGTTACAGTGACTACCCTAAAGTGAGCTCAGGGTTTAAGGAAGCTCTCAAGCAGGGGTAGGATTAAAATCCATCCTGCTAATTGGTTGTATCTGGCCTATGGTGCTCTGCATGGGGCTGAGCCCAGCCTGTTCCCTCCCATGATAGCCCACACTGCACTTCCACCTGCACCTGCTGATGGCCCTGGCCAACATGCACGACATTCTGGTGGAGCTGCTTCTCATGCTGCTGCAACCACCTGGGTACTGTTTGGCTCTACCCACCTCCAGCAGCTCCTTCTCCTGCCCCTGTTGTGTTGCTCTGAGCAGCTGGTAGTATGGGGAAGCAGTGACAGCTGTGGGGATGTGTACCAGGCACTACAAGCCCAGCCAGGTTGGGGGGAAGCTGCAACCAGGCAGTTCCTACCCCAGCATGTGAGTCACCAGCTTCAGCTCCTGGTAGCCTTCCACCCACTTGGACACCCAGTATGATGAGCAGCCACTTGTTGTCAGCTGAATGGGTGGAAGATAGTCCTGGAGAATGGTGGGGCCAGGGCTGGGACTGGGGCAATTTCATTGGCAGGCAGATGGGAGCGCAGTGTGGGCTGCCCCAGGCAGGAGCAAGTGAGACTTGTCCCTGTGCAGAGCACCACAGGGCAGGCATGGGCCAGATGGGAGAGGGAGGGGTGCAAATTGCACCTGCACTGCACTGCCCGGGCAAGCAGCTGCATGTACCCCGTACCTCACCCCCTCCTCCCTCCCTCACCCACCCCTAGCCACCTCTAGGGGCCTAGCACACAGACAGCCCCCCCAACACAAATACATACCTCCTACCCCCCACACACCCTATCCTACACTCTTGTGCATCCCCTACACACCCACACCCACCCACACACCCACACAATAGACAGGCATAGGCGTAAGACTTAATTTTGAGATATAATGCAATTGCCGCTGTATACAGTGCTCAAAAAAACATAAACCAGGGCAAACATTATTTTTTAAATAAAATTAAGATATAGTAAATGTTTTGTTTTTAACATATTATTTGTTTTCCATCTATAATCTTTTTAAATTATATCTAAAATATTTTGTGTGTGCAGGCCTCGACAGGCCTTTCATCTTGTGCTTGCTGTGAATCTGTCCAGTTATTCTAGATCTTAACTCTATGGTAAATTCTGTTTAATTCTAGCACCCTCTGCTGTGGATATCTATAACAACAGATTACTTCATTATTGTTGTTTTATTTTTCCATTTTTTTTTACAGCCCCTGTTATATATTGAAAGATCTGTGGGTATAATACAACCAGGGTATAGACTATACCAGATAAATGCAGCTGCCTCTAGTGTGAAGAGCTGTCATCTAGAAAGTGCACATCATTTTTTAAGCCATTGTGGGAAGGTTCCTCTTTTCAAGTGTTTCCTTATGCTGAGGGAATTGTCATCATACATAATGAAGAGAAGACATGGAAGACCAGCTTCTAGATTAGAGAAATGTCCAAATCTCTCTCTTTTAGATGATATTTTAGGATTGTAACATACATAGATTAATATCTAAATTTGATAACCATTCGACTGATTGATTTTAGATGGCCCTTAAATGATCTAATTGGGCAATCATTCACAATGTTTGGCATCGTCTGAAAAATCACACCACAATTGCAACCAAGACTTTCTTTGATTCTCCATTTATGGAGTTAGGTGTCCACATTTTCCATGAATTGTCTGGATGTGATTCAGAGAGGACAAAATCTTTCTTGGTAGGTCAAATCCTGGCTGGGGATTGTAGAGTTGTTGATGATGTATTTCTGCAATGGGTTGGTATTTGCCCAGGCTTCCCTCCATTATTCTTCATGCTTTTGTTATCATCACAGAGCTTCTTGGCATATTTTCAGAAGGGTTTTCTAGATTTGAGCCTATCCAGTGGTAGCGTGGTGATCAGGAGGTTTGGGCTACCAGTGGCCTTATGGTGTTCCCTCACACCTGTGACACTGTGGCAGAGCTGTTGGGGAGCAATGTTCACTAGGACTGGAAGCAATGGTAATGTTATATGTTTTAGCATTCCTAATATAATCCTTATAGCTAACTTTAACTGCATGCTTTTGTTCCAGACTGGAAAGCAATATTCTGTTGCAGAGAAAACAAGTGCTGGAGTGGCTGTTCAAAGCATGGCTGCATTTGCTCCCCATGTTGTTCTGCCCAGTTTATGCCCCAGGTCAACTCATACTTTCGTTTGCTTGGCAACATTCCGTGGACATTCACGAACGATGACGCCCCAGTCGAGAGTTACGCTGAGGTATTTTGGGAATGTCTCATGCTTAACTGCTTGTCCAAAGAAAGCGATGGCGAGTTTCTGGTCGACATGGGTGTTATTTAGATTAAATGACATGATGACAGTTTTCCTTGGATTTGGGTGGATTCTCCAACATGTGAAAAATTCTTCAAATGATTTGAGATCTTTGCAAAGATCTCTCTGGATTTCAGCCTGGGTTTTTCTTTGAGTAGCAAGTGCCAAGTCATTGGCATAACTAAATTTCCAGCTGGTGGTGACAGGATGGTCACTTATGTATGCATTAAAAAGTGCTGGTGCATGCACTGATCCTTGTTGGGAGACCATTATTTAGTAGATGGGTTCTGCTGACCATGTTCCTTAGATGGACATGATATTGCTGGTTAGACAGGGCCATTGATAATAGGCAGAGGGTCTCCTGGAACCTGATGACCCTTGACAATTTCAGCAGGAGGCTATCTCACCATACAATATCATAAGCTGCTAGTAAATTGATGAAAGCAGTTCCTGTGATCTTTTTGCACTTGTATCCAGTGTTAATATACGTAGTGAACATCCAGGGCAAAAACCAGCCTGTTCAAGTGGCATAACCTTCTTGATGATGGAAGACATGTGAGCCAGTAGCATTCTTTTGAGAAGCTTATACACCATACAAAGCAGGGGTACAAGGTGGAAGATTTTTGGGTCTGTGGTTGATTTTTTCCGGGTTTTGGAATAGCAATAACCTACACTTGTCACCATGTCTTGGTAATTGTGTTTGTGGTCATTATATTAGAGAAGAGTCTGGTCAACCAACGATGTCCTTTTTGGCCAGGATGGATTAAGAAATTAGGGTAGATCCCATCTAATTCTGTAGCCTTCCCTGATCTGGTAGCTCTTAGGGCTTCAATGACGTCTTCTTCAGTGAAGGAAGATGACAGGGCAGTTTTTGGTGCACATCCATCATTGATTGATAGAATTGAGAGCCCTTCCTTGCTGTCTAGTCTGGCAATCCATAAGGGTCTTTCCATCCAGCAGCATTTTTGAGGCAACAAATTACATTTATAGATATACTGATGGTCTTATTTGTTGGTGGTAGTGCCACTACTAGGTGTCTCAGGAGGCTCCAAGCTTTATTGCTTAAGTGTGTGAAGTCTAATGACTCCATTGCTTCAATCCATCTTTGTCTTCTGAATTCCTTTAGCAAGTTCAAGAGAGCTTTGCCACATTCTGGATTTCTTGAAGCTGCTCCATTCACTCCAACATAGAGTATATTCCACCTGGTAGCCCCTGGTAATGTGTGATCAGGCTGCTTTGAGCACAAGCTTGGTGAAGTGCTCAAAATTTTCTGGTGTCAGTGGAATCCAAAAATCAGTGAGTTCAATACCCTCAGTAAAAGATTCCCAATTAGCCTTTCTGAAGTTATATCAGGGCACAGGAATGGATGTTATTGTTGGAATGTTAACCCCTATGCATATCAGGACCAGCCTGTGCTGGCTAGTCGGGAAATTGTTTCATACCATTCTTGAAGCACACAAAGGTTCATCTTGAGCTATCACATGTGACAAAACATAGATCAGAGTTTACATCCTTTCTCCCTTGGGTGGAATGGAAGCTGCTTTGATCTTTAGCATCAAACAGAAGGAACAGGTTTTTTGTCATTGCCCAGTCAACGACCCGTTCTCCACAGTTTTTGTCAGCTGTGTAGACCTAAGCCATGTGATGGCTGTTAAAATCGCTAGCAAAAACTATGGGATAGTTAATGGTAGGCAGCATGCTTGGAATCCATGTAGCATTGGGAGATTTATATATATTTATCATGGATACATCCTGAATTTTAATGGAGATAGCTATAGGTGTATTGTTTTCCAGATTTGTTGCAGCAATGTATTTAAGGCCGAGTTTCACATATGTTGCTATTCTGTGTTTGGGATGGTGGTAGCAACTAGCAGAAATCCTGGGATCTTCATTTTTAAGGCTGTTTCATTGTTAATTATGTGGGTTTCTTGATGCAGAAGCACATCAATCTTATGGAGTTTGAGTCATAGTCCCAAGAAATCACACTTCGGCTTTGATAGGCCCTCCACATTTAAGTGACATAGTGGTGGTCCCGCAATGCAATAAGTTTGGCTCTGGAAAAGGTCTTTGGCATTGTAATCCTGATTGGGAGGCTCTTTACAGGCATTTGATCATTGAGTTGATGACAAAGGTTGTGCTTTAGCATGTAACAGGCAGATCATGAGAAGGTTGTTGTCATCTTCTTCCCCAGCATCCAAATGAAGCCTGTTATCTCAGTATATCTCAACTATGGAGGGGGATACCTGCAATCTGTACTTGGGTCTGGGTATACAATCAGCCATCTAGAGTTGCAGCACCTTGAAAGCCTTTGATATTCAGCCAGCTATAGATTGCTGGAGTGTATCACATTCCTGTCTTACCACCTCTAGCCTCTGGATGTGCCAGCTCTGTAAAATCTGGAAATTCCCTTCTGCAAGAAGAATCTCAATTAGCTCAAGTTGATTCCCAACTATGCTACCAGAACAAGGCCAGGTTCTGTCCCATTCTTTCTTTTTGTCTTGAGAGAGGTTTATTGGCTGCAAAATGTGAAAATATATCAAATAAATACTGGGAAACAGAAATCAGCCTAATTTATGGAGAGAGAATTCTAGGAGTTACACTTTAAACTAAACCTTTGTATTTTTCCAGTGTTAGCCTGAATATTTGGATCAGATTTTTGGGAGACATGAAGTGAGTGGATGCAAGTCCCAGCTGTGATGCAACCAATAAATAAAAGAATGAAAGCTCAGTAAACTGTTGCAGCAGAGTGGGCTGTCGCCAATTCATCCACATTTGTATGTACAGTCTACAGAAAGAAAAATCAACCTCCAGTTCTTCACATGTTGATGGAAAGTTATGACCACAAAACCTCTGAGGACTCAAAACCCCTGTTTTTTTCCAAGACACCTTCATTTTTCCTTTTGTGCATACAAAAGTTGGATCTGTTCCCACCCTTGCTGTCAGAGAAAAACTGAAACATTGACAAAGATGACCATATTTCCAGAGGAGCAGTTCTAGATAACAAGTGAGCTGCTCTCTGTATGCAGCACCTCCTTGTTAACGATTAAGTGTTTGTTACTAACCCTCCCTCCCCGTGTGTTATTTTGGCTTTTAAAAATCAATATTTATAACAGCAGCCGCCCTACAAATCAATCATTTCCCTCTCCACCCCTCCAAATCTAACTGTGCAGCTCACAGAACTAAGCTGCTCTTGGGAACTGTTAAACTAGGGCACAGAACAGTGAAAGCCTTCTTGTCAAACTTCCAGGAGCAAATAGCAGCAGAGGGGAGGTTTAGCAGTGCTGAATAAAATAACAATAATAATACAATATTGATCTCAAAGCAATTTACAAACATTAGTGAATTAAGCTCAACAACACTGCAACAGGCCCATGTTATTACAACCATTTAGCAGATGAATAAACTGAGGTACAGAGAGCTTAAGCAATGGGACCAGCTTTACACAGAGAGTCAGTGTCAGGAAGAAAATTCAAAGTTTCCTGACCCCAACATTCTTGTTTTGGGAGGGAAAGAATATTCTTGTTATCAACATTACAACTGTAATGAAACATGCCAGTTTTGAGACCAGCTGCAATCTACAACCATAATGAAACATGCCAGTTTGGGGATTTTATTGCAAGCTCGAAGCTCAGAGCAGGTTTATGGAAAAACTGCATGTCTGGTTTTGACTGATGTAAGGACAATTCTTAAAATAGATGAAAGCTGAGCTTTCAGATTTGGGCCCATAGTCTCTGTCCCTTTTGCATTGCTTGGGTGTTAGAGGGTAGATTGAAAGCTGCCTTATCCAGCTAGATGGAAATTCCTCTTTCAGGGGAAATCAGGACAGTGTCTTTTGGGATCTACCCCACCCTCCCCAGTGGAGAAAGACAAAAAGCATATGAAACAACATGCTGCATTCCATTTTTCCCAGCCAATGTATTGAGCCCAAGAGCTTGTTATAAACTGGCGTAAGTTAGAGTTGATGGAGCAGCTCCAGAGTAACAGAGAGAAGGGTCAAGCACACAGAAGGTGAAATCATGCAGTGTTGCACTGACCCAACCAAAGATGCTGCAGTTAAAACAGGTTCCCCAAAGACATTAAAACTTCTTTGGACAGGAAAATCCCAAATGACAGCTTATACTTTCTTAATGCATTTCCTTTAAGAAGAAAGGAACTGGAAAAAACAAACAAAAAAACCCAAAGAAAACCCATACATCTAAAAAGAAACGGCTTCAGCACAGTCAAAGAGTTTATTCCACTTCCAATACAAGATGCCAAACGTGCCTTGAAATTCATGTCCCATCAAAGTTCAAGGGGGCCCATATTGTTGGCCTGTTCAGTCAAAATGCTCCAGCCACTTATTATAAGAAGATTGCACTCCAGGGACTGACTGAAAAAATATGATTTAGTGAAAGCTTGTACCCAAAACACATCATTGGCCTCTGATCTCTGAACATTTAAATATTTCAAGCTTACAAGCGGACGCTGTCACGAGGACAGACCCTGATCCCTAGCTGATTCTAGAACATCTGTTGAGGCATTTACCAAGTTAATAGATTAGCTATGAGAATCAGGCAGGTGTTTTTCACCAAAGCCAGAAAACATCAAAATCAGATTGCCCTCCAAGTCTTTCAGCACAGGCAATCGAGTTAGAATGACTCATAGAGTCTAACAGATAATAAAACACACATAACATTTGCTTTAAGGTACAGGTGGGGATATTTTGTACTGTGCTGAGGAGAAAGAAAAACTAACTCTATTTGGGAATAGAGTAATTGAATACAGATGGGAGGAGGCAAATGAAAGAATTTAGCAAATATCTCAGTGGAATAGCTAATGGGAATGAGACAGAATAGGAAATTAAAAATTATTCGAAGCAGATGGACCATTCTTTGAGTTTTTTAAAATTTATTAGGGCTGCGAAAAAAATGTGTCTGTTTATTTTCCACGGCCATGAAATTAATGACTTGGTGAGTTGTGCTTGTGCAATTTTATGACTGCCATGTCATTTGTCATAATTTGGGTGCTGTTTGATATGGATTTATGAATATTTCCTTCCCCCTCCCAATGTGATTTATGGGTGTTGGTCATATGTGAATTAGACTGTCACCTTTAGTATGAAAAAGTACAAATGACAGATTATAAAAAAGTACTCAAATCCTTGGAGCTAGAAAGCAGGGTTCACAGTCAACTCCCCTGCTTCTTCATTGGGAGTTTTTGTTTGGAACTGACAATTAAACATTTGGATTGGAGTCAAGCATATGGGAATATTGAAAGGCTTGAGTAGATTTGAACTTATCTGAACTTCACCTGTGAAACTGAATTTGAGTCATCTTTTCCCTGTACTTTGAGATGGAAATGAAAAATATCATGTAAGACATTTTCTAAAGGAATGGATATCTGATATCTGGAGAAGAAGTGTGGTAAAGTAAATCTTGCTTCCAGTAATACTCCTAGCTGATGCTTCCATGGAAGGTGAAAGCGTGTTCCTGCCTCTCTGTAGTTATGGAGGGCAGTATGTAGGAGTGAAGAGAAATAATTCATGAGCATAATGACAGCGTATTAATGTAATTTGATATAGATCCAAAAGAGCATTACAAACTGATATGCAAATGTCATCCATCGCTAGTGATATGTGTCAACTGTTTAGTAACCGAGAACAACAATAACATAGGAAGTGAAACACAAAATCACTGGTCATCAAGGGCTAGTGTCTGGCCCTTTGGCTGGGAAGGAGCCATATGCCAATTTTGAGAGTCTCCAATCAAGTATTGCTTCCCTAGCTAAAGTAAAAAATACTGGATAAAGCTCTTTGGAAGGAATGGACAACCTCAGTTTGCTTGGCAATAAGGGTGAGCAACCAAAACACGAAAGCAATTTTCACAGAGAGGAGTAGATGAACCGGTGAAAGGGAGCCCCAACATCCTGTTCTGTCTAATTAGTCTCTGCTTGGGAGGGAATAGTTTTCAAGTGTTTTGTATAAGAAGGTTAGAGCCAATGGCAGTTTGCATGGGTTTGGTGGGAATGTGTGGAATTCAGCTCATGATGAATTGGGTGGCAAAAATAGAAAAGGAAAAAAAGAAGACCCCAAATTAAGCTCACTTCAAAAGGCATTGAGATGCACCGCTGAGAAATCTGAAATGTTTCCAGGTATTCTGTGCAAAACAGCATCAGAAAGCATGACTGCACACATCCACAAAGACTGGCTGGGGACATGGGCCCATGCGGCTGAAAGGTTTTGCCTATATCAGAAACTTTGGGCGACCCAGTCTGTTATTTCTGTGTGAAACTGATCACATTTTTCATAAGAAGAAAAGCAAGAAGCTTCTTTAGCAAACAAATGTCATATTTGCCACAGTGGTAGCAGCTAGTATGTATTACTTTCGTGTCTTTCAAACTACGTGCTACAGGCATAGCCTAGCTCCGGCTGTCTTTTGCCACAATAAATCTGAGCCCTTTCATTTGAGCTAAGTTCAGAAATGACGTATTAGGTGACTTCAGATGACCAACAACCCTGCTTGGGACTGACATCTCAGGAGAAATATTGGAGAAGGTGCTACACAGCTGTTGTGTCTATGTTGATGGATTTCAGAAATCTCTCATTGCTTGGAAGAATGCAACATAGATCCTTTTACATTTGAAAAGGGCATATCACCAGTTTATTCCCAGGCTCTGTATTGACTAGAGCTCTGCAAATACTGTACATACATACATACATACATACATATGTATATATATATAATTTAAAGCAATTATAAAAAATAATTTTGAGTTGACTCAAATTTATTTTTTTCCCCTTCAAATAATCAGCAAATGAACAGTTGAGTGAATGTTTTTGTTTGGGATCAAACTAACATGTTTTGTTCTAACCAGCATGGAGTGGTTTTGTTTGTTTGTTTGAACTTGAGTGGTTCTCAAAGGTTGTAATTGTTTTTATTTGAAAGACATTTCCACAAAGTCATTTTGAAGCTAATATTTGTTTAAAAAATGTCAAAACAGAACATTTTGACTTTTTCAAAGATTTTTAACACCAACACCTAGGCAAGATTGATGTGAATCTTTGAAGCATTTCAGTGTCACTGAAGCTCCTTTTTTCACTGAAAAAGTTTCAGCCAAAAATGTGTTCCCAGCTCTGTTGTATATCTTTCTGCTTCTACATGCAGTCAGTTTAATTGCCATATGAGTCCTGCTTTATACTGTCTTGCATTTTGAAATTAGTGAATTAAATATGAAATCCTTTTTGCAAAAACAATTATAGGATATGAGGGGAAAGATTTTTTTTGATACTGGAGAATAGTAATGTTCTCTGTGGGTTTGGCTTAGAGCAATCCTGACCAGATCTGGCTTTTAAAAAGCCAACCCGCTTATGCCCTGTTACCATAAAGAAATTTGCCAGGAAAGCAGGTGTCTAACTGTATAGGCAATCAGATTACAGAGCAAAGTAATCATGATTTCCTATTTTGAGCATAGTTTTCCATGTTAGTATATGTTCCTTCTAAGCAAGGGAGAAGGAATTGGAAAAGGACAAGGACAAGGGCAGAGAATGACTGTGATTGTGCAATTCCATTAGGCAAGTAGATTTAATGTGGATTTTATTTTGTTCCATTTAAATCAGTTTAAAAAGGAGAAAATCCCTGATACTGCTGTCATGTCATATATGTGTTGGAGAGCTCTTAAAATGTAGTGCTATGTTCTCAAGAGGCACTAGTTGCACATGCATGTCAATGACCTTCAGTGAATCACAGCTGCAAGGGTTCTTTAAGGCATGCATGCTTGGCTTTGACACCCTTCAATTTATGGAATGGCTTAAGTTTTTGTACCAACGGTAATGTTCCCTGAATGCTTTTCATCCAGATGGTCTCGGAGAGGATAAGGTTGAGTAAGATTTATTCACTGAGAAGGGATAATGTAAAATAAAAAAAGTACAAGGATACTGCAGTTATGCGACTCATGTCTCATTGGCAACCTCCTGAAATATGGGGAAATTCCTCTTTTGTTAAAATAATAGAAGTTGCTCCTTTTAACAGGAACAAAGCCTTTTGTGGTCTGTGTGCCTTTGGATGGCACAGAGGATTTCAAAAGCTATAAGAACAGATGTCCTGGTTTGAGGTCCTCTGAATGAGCAAAAGGAGGTATAATATATAATATATGATAGAAGCTGATGTTGAAATCAGTAGAGCTATGATTGATTTACACCAGTGGAGAATCTGAGCAAGGAAATTTTCAATCTTGATATGCTCACTTCATTTCTGGAAGCTGGGTATTTCTCAAGGCAAAAGTGGGCATGAGGGTAATACTAGAAATATTTTGAAGGCTTAGTCTTGCAAGATGCTGAATGCCCTGACCCCAATTTAGCCAACCAGTTGAGTATATCTGGATTTTTTACACAGGAGATTATTTTCATTAAAACAAATGTGAATTGTTCCTGGTCTTAAAGGGAAGTATGGGCTGAAGATACTTTCCCCTGTTTTTATTTATCTCATCTTTCATGGCAAAATATTATTGTTCCTTATCACCAGCTGCCAGCTAGACTGCAGAAGCCAAGACTTTCAGAATTAGCTACTGATTCCAAGTGCCCCATTTGTGAATGTCTCATTTGAGACCTATTAAAAGAATCTTATTTTCATAGAGGGGTTGCTGAGCAATTACTGAAAATCAGATCCCTTTTGGGTATATCACATCGACCCCTGACAAATCAAGCATTGCAGCTCACTAGTCACATTCAACAACTTTGGTCCTGATATACAGCCCCTCCAAGAACAAGTGAAAAGTTGGTCCTTTATGCCTGAGAAATGGACTGAATACAATAAAAATGGTTAATTATATAATAAAATAGGGGTCATTGTATCACTGTAAATGTAAAGCATGCCTCCTGCTGCAGGGCTTGCATCAATATTGTTTGAGAGGATTAGCATCCAATGTACTGTAATAATCTTATTTTAATAGGATTGCACAGTCATCAGTCTCCAGGTTGATGTGATGGCTATACACAGATAACATGGGCATCCAGACAAGCAAGAAACAAAACCTGTCTATCACTCTGAATCTGAAGGTGGTGTGATCATTATGTTTACACTGGTAATAAAATACAGACAAATAAAGTGTTAAAGCCCATGGAAATGTTAGGGCATAAGTGAAGGGAACAAGAAATATAGAAAGGTAGTGTCACAGTAAATTCAACTGTGACATATTTGGAGGTTACTATTCCTTTGGCTCTTATTGTCATGGAGTAAAATTTGAGGCCTTCTCTATCCAGCACTCCTGAAAGGCAAAGTAATTTTAAAGATTCAGTGGTACATTTTTTGATTACCCAAATGACTGTGGTTGGTCACTCTTATTGATGCATATGCCCCACTCAGTGACGGTGAACTTCGATGCATGATATAGGGAGACTAGGCTAGAGAGTGGTGGTGACTTTATAATTTGTATGGCAATAGAACCATGTTGGATTTTACTAGGCAGCATTCAAGTGTGTATCTCAGCTACAAAGGAAATGGATATTTATCAGTGTTACCCAGATTAGTGGATCAGATCGTAGTGTTCCTGTTTACACTGATATAAATAAAGCAGCAACCCTATTTACTTCAGTGGAATGACTCCAGGTTGATGTAATGGACGGCATGTCTACACGTGACCTTTACTGTGCAGTAGTTATTACACATTTACACACACACTCCTATTTGGCTGGAATAAACTAATTGATACTTCAGCAAGATAGTACTTATCTTTACTGTAGGCTCTGGTCTGGCCTGCTAGCTGCCTGCTGGCTAGCCCCACACTGAAGTACCCTCATGCCCCAGGCCAGCCCTTCTGCAGTATGTTGAGCTGGGGTGAGGAGCAGCCTCAGGTTGGCAGGCTGCTGATTCCAAGTGCCCCATTTGTGAATGTCTCTCCTAGACTCCTTGCTAGGCAGTGTTGCTCCAAACTTGCTCAACATGCTATGGTCCTGTGCGCACGTGTAGAGCAATGAACTCTAGAACAATAAACTCTGGAGTTAATTCATGCTTATTAATATGCATGTGTAGACATGCCTGGAGTGTAATAAAGAGCATAATTTCTTGCCAGACCATGACGCAGGAAGAAAAGAGCTCTGATTCTCAGGTATACCATACCACTCTGATAGCGTAAAGGGACCTAACATAGGCAGGATTAATTCTAGTTGCATTGAATGCACGTTTATTCTGCCAGCATCACTTATTCCTTAAAGTATGGTAAATAAGAAAAAGACCATGTTTGAGTCATCAGTGAGCTCTTCATTTTCCTGATGCTTACACCTTTTGTATAAACTTCTTTGAAATATATATAAATTCTTTGAATTAAAGTCTGAGAGAGTGCCTGATCAACAGACCTGGAGATTGATGTCTTTGAGACCCACAGCAGAAGTCCAGTTCAGGCAGTAGTAGCAAGGGCTTCTCCCACTAACATGCCTCCCCCTTGGTCTCTATGAGGTGGTTCATATCCCATACTATATTTGTTTCTTAGTCCTATCTTCTGTGAATGGCAACAAAAAAGTTGCCAAGTTGTGGCATGTACATTTATTTGCTAGGAGCATGATGCAGAAAAACCAACCCATTTCAAATAGGTTCCAAGCAGCAATGGGAAACACTCTTGTTCAGTATTTCAATTAGTTGGATTTGAACAAGAGACCCAGAAGTGAAAAGCTCCAACTCTCTTTCCTTAATCCCCTGAGCAGTTCAGTCTGCCTCACAATGTCTTTTAAAACAAATGTAAACCTGGTGTGTAAAATGAAATCCAGGAGTGAAAAGAAAACCCAGGATGAAGTCTGAGTCTGTTTCCTTCTTTAGCAAGCTTCTTCACTAGGAGTGACCCTGGAAAATTGTGCTCCGATTATTCTCTTGAGAGATTACTCTAATTTCTTGCTGCTGTAGATAGCCATATGATCAATTGTCATCACTCATTGCCTGATGATGGGTCATTACTTACCAGTGAATACTTGGGGGAAAAGCACATGTGACTTCCATTAGGAGGCATATTGCACCTACATCAAATATGAAGTGTATAGTAGGTTCTCATTAATAACATTTCAAGACCATCCTCTTAAAGTTTCTTGCATGGAAGCTGCCTTCAGCATGGAAAAGCTACAATGCTGAGGCCTTTTAAAAAAAGACTTGCTGCTTGTAACTAAGAAAGCTTATTCAACCTAAGACAAAAATATTTTAATTGGTTGTCCCAATAGAAGATCATCTTGTAATGAGGAAGGTAATGCATTTTATTCATTAATTTTTTTCTACACTAAGCAACTCTCCTAGCTTTGGGCACTGTGTATATGCTTAATGGACTGTGGAACATCTTGCTTTGCTTGGGTTCTGTATTGACCTAAGAGCTTCAGGATGGCTCAAAGAAACACAGGCCATCCATTTCCTGTCATGATTTTTCATTTTCTATCCAGCACAGCTGAGATCCAAACCAGCAGATGGATCCACAGTAGGTGTAAGGCAGCACACAGATTGAAATTAATGGAACCCAGAGGAGGCATCCCCAGCTGAAGATCTCTTTCCATGCTGTAAAGGTGGAAGGTCTCTGTGGGTGACAAGGACCACTTTCTAGCTTACTGAATGGATTCTTCACAGACCCAGTCTTTGTCTAGGGCCTGAGTAACAAGGACGGGGTTGGAATGAAGATCAGCAGAAAGGTAGACTAAGGTGAAATAGGAAGAAGTCATTGTTTTGGGTCAAGTACAGTCAAAAAGCCTGAGGCTGAAACAATTCAATCTTTGCAGGTGAATCAAAGCTGTGTAGATTAAGCTGATAAGCAAGTGACCATACTGATTTATTTTTGGTTCTGGAAATGCAGCGACATGCCTGCAGTGGTCCAGGCCAAAAACCAACGGGCACTAGAGCATTGCTTCCTGCTTGGCTGGAGCAAACAGCTTGGGCCCAGGCTTGGGCCCATCCACCCTGCAAGTTGGGGAAGTGTTTGCAGCGAAGGTGCAAAGCATCCTGGGATGCTGGGGACTGTAAGTTAACTTGCATCTTGAGGGGATGTGGGACAGAAGTTCAATAAACTGATTGAACCTAAATCAATTAAATCTGATACTACAACCTTCCAGGTTTATCTTAAACTGGTTTTAGCCATTTTGAAAGCAGTTTATGTGCACTGAACTTCTCTTGTGTTACAGATTTGAACTGGTTTCTGATCCCTTGTACTAGTTAGTGTGTAATTTTTGTCCCTAGCCTTGGTGTTCCAGAGATGGTATAATTGAATACAGAGTATGGTCAGATTTGGGGTCATCTATTCATGCTCCTACATTAGTTCCAATAAATGTGCATGGCTTAAAAGCTGAAGGTAATGATGTGCTCTGGGTGTAGCACTGGCACTGCTCATTGACCAGACTGCAATATCAGGGAATTCAAAAATCTTTTAGAGAAGACTGGATCTGTTAGTGTCCATGCCAATCCAATCCCTGATATCTCTGTAGGAGCTGCAAACAAAGGTATTAATTGCTGATTATAGCAGTGCTTGATTCAGACCTGGGCACTTACCTACAAAGGCCCAGGCAAGTGAGCAACTTCTATAATGCACCAGGTAGCCATCAAGTAGTAATAATACTTGTATACCACTGATATGACTGTATTAGAAAGTACCATATGACCATTTCTTATCAAAATGTTCTTCTGAGTGCTCTCACACTGCAGTGAAGAGTCTTGTCCCATTAGATGCAGTAGGAAGTAGACAGTTCTGCCCATTTCTCTCCTGTCCATGTTATGTCCACAGTACAATCCCAGTAATGAAGCTGCGAATCACAGTATAGATATATCCTGTCATGAGAGCCAGTCAAATGGCCTCCAATGCATCATTTGTCAGGTGAACTTAGACCTTAGACTTTTTGTTCATCAGTTGGCTAGCCACCCACTGCATTTTTACAAAGCTGTTTAATGTTTGAAATTATGTTGCAGGTACATCTTTGTGAATAGATGTCATTTTGTGGTTTCCACAGAAATGTTTGTTGTGACAGCTCCTTTATCTGTTTCTTCTACCTTCTAATTAAACAGATTACACCCTCTAATTCAGCTACCTTTAAATAGCACAGAGTTCTAGGCTGGAAGTGGAGCTGAAGGAAGCTTAAACATGAAGCCCTACTGAAATTAATTCAGAGCTGGCACCTAAATCCCTTCAGTTCCTTCTGAAAATTCTAGATTGGTTGGCATTTTCAAGTCATATGAGACAGAAAACTTGAAATTGACATAAATGTGGGCTTTTACTACCACATATATGAATGTACTGAGGTACCTTACAGTGGAGAAAGGTGCCTAGTAGAGTTTTCTGCAGCTCCTAAGCAGGTTTAGGTATCCAAATCCCCAAAAATGTGACTGAGAATTAGGCACTTAATGTGCTTGTATAAATCCCACTAGGCATCTATTTATCTTCAGGCACCTAAGTTAACTGCATAGTTGACCCTTTGGCACTTGTGCAAAATCCCATGATTCAAGTCCATACAGTTTTAGTCTAGATTTACATAACAATATCACACTATTATAACATTAAAATGATGCCAAAGGGTACATTTTACAATGCAGAATTCCTCTATGGCACCATCTACTGACTCCAAAACAAGCAAATTAGAACTAAGCTTCCAGCAGCAACTGCATTACCATCAGAAAGCAACAAATGTGTTTCTCCTTTGGTTATCATTTAAAACTTAGTTCAGGGATGATATAATACTCAGCAAATAAACTTGCCTTAGTGTAATGGTTGCAAAGCCCAGTGGAAGAATACTTTGTAGCATGGGTCTTACACCAACAACTTAAGTTCATAATTCCAGGTGCAAAACTGCCAAAGTGCATAAAAATGTGAAGATCTTGTGATAGACATTTTGTTAGCGTTAGAATCAGGGTAGGGAGAGATCTGTTTTAAGCGGGCCATGGGTTTGAGTATCTTTCTAGTCCTAATAAAAATAGAGGAAGATGAAATGAGACTGCTTTAATTTTAGAATGTTCCTGGACATCAGATTGTTAATAATGTAGAGAAATGAGAAATAAAAGATCTTGCTAGAGCATATCCTAAAGCAAAGTTAAGTAAAGCACACAGCTATGATGCTGATTGTTTTCACAGGTGTTGGCACCATATGAATTAAATGGAGAAAAAATGGTGAAACATTTATGACTCATTAGAATTATGTGGTTTTCTATCCTGTCCTAACAACTGAAAAAAGGTGTAATTTACATTTGCAGCCAAATGGCGTAAAGTAACATTATATTTTACCAACATGAAAAGAAGAGACTTCCAGATGACTACTATGCTAGATTTCTGCAGCTCTCAAATCCTGGATTTTCAGTTTTTCATGTGGACTTTTGAGCTAAAATTATGGCCCCATAAAAAACAAAAGGAGTATAGTAACTATGAGTATACTGAACATGTGGTTTCAAGCAGCTAACAACTATGTGCTACATGCAGCACCTTTACATCAAGAATATATTTCTTCTTTTCATCAGAGAGTACTGAGTAGAGACCAAAAGCACCGCATCCATTGTCTTTAAATAAATAAAACTCTGCATCTTTCACTTTCCTCCCTCCTTCAGCATTTAATTCTTTATATTTGAAGTGTTTTGCAGCAGACTTTAAATATTTGCATGTAAAAGTTATCTTGACAAGCTGATCAATAGCAGGAAAGTAACAAATAAACAAACAAATCCCTATCCCTGAATATTTCAGCTTCTAGTTTCCTGACCTGCTGAATGTTTGTTTTTCCTATTGTAAAATCTGTGTTGAAATACATTCAAAATGGAGTTACTATGGCCACTTGCATGGAAGGTCTAATACTTTAACATGTTCATGGCAGAAAACTTCCCTTCCCGTATAGCACAGGGTTGGCTGAGGAAACAAGAAGCTGATGTATCAGAACCTCAGGGCTGTAGATGATTCTTCTGGAAGAGAATGTGTTGTAGTTTTTGTCCAAGCCTCTTTTGCACACAGCTAATAAACCAAAACAAGGAAGTTTTACTGGGTTTTATGAGAACATTTTTTTCTTTTCTCACCAGAGCACCAGCCCAATTTGTAACACTACATTCATTTATATCATCCTCCCATGAAATTTCTCATTGCACAAGTCCAGGGTCAATTCTGGCTGGTTAATTTGAATCTCATGGCCTGAAGTATCTCTTTAGGAGGTGATCTATTAAAAATGCATTAGTCTGGTACGGATGGTAATGGGCCAAATGCTGCTGATTTTGAAGACAATCTGGGAAGCCTTTTCCTCCCTCCCTCTACTCTTGATAGTTGTATACATTAGCTGTTTGCTTCCACAATCCTTGTATTTTAAATGTTTTAATAGCAGGTTTAGGCAAGATAATTGTTCAGCTGGAAAGCTGGATGAAGTAAGGCACTTTTTTTTCCTTTTTAAATTTGCTCCAAACTTTAAAGTTGCCTTTATACGCATTCTGCCAGAAGTCTAGTCTTTAGCATCCAAAAATGTTACACACAATTTTGGCTTGCATACAGAAGATGATCCAAATATTAACATTTGCCTTCTGCAGCTAAATGTTAAAAGAAGAAAATAATCCACATTTGAAATGTGAGAATTCATTGCTGTCAATTTCTGGAGCTGATTATTAGGGCTGTGATTTTTATCTCTGCTTGTGTAGTAATTAAAAGCAATTCCCTCATCAGTTATTATCCTGTAGAGCCAGTTTTTAAACAGTGTTTTAAACAAGACCTGCATGGAAAAAGAAGGTGATATGGTTTAAAGAGTAAGACTAGAGGCATACACAGAACTGGGTATAAAATAAATGCTGTTTGTCATGGTGGGGTGATTTCCTCAAGGCCTCCTTCCCGTGCCAAGTTGGCCCAAGGGCACACTCAAATTCTCTCCTGCCACGTCTTTGTTGTTTTATTATATTAGGGAGACTGCCTTTTGTCTCCTTGGACATGGTTACTTCTGACCCTGTGAACTCCTAGACTCTGCGTGGGTCCCGCTCTACAATGGGTGTTTCAGGGGCACCTTAGCCTTAGGAGCTATGCGTGGCTCCAACCACTCCTTTACCACGCCCCAAGTTTCACAGATGGAATAGACGTTATCTCCAGGTCTACACCCTCTCTGGCACTTGGGCTCTCCACAGCCCTGTCTCTCTTTCTGTGCCCTCTCTTAGGGCCTTCTCAGAAAAGCTGCCCCTGTCTCTGGGGCTTGTCACGCTTGCACTGAGGCTTCTCAGCTGCCCCTCTCTGGGGCCAGGGTCTGCACCCCAAATGCTGCGCCCTTACTGGTGCTGGTGTTCGCACACTACTGTGAGACCCCTATGAGGCCTCCTCCAACCCCTAATAGCCTCGCCCAAACTACCGGTGTAGTTTAGCAAACATATAGCAACATATGCTATATGTTTGCTAACATATAGCAAACACAAACGCAAGCCTCTTGGCTACAACGTAAACAGAAGCTGCCCGGCCATACCAAGGTTCAGTCCTACCTGGGATCCTTCCTCTCTCCTCAGTATCAGATGCAGTTCCTTCCTCAGGCCTCTCCTTTGTAACATGGCTGAGATCTCTCTCCTCCTGGGCTGCTGATAGGGAAAAGAACCTTTCTGGCCTCAGCCCCTAGGGTTTATAAGTGAGCCAGGCCCTGCCCCTTGCAGTCAGCTTACCGCTGGCAGGTGTGGGTCGCTTGCTGACTCCACTTACCCTGGCAACCAACAGCTGGGCTCCCTATTCACCTCTAGGGCTCTTTCCCTAGAAGTTTTCCCCTTTAGGAGCAGAGCACCTCAGTGCTCTGTGACACTGTTCATTAACATTTTTCATTGGTATTAGTTACCTGAACATACCTAATATAATCTTACCTCATATCAACAGTGTCCTTAGCCCAGAGTTTATGCACACTTGAGAAATGTCTTGGTGGCATTTACAACATCCTGAGTCAAGAAGGGTTGGTAAAAAAAAGTTGGCCTGGAAAGCAGGGGTCTGGCAATGGGACTAGAGCACTGGACTGCTGCCAAATCAGCCGAATCTCTAAATCAGACAGGCCCCATCCCCTGCCCATTCTCCCAGCCCTGTCAACGGCTGCCCCGCCCAGCTCCAGCATTCCACCCACGAATTCGCCCCATTCTTCACCTGCTCTCCCAGCCCAGCTCTCAGCTCTTTGAAAAAAAAAAAGCCCCCACTCACCAGCTGCTGCCAAGCAGGGGGGCAATCCCCACTGCCTCCCATTGTCCCATGCTGCATGGGGAGCTCTGCCACAAACCCCCTGACTCTCACCCACTCTCCCAGCCTCCCCCCCACCAGCCTCAGCTCCCAGCTTTTAAAAAAAAATAATAATAAAAAAGCCCCACCGTCACCAGCTGCTGCCTGCCAGGAGGGTGATCTCTGCTGCCCCCTGTCCCCCACTGCCCTGTGCTGCATGGGAGGCTCTGCCATGAGCCCCCAGATGCCCCAATGACTACTGCAGCAACTGGTAAGTTCAGGGCTTTTATGTTTTTGGGGTTTTTTTTAAATGGGAGATGAGGCCAGGCGGGGCAGCCATGAGGAGGGGCTGGAAGAGCAGACAGGAGATGGGAGCTTGTGGCAGAGCCCCTCATGCAGTGGGGGACAGTGGGAATCACCCTCCCCCCCACCTGGCAGGAACCAGTGAATGGAGGCTTTTTTTTTTTAAAGCTGGGACCCGGCAGGGCAGCCATGGGCCGGGTTGGTGGGGGGGCAGCGGAGGGCTGACAGAGTGAACAGGGGTCGGGGGGCACTCAGAAGGGCTGGGGGAGCAGGCAGGGAATGAGGCCTGGCTGGGCCAGGCTGGGCCAGGCTGGTCCCTCTGTGGTCCCCTTCTCCCTCCTCGAGCCTCCCCTCCTGTCCCCTTTTTACCAGCACAGAGTCTGGGTCCAGCTCCCTGTAGCAGCAAGTGGGGACTGCCTGAATCTCCGAAGCTCTCCAAGTCTCTTTTTAATCAATTCGGAGTGCTTCCATTCAATTTGGACCTTTTTATTGGTCTCCTGATTTGATTCGGATTGGGGTTTCCGCCACCAAATTGGGCCAAATCTCCTCTGAACCAAATCAGGACCTGAAACTTCACACAGCCCTAGTGCCTACATGCTTCACACTTGGGAAGACAAGCATGCCTGAGATGAGTCAGGAAATGTATCTGCTGGCTAAGCATGAATGCTTGATTGTGGGTGTACATGGAACAGTGCAGTTTGTGCAAAAAGCATAGTGGTTGACACAGAAAGACCATACAGCTTCATGAAATTCTAACCAGATCCTAGGAAAAGGTCAGCATATACATGTTCTCTTTCAATGACAAGAACATGTTTTCTTTCAATGACAAGAACTATGTGTTCTCTTTCAATGACAAGAACTATGTAGGTTAGTGGATCCTCCAGCTTCAGAGATGTGGATTCTCTGGAGAAATCTTGGGCAAGGTTGTCTCTGTACTCTCCTAAGTATCAGATAATAGCCCAACATAAGGACCTGAGGGCCAGTGAAGGGTCCAATGGGGGAAGCCTCTATGACTTAGTGGAAGAATGATGTCCAGGTCATAAACAATGACACTAATTGAAAAAGGTAGCCATCTACAACAAAGGACCCTAGAACATGAAGCTCACCATGGACACGTGAGCAGGTCTGGGTGCAATTATAAAATTGCTACATCTAGCAGTGGCAACAAGAAAGCTGCAGTAAGACACATTCATAAGTGATACAAATGTGTGACAGCAGTAAAGAGAGAACTGAAGGCAACTAGGAAGCCATGGCAGACAGTTGGTATTCCTGGGCAGAGAAGCCACGAGCAGAATGAGAAGAAGACAAGGAGGTTTAGTCATGTAGAAAAGTCAGAGGTGACAACAGTTATGGCAATTCATGTCTATACTGCCCCCTTGCTCAGTCCAGGTCAACTGCCACAAACAAGAACATGATGGAGCCAACCACCTCTACCCACACTCAAACCCCTAACTGAGACGAAGTAAGTGGTTCTGAGGGTCCTAACATGTACTTCAGCACTATGCCAAGGATCTCCCTAAAGAGTCTGGAAACAGCACTTAGGCACATGCTAAGCGTCCTCCAAACCAGGTGTTCCCGAACTGTGGTATGTGTACCTTGGGGATAGGCAAGACATCTCTGGGAGGTAGGCAGGAGAAAAATGTAATGATGGATTTAGTTTTCATTATAATAACTGACATGTAAATGGTTAAAATATAAAATGTATAGCTGGTAGGGGTACACGGGCATCTGGTAAAAGTGGACGGGGGTATGCAATAAGGAAAAAGTTTGGGAACCTCTCCTCTAAGCCATCTACTTTTCCTATTTGTAAGACTCAGGCAGAGATGGAATATGAACAAGCAAGCAGGTGGTGTTTCTTGGCACTAGTGCTGGACTCTGCAGGAAGGTGAGATTAAACATATCCACAGAGAGCTAACAGGATGCCATGCAACAAAAAGAAGGTAACAAGAGTGGGGAAGGCAAGTGCACAGTCAACAGCAACAACATGAAAAGAATTATAAGTTTTCATAGGTGACAGTTTCCTTTGTCATGTATGAAAACTTATGCCTTTATGAATGAATTAGTTTCTAAGGTGCCACCATCTGCTGCCTTCTGCCTGACTTCAGACTAACATAGCTAATTACTTCTCTCTCTCTCTCTCTCTCTCTCTCTCTCTCTCTCTCAAAAATGTGAAACTGGTTTGAACACCATCATAATTTTGAGGAACCTCCATGCCACAATGTGGGCGGCAGCAGGGGCAGCAGTAGCTGATCCCCCTAAGGTAAGTGGGGCAGAGGGAGCCAGCGCAGCTGAGCCAGATCTGGTGGGGAAGCCTTCTGGATCCCTTTTAGTTGAGCCAGAAGGGAGCCACGCTCCCAAGCCGCATGCAAACAGGCACACTCTGTAAGGGTGTGCTGGTGTTTGTGCTGGCGTTCACACAGGTTGTCAAGCAGGAGAGGACAGGAGGAAGAAGTCTTTGATAAAGGTAAGGCAAAGTCACCACACCCCCCAAATTTTTTTTTTTAAACGATGTGGATGCAGAGTGCCGCTAGGGCCCCCGCCTGGGGGGAGGGGCTGCCTACCCAGGGCTTCTCTGAGACCTCTACCCAGAGGAGCCCATGGGGGGGCTGGAATCACTCCCTGGCTTGTGCGGGGTGCCCAGCAGGGCCAGGGGGGGCAGAGGATAGGGGCCCTCCACACCTGTCCCATAGGTGCTTTTCTTAGGGCCTTGGGAAGGCAGGTGAGGGAGCTCAAGAGGAGATTAGCAGGCTGAGGGGGATCAGGGAATGAGAGGATGAAATTGACAGGTATTTCCATTCCCTGGAGGGCCATGCAGCAAAGGGAGAAGCACCACAGGAGGTGCCCCCCACAGTGGAATGGCAGAAGGTTCCCTCCAGAGCCAGGGCTCCTCACAGTGGTGCAGTGCCAGCTCCCTCAGTACAGCTGGGGAACAGCTTTGAGGCCCTGGTGACATTGGAGAAAGAGGAAGGTGAGGAGGAAGAGGAAGGTGAGGAGGTCACTCCATGCACAAAACGGGCTGAGGGAGGCAAGTCGACCTGAAAGAAGAGATACCGGCTGCTCGTCATAGGTGACTCCATCCTGAGGGGAACAGAGGGTCCCATCTGTCACCAGGATCCCATGACACATGAGGTCTACTGTCTGCTCAGAGTGTGGGTTCAGAACATGATGGAGACAATCCTGGCCCTCATCCAGCCCACTGATTACTACCCCATGGTCCTAATCCATGTGGGCACTAATGATGTGGCCAGGAGCAGTCCCTATCACTTGATGAAGGACTACCAAGCTCTGGGGGGCAAGCTGAAGTAGATAGGGTCACAGGTGGTCTTCTCATTGATCCTTCCAGTGAGTGGGCATGGAAGACGCCATGAGACCTGCATCTGGGACATCAACTTGTGGCTTCGGGAATATTGTCTCATGGCAGGCTTCGGCTTTCTGGACCACGACTCATATTTCAGAACAAGAGACATGCTCGGGTGGGATGGGCTTCACTTCACCCCCAAAGGTAAGCATGTGTTCTCTTTCAGGTTGGCTGATCTCCTCCAGTGGGCTTTAAACTAGGTACGTCAGGGGAGGGGGAGGAAGAGGACCAAGGGAACCACAGGACACTGAACCAAGAGTCACCCACATGAACAGCCCAGCCAAGACAGGTGGTAAGCACAAGAAATACCCAGGCAAGAGACAGGGGCCTGGGCAGTGCTGGGATTGGGGGGAGGCACATATACCCTCAGAAGGCCTTAAATGCCTCTACACTAATATATGAGGAAGAAGCAGGAGGAACTTGCCCTTCTGCTAGCTAACACAAACCCAGACATAGTGGAGCTTACTGAAACTTGGTGAGATCCAATGCAAGACTGGGCGGTGAACATCAAGGGCTATAGGCTGTATAGGCAGGATAGAACAGGGAGGAAAGGTGGAGGTGTGGCAAACAGCACCGTGTCTGAGGTAGGGCAGACTGAGGTGCTCTGGGTCAGAATAGAAGGGAGTCAGGGGGAAAGGGACCTAATGGTGGGGGTCTACTATGGGCCTCCTAACCAGGAAGAAGAGCTGGACCGGGAATTCTCAGGTCAGCTCACAGAGGCAGTTAAGTCAAAGGATGTGGTCATCATGGGTGACCTAAACTACCTGGACACCTGCTGGGGAGAGCAGTCAGCCAGATCTGACCACTCATGTAGGTCCCTAGCCAAGTTACAGGACCTCCATCTAACCCAGGAGGGGCACAGTCCCACCAGGGGAAATGCCTTGTTGAACCTGGTCCTGGCTACAAGCGATGACCTGGTGAGGGACTGCGGGTGCTCGACCACCTGGGTGATAGCAAGCATCGCCTACTGGAATTCACCATCCAGCACATGGTGTCAAAGGCTTGCATCAAGGCAGCAACACTTGACTTCAGGAGGGTGGATTTCAGTGAGATAAGGAGACTAGTCAAAGAGGCACTGAGGTCCTAGAGGGGAGGGGAGGGGAGCTGGGACTCCAAGAAGAGTGGTCGTTCCTTAAGAAGACAATCCTCCAAGCCCAAAGGGTGACAATACCCACACGGATCAAAGGGTCCAAGAGTGCTCAAAAGCCCCCATGGCTAACCAAAAGCATCTATGAATGCCTCAGAGCCAAAAAGGAGGCATACACCCAATGGAAGGGAGGAGCCATCACCAAAGAGGATTATATCTCCTTGGCTCAAGATTGTAGCGGGGCTGTTAGAAAGGCTAAGACAGAGCTGAAACTGGGACTAGTAACCCAGATCAAAGATAACAAGAAGTCTTTTTTTAAATACATAGGGGGTAAAAAGAACGTACCAAGTAATGTGGGGCCTCTGCAGGACATGCTTGGTAATCTGGTGGTAGCACCAGATGACAAAGCTAATCTCTTTAACAGATTCTTTGCTTCCACTTTTCTGAGCAGGGACAGGGACATCCCCTGCACTGGGATTCTGGACAGACCCAGGGGAGGTGCAGCCAGGCCCAGGGTCAGTGAGGACCTAGTCAGGGAACTTCTGGAGGGACTAGACATGTTCATATCAGCAGGTCCTGATGATCTCCACCCCAGAGTGCTAAGGGAATTGGCAGAGGTTGTTGCAGGACCCCTGGCACAGCTTTACAAGCACTCATGATGCTCTGGTGAGGTGCCAGAAGACTGGAAAAGGGCCAATGTGGTCTGCATTTTCAAAGAAGGGAGGAAAGAGGACCCAGGAAACTATAGGCCCATTAGTCTGAAGCAACTCTGTGAATGTGGTTACACATGTATAGTAATGTGCTTGAATAAACTCTAGAGCTTAATGTTTCAAGGCTTTCATTTTCACGTGAGCCAAGATGGAGCAGCCCCAATTGGCAAGGGACCTGTGGGGAGGTCAGCCTGCCGGCCAGGATAGCATCTACACTCCAGTTTTTTACCCCACAGCAGGATAGTACTCACATTTACTCTGCAGCAGCTAGTAAATACAAGTACTATTCTGCTGCAGAGTGAATTATCTTACTGCAGCTTAATAGGGGCACACATGTAGGTTTGCAACATTTACTGGGCAGCCAGTTAGTCTATTGCTCACTAAATGTCTCAAGTGATGTGCCCAGTAAGTAGTTCTTTTGCACTTTTTATTACCATGTACTTTGCTGTTATAACCCAGCAGATGAGGCAGAGAGAAATTTTTAAGTGTATGGGAAGTATTTAAATGTCAGGGTCCTAAAAAAGCTTGTAAGTGAATAAATACATAATTCAATTTTTATTACTTCACATGGCAATATAACTTTTGGTGTCATAGGTTATTTGGGCCCTTTAAAGCAAGCTACTGGCCTAGTTCTGAAGCTCTAAACTTTGTCACAGACAGAATGAATTTCTTGGAGCTATAGTTCCCAAACTGGATAGGAACTTTCAGCTTCAAAGACAGGCATGTGAAAAAGGGAAACTTTATAGAACAGATTTCTTTCCTCTGTGCAAAAAAGATCGGAAGGACTCAACCTTGAAGTCAAGGAAGGGTTTTGGAAGAGGTTTTAAGAAACTTAAAATATCCAGCTACTGAAGAAATATTTGCTCTGTGAAAGCCAAATATGGCATGGTCAAAAGAAGTAAGTTAAGAGATAACAGGAAATCTAAATAAATAGACTTGAGAAAAGACAAGTAGATCAAATTTGGGAGTTAACCTGAGGTCTAACTAGATGCCAGTTTGAAGTTCCTCCTTGACTTTGAAAGGCCACCTGGCAATATTGTGTTGTATCCTTAAGGAGGTAAAATTGGAAAAATACCTTTCACCTGGTCTTCACTTTTAAATTTATACCCTCCCTATCACAGTGAGGATGAAGCTTTTTTAGTTTGGCTGGGGAGCTAAATTAACTTGCCAGAGGGAAACAGGAAGAAACCACCTCATTTCACCATCAGAAGGTAAGATCTAGTCACACCCTCAAACTTCAAATTGCTAATCATGTACTCACCTGTATAGCCGTAGCAATATAGTATGTTTCTATAGCATTGTTCATACGAGAAATGCAAAGCATTTCATGAACACTAATTAAATTACGTCTTACAAACATCTGGCAAGAAGTAGCTTTGCCCACTAGTGAAGTGTAGTCACTTCTGAGATGGAACACAATGGCAATTTAACATTGCACAGAAGCTTGACACAATAGGTCAGAGCAAGTGAAGCAATTCAGGCTGCTTAAGGAGTGTACCTACTTTGATAGTGTTGTGTATACTGTGCCCTAGCAGTACTGTACAAGCACATGCAGAAATGTTAAATAAAAGCAAAACAATGTTTTGCAGAAGAGAATCATCACTGCACACATTATTCCCATTGTGGGACAACTTATTAAAAAAAAATCACTTCTATTTTGGTACCCCTTTTCTGCACCTTGCTGCCTAGTGGTGTAAGGAGAGGGGGGCAGATCAGCTGCGGGGGCAGATCCCCAGGTACCCCCCAACCCTCCCTATCCCAACCCCATTCACCTAACTCCTTGCAACCTCT
>JAGPOW010002742.1:41835272-41849658 GCA_030014935.1 Caiman crocodilus
AAACCTTGTAAACTTCTGTATAAAAATACCCCAGAAATGATATTCAGGGTGCTTGCTTGTTTGAATTATTCTGCTTGCACCGTTTGTTGCTAGCAATAATCTTTTCTTTTTACTTCCACTGCCCGGTGTGTATATCGGCGTCTGCATTCCGGGTGCGAACCCAGATTTGGGCTGGGGCTCAACAGTGGCACCTCTAGTCCTAGATATCATAAAGGACCATATTGCCATATGTTTCCAGTATACCACTGGCAGAGATTCCAGCATATGAAGGACAAAGCTATTTAAGCCATTGCAAACACAAACTTCAGTATTTTACTCTATTGCCCCAACGATATATTTTCTTCTTACAGTTATGATCTCAGGCACAACACCAAACTCCTTGCAGCAGCTCATTGGCGACCCAAATTAGTACCTTCTGCTGGTTCAGTTAAAGTTGTCAAAATTCCAATTAACTCCAATGACAAAAAGATGGAGCCAGTGTTCTTTATAATTCTATCAACCCAATCTAGTAAGATAGAGTAATCAAAAGTGTGCATTTGTTGCTTGTCCTCTGTTCCACAGTCTTCACAATAAGGTGCGTGTTGGACAATCTCAAGTCTCTTTTATTACTAGGAAAAACATCCTGTTAATTTGGTTCTCCTGTCCTTTCCCTTCTCATCTCTTGGAAGCAAATAGAACATGGATTTTTTTTTTGACATCATACCATAAAATTATATTGTGCTTGTGTAAAACAATGTGCAAACCATTAAGTAGAATAATGAAATGCTGAAAGTTAAAACAATAAGTTTGGATGATTTAAACCTTGTTACATTTTAAATGTGCAATATGTTTGCAAGAATGAATGGGTCCTTGGGGTTGAATAAATAGTACAGATATCTAGCCCATTTTGGAAGGAATGGGTAATACCTGGGAACATAATTTAAACCAGTGTTGTAATTAGCTAGTCATTTCACATTACCAGAGTTTTGGTCTTCGTGTTTTGTTTTATATATGACCCACATAATCTTCTAATTATACTTGATATTTTTTAAAACTACCTGTTTGTATGAGAATCTTTCTTTTGGCAGAACAGCAAAGATTTAATTATTTAGATGAATTATGTTGTGCATTTCCTATTAATATACCTTTGTAAACTTAGTTAAAGGTCTAGAGGTTCCTTTTACAGTACTGTTAGAATATCATAATTCTGCCTAAACTTGTAAATGCAAAGAAAGATGGAGTTTTCAGTAAATCAAAATATATTACGATACACAAGCCACTGATAAGTACTATGCAATTGTCTAACTTTCAAAGATGTAATTATACCCAATGTGGATGCAAATCAGAATTAACTCATCAGGCCTCTGTGGAGGTGGCCATCTAGAAATAAATATAACAGAATCAATTGGGCTAGGTCTCTAAGACATGTCTTTCTGGTCTGATATAGCTTAGTAGATGTTTCTCTGACAGTGGGGCTGGCAGGTGCTGGATGGTACAACAAGTATAAGTTAGAACTGTTTTATGCTGCACTTCATCCACAATCCATCTGTAATAGTCCATAAGGGTTGGGTGGCTCCGGTGACAAAAGGCTCCTATAGATGCACTGGAAAATGGTGATGGGGCATTTTGAACTAAAGCTTGTTTAATGAGCTTTATTTCAAAGCTCCCCACTGCCATTTGCCAGTGCGGGGACACTGATACACTTGATGCTTGAGCCCTTTGAATTAGCATCTCACTAATTAAAGTGCCCCTCTCCATGCCTCCCTCTCTGAGCACGTGTAAAAATGCCCAAAATGAGACACTCTGCCATACCACATAGACACTCACTGGCATGCTTGCTGTGGTCTCAGTGAGTAGGAGGGTCAGGGTGTGGAGCACCAGGGAGCAGTGAGGTGGGGCATTAAAACTACTGTTTTAAGCATCCATCCCAGGCAACTGGCTAAAAGCAGGACAGAAACATTCATCTGAATGCACCAACTGGACAGATGTTTAAAACAGGACTGATCTGATGAAGACAGGGTGTATGGTCACCTTACTTAAGGGCCACTGGAATCAGACAGAAACAATGCTCCCCAACAACAGCCCTTCCCCACCCTTTGCAGAAACAAGCCCCTATAGCAGAGGTGCCAGAAAGATGCTGCACTAATTTTTCATTAGTCAACAACTCCTTAGCTGACTGAGAGTGCTCAGTAGGACTCTGTGATGCTTCGGTTGCTGATTTGATTTGGTGGAGATTCAGCCTGATTCAGTGGCCAAATCTCTGAATCTGAATCAAATCAGGAGACCCCTTAATCTCTCTGGAGTACTTCTGGTCCACTTCTGGGTCCACCACCAAGCACATGGGGACCCCACCCTCCTGCTCCCCTGCACTCTTTTGGGGAGCAGGAGGGGGAGCAGGATGTTCCACATGCCCCAGCAACTCAGCATTCACAAGCCATGCTTGGTACTTGGAGGTATGTAGAAAATCATATAAAGCTGTGTCTACGGCCGAATCACCGATTCTCTGAATCAGCATGGAACCTTGAGATTCAGATTTGGCTGAATCGAATTGGGACAGTGATACGAATCAACGAATCGAATCACTGTCTACAATTAGGGCCAGATCTGTATCAAATACAGCCCATTTCATATACCCCTAGTGCTTAGGTAACTGGTTAAGCTGGCTTAGAGTCTACTTCATTCCAGCAGACTCTTGCAAAGTAACCACAGCAGGAAGCCAGGATTTGGCTCAGTAGCTCTAAAGCAGCATTCACTAATGTAAAGGCTCTTAAGCATGGTTATATGCTAGTACCCACATTCAAACAATGCAACTCAGTCCAGTTTAGGGGAATCTTATCTTGTGAATTTCATGCCATTGCATTTTTCTGTTAACAGAGATTTGAGTGTCCTTTGAATGCATGATTTTCAGCATAATCTGTTCAGCTTCCTAAACATGAGTCTCTTCTATTACATACTTACAGTTTTGACATCCCCTTGGCCTTATATACTGAATACAAGTCTATGCTAACTCTACATATAAAAGCGGAATTAAGGTGGAGTGAGAAGTAAGTACTGCATAGCTTTGGAAGTTGGAGAGAAAAAGACTCAGACCTGCCATCTCCCCTTGAACTCACCTAGGTGAAGCTTTTTTGACATACTAGAAGCATCAAGGAAGTATTCTTGATTAAATGCTTGACAAGTTGACACCATCCCCAAGAACAGGAAGGCCAAGGTTGAAAGAAAATTTTAATACAAACAGAATTTCATTAATATTGCAGTTTGCTATAATGGGGGAGAGGTTTTTTCTTTTTCCTTTGCGCTGTTGTTCTTTTCTCCCCCCAATGGTGTCATTCTCTTTTAAAGCGGAAAGAGTCTGTGCTTAAGTTTTGCCTCAGAAGATGTCACAGTTTCTGGGGGCTCTCAGGAAAAAGAAGAAATAAGCACAGAATAGTTCTTTGTCATTGAGTGGTAAGCACAAATACCTCTTCCCACCGTAGATTCATCAAGCATAGGCCTCTAGCTGTTAAGCCTATGTTAAATTGGGAGAGAAAGCACTGAAATTCATTTAACAATATGAAGTAATCAATATAAGCAGAATATCAAAAGGGCATTAAATTTCCCAGGATTCAAAAATACATTTTGATTTCACTTCATTTACCTTCTGAGATCTTTTTTCTAATGTGGTAACAGTTAGACTCTATCGACTCTGCTCAGCGTTAGTGCTGTCATGATGAAAGTGCATAAACAGTATAAATAATAGTTGTTGGCACATGAAAGGAACTTTGAGTGGATTGTTCTTTTGGAATCTAACCATCAAGGGGTCTTTTTGTTTGTTTTGTTTTGTTTCATTCTCTGGAATTGTTGTTGTTGTTTTTCAATCCAAAAATTCTTATAAGCTCAAATTGATTATTTCAAAACCGTAATTCTTATAATATTTATAATGGAATTTAATATTAAAGCCAAGCCAAGATGTATCCAATTTGGTAAATATTAAATTAGTCTCATATTCTGAGGCACATCATTTTGTAAATATTATTTACAGCTGATCCTCTTTGAAGTGGAGTATCAGCCTGCTCTTGTCAGTTATTGTCTTACTTTTCTTTGTCTGCGGTGATTCTTTGTGACTTTTTCACCACTGAATAGTTAAATGGTTTCATTTACCTGTGACCATCAATATTATTTAGTTATACAATCTCCTACTCTATCCTTAGTCATCACATCCAAAAATATAATCTTAGTGTTTGGTTAGCAATTCATGTCCAAGATTTTTGGAAGCATTTACAGACAGCAATTACATCTCACAACATCCCTACTAGTGATGTATTTTCAGCTTTCTTTTATGGGCAGGTTAAACTGAGTCACAAAAAGGGTAAAGCCAACATTTTCAAGCATTTCCATGTTCAGTTTTTAAGTGGAAGCACTTCTTAACACTTAATTTGAGGAAGTACTGAGCACCAACAATTCCATTTAGCAAGAAATGCAGATGACATCCCTTGGAAAAAAGGGGCTATAGGTGTCTAAGTTGTATATGCTAAAATGGATGCACCTAAAATCTAGGAACATTGCAGGAACATACTCTGTGACTTCCCCACTTGCCAGTACAGCCAGCAAGCAAACTGAGGAAACCCACATTTTCCTGTTCTTACAGCTGAGCTAGCCTTACTCCCAAAAGTAATAATGGAAGATGGAACAAAACAACCACATCAGGTGACAGCAAAAAGAGACTGTTGAAAACAGAATAATTCTGAGGATTTTATTCTTTCTATCCAAGTCAATGGCAGGTGTTCTGCATCCCATTATAGCATGGATGGCATGTTTTGTTGCATCATTTCAGCTCACTTGTTTTCAGACTGGATAACTGATGTCAATTCAGATGGCAGGTATCCAATCCAAATGGTCCACAGTGAATGGTAGCAGGTGAACAGAGAAAGTGTCCAGTTTATGAGGGTATGCTGACACTTCACACACAGAAGGTTGCAAATATTCCAGCATTTAGTTAATTGGAGGAAGCAGGTAAGGTAAAGTGGGAAATATTTCCTCGTGTTTTCTGTTTCTTTCATGATTGATTATGAATCTGTAAGTGTTGGAGAAGGGAACCTTACAGAATAAATATGAGCTGCCCTGATTATCCATCTTCCTGTCTATTGACACAAAATGGGCAACAGACTTATAACGTGTTATAAAGAAAAAAATGTTTCACCACATTACAAACCATTTCTTTGCTAAAACACCCATGAAATCGGCCTCTTGACATGTTCCCCAGCAAGTTAATCTGATTGTGATTGGCTCTGAATGAAATGGAAATGAGAAAATTCCACTAAGCATGTGAACATACAAACTGATTTTCAACCCATTTTAAACACAGGTTGGCTGAAGACATTACTTGTATAGACCAGTAAGTGAAAAGCTGAAGTGCATCTGAATGTAAAAGCCAAAATCAATTTGATTTTAAATGATTTTCAGCTGATTTTAAAAAGCAATGGTGTGGAACTTATGTGTAAGGTTAAAAGGCTTCAATTTTATTCCCTTCAGACTAAGGCAAGCTTATTTTTCCTCCTTTATTCAATTTGTTATTTTTTTTATCCTGCTGCTGTTTTCAAAAGCCTCTGGTATCACTTTACCAATTTTACTCAGAGTTACTGGACCAGCAATGCAAAGTATTTTTACATACAAAGCTGAACACAAATGGGATTTGATGAATATTATATTTTTAAAATCATTTAGGCCAAGATAATCCTATAAACAAAATATCAGATCTACTATGGTAGAGTATCAGTAGTTGACTCATGAATATCTAGAAGTAAATTAAGCTCCCTTGTCTGCCAACCTATTGAGCTACACAATAAGGTCTGGTCCAAATCCCATTTAAAAATATTGAGGGACTCATTCCATTGAAGGTAGTGTATGATAGGGTCAGAACCCTAGAACATCAATCTTCTGGTTACCATGCTCAGGGTTACTAGGAGAGATGGGCTTATTGTGAAGGAACCAGAGTAGAGTTCATGAGTTCTGGATTCAGGTCTTGACCTTGCCACAGACTTGCTTCATGACCTTGGACAAATCGCTTATTCTTTCTCTGCCTCCACTCCCCTGCTGTAAAGTGGGGATAACAGTCAATCCTCTAGGTTATCACTGTTGCCTTTTAAAATGTATCCTAATTTGGTCCTGATATGGATCTCTGCTATACTCAAACCTGGAGTCAAATTCCACAGTTATTAGCCCATAGTAATTCTCAAGACGTTATTTAGGATTGAGCTCAAACCAGTTTATGTAATGTCTGTCCCAGTCTCCTTCCTGGCTTAACTTAAACAAGAGTTCCCCTGCATCCCACTATGCTTTCTGGGTGCGATGGTCTGCTCCAGCCCAGCCGGGCTGCCCCTGCCCCTCTGCTTCTCAGCTGTAGTATGTACAGGCAGGGGCAAGGGCCTGGCCAGATACTGGCCCTGCGAGGAGACGGGGAAGAAGTTTATTCCCCCTCTCCCTCAGCTGTCCTACCAGCACAAACCTGCATGTCTCTGCTGGCTGCTCCAGCAGATGGAGGGTAGGGAGGCATGGCCAGCCCCCGCAGTAGCTCCAAATTCACTGGCCAGGAAGGGTTTTAATTCCCCCCTCCCTGTCCCACCAACACAGATCTGGGCTGGGGACCCCCAGGGACTCCCCCCTTGCTGCTGCAGTGGTGGGGCTGAGGCACAGCCAAATGCCAGCCAGCATGGCCCCTGAGGTGGGGGGGGAGGAGGGGGGCAGGGAGATGGGTTATTTCCCCCACTCCATGGGGCAAGTGGTGGAATATGCTCCCTCTACCAGACACCAGAAGGAGGGGCATGGAAATAACCTGCTACAGTGCCATGCTTTAGTACTTCCTTTGGAAGTACTAAAGCATGGCGCAGTACAGGTGGTTACTTGCCTTGTCTGCAGCACATGGTTAGAAATTTCCCACTACATTGCTGTAGCAGTGCACTGTGCTGGGGGAGCGTGCCACTATGGCCTTGTAGCTGCCAATCACATGTAGATCCACATGATCACTATGTTGCCATAGTGCACCATATGGTAATATAGCGCACTACTATGTCACTGCATTGCCATGGGGTGACATGTAGATGCACCCACAGTGATCCTTCTGAGAAACTTGCCATTTGTCTTAAGGCTTGTCTAATGTAGTGCTAATTTAGGGACAGTGCACCAATGCCATACAGGGCTTGTTTCAGTTCTATTTACCCTGGAATTAACTTTCTTGCTTTTGTATACAATGTGCATTAGTATGTAACCATACCATTGCAGTCAGCTTTCTGATAACAGTGAATGTCCTCAAAACTGTAACTAGCCCTATCTAGTCATATGAGGAAAATAGGCAAGATTTTAAAGTTAAGCACTAATATAAGGGGACTAAGCACTAATTTGCTCCATATATATATATATATATATATATATGCTCCATATAGATATCTATATATCTGTATGGAGCAAATATTTGCAAGTGGAGACTGGGGAAGGAAAAGGTCCCAACATGTTATTCAGATCACACTGAGTGCTTTGAGCTAGGTGCTACTATGGCTTGCAGCTCCATATTTCCTATGAAATATGAGGGCAGAATTCTAGGATTTCTAGGGTTGAGCTTGCAGGCCACATATTTGTTTGTCATTATTTCATTACAACAAACTCTCTGTTTCATATCTAATATAAGTCCAACCCTAAAAGTCCTACAGTTCTGCCATCATATATCATATGAAAATATGGAATTAGAATTCACAGTAATAGTAATGCCCAGCTTACAAGACATCACTGTGACCTGAACAACATGTTGGGACCTTTTCCTCCCCCTGGCCCCACTTGCAAATCAAAGATAAGAACATTAGAAATGTGCTCCATGTTACACAAGCTTGTGTCTGTCTTAACTGAGCAAATGTTTGAGCACTCTCATAATAATGAGCTGCAGTCTGGCTGTTGGTGCAGTTTATTACATTGCTTTGAAATCCAGTGGGGCATAGTATGTCTCAGAAGAGCAGAGCTCCTTTCCTTTCCTTTCTCCCTGAATGGGGCAAGAAAGCAAGGCCATTTGAATTCTTACTTTCTTGCAGAGAGGAAACCAATAATTTAACGTATGGAGGCAGCTCACATTTGTGAGAGATGGTCAGACTTTCTTCTAAACCATCCCATCTTTTAAATTAGAAAGAGTTGACTGTCTGTTCATCCATGTAAGAGCCAGTTGAACCCATGGCTACTACTCTCTGTGCTCTGGCATTGTTTGTTGAACATTAATTCAGTGGGGGTGAAGAAAAGTGCAAGACATTAAGGAGCCTTTTAAATTAATCTCCATGCTTCAAGTCAGACTGTCAGACTCTGGACATGCTTCATGAACCAACAGACTTCCAGGGTGCCAGGTGGCCATGAACAGACTGCTCGAAGATGATAAACCTGAATGAAGCCATTAAGCTGGTATCTCTTGTGTTTTGTATTTTTAAATAAAAACCATCAGCCTTGTCAGTCTGACTTCCCGCCCCTAACCCAGAGAGGGCAACAAGCATTCCAATTAGCACTGTTGTCCCACTGAAATATTTTCACTAGCAGCAGCAACAGTAATAATACGTAAAAGATTTTTTATTTTATACATAAGAAGGAGAACGCTCCCAAACTGCAAGGGAAGCAACAGTTTGCTTTCTTGTTCACCTTCAAGTGCCTCTTTACTCTATGCAAGCACCTGTAGAGAGTAACAGCATCTGAAAGTGATTGCCTGAAAGTGGGCAAGTGGCATGGGTGAGTTTTGGGCTTTGACAGGGTGGGGAAAAGTTTGGGTGCATAAATAAACTGAAAAAAATCCTCACTGTCAAATGAAATGTTCCTCTGCTTTATCACCATTATTTTTAGTGAGATTTTGCATTATGGTACCTTGAGTTTTAAATTAAATGTCAAATATAATTTGGCACTACAAAGAATGAATTATGTGACTGCCCTTAGAGAAAATCAGAAAGCTTAGCTCTGTGAGTTAAATTGGTATCTGCCTTATAGTGAGCTGATCCAAGCTAATTGATTAGGATCTGACAGGATACCATATTGCAAATTCAGCACAATCTCTCCCATTAAAAAAATAGAATGAGGGTTCCTTTAGGGGAAAGGAAAAAATTTTCTGTAACATGGGGAGAGGAAAGGGAATCTCTTAAGCTAGGGTGACTGGGATTTATGTTGCAAGTTCTCCCCAAATCCCAGTTTCCTAGTAATACCAGATAGGATCTCAGGTCACTTTGTAGTCACATATCAGATTCTTTCTTCTTAATTTTAAATAGGAGGAAAATATTTAACAAGATAGCTGACTACATCCATCTCCATAAGAAGTAAGATGACAAAGTGCCACTTTAGATCATTAAAGGAGGGTAATACATTTTAATCATCAGTAATATGAGGAAGGACAAACCAAGCTGTAGAAGTTAGTTCTTTTGCAAATTCAGTGTTTATGACCCCACTCTGCACTCCCCTCCAAACAGCACAATGCTATTTCCTGGAAACATGGGTTTTAAAAACTATTGTCGAGTAAACAAGCCTTGTGTTTCTCACAGCCTTTATGTCTGTGTAGTCTGGGTTTAATTTTCTGTTAAGTACGGGGAGTGTTGAGGGGGGGGACTAAGTTTGAAGTTTTAATGTAGTCAGGCTGGAATCTGTCACTCAGCTTATTGCATGTTGATGACTCAGTGCAGTTTCAGCTGTAAGCAGACCATGATTTATGGACACCAAGTGAACTCCTGCGGCAAAAACCAGCCATGAGATCAGAGCAGCAATAGGGCCCTTTTTTGGCAGGAGACAGCGCCTGCATTTTTCTCATTCATGCCAAACTGCTTTGCACGGCAATTAGCTCTGTCCTCATTTAGTCTCCAGTCCCAAAGGGTAATGAAAGTCATATATCATCTTCAAGGCTGCTAATTATCCAGCTCAGTTACAGGTAGGCTTTGTAACTGTGAGAAGGGCCTGTCGGCTTGATATTTATTGCTCTTCCAATAAGCAAGCAAAGAAGAAGAAGAAAAAAACTTTCTTGAAAGGTTGCCCATACCCCTCGCCTCAGATCCTTGACATACCTTCTGCAAATGTGCTAGTCAAAGGGGAAATGTCTTCATTCCACACATCCATTTTTCATGCTGTAACTAAACATTCAGCAAGAACAGAGAGCAAGTGCTTGAAACATGAGAGAACGTGCATTTTGGGGGTCAGCTTGTCTCTAGTCTTTTACTCACAGAAGGACATAGAAAAGCGATACTTTGGATGCATAGCAGCAAAAATGGGAAGAAAAGGAAATGGGAGCCAGAGAATGAGATACTTCTACCTCTTACATTCCCCAGCACCCTTACACTGTCTGGGAAAAGCAAAGGATTTAGAAATAAATGGATAGTTTTACACAACATATTCTGGAAGAAGGTTAAAATCAGAGATGGAGCCCAACATTTCAGATGTGAACACTCCTGAGAAAGTACAAATCTGGATCCAAGGCTTGGGACAGGATTAACCATCTGTAACCACATATTCAAACACTCCAAACCCAAGGGAAGTTTGGTCCTGGTACTGGGGGATCTGAGCCTTGAAGTTTGAAGATATCTCAGTTTGTTGCTGTTTTGACATGCTGGCTACAGCCAGCTACCCAGCTAACCCAAAAGCGAGAGTAATAAACCTCTATATAGCTGAGAAATTGTGTGGTTAGCTTTAATCCTTTATTTCAGGTTCACATCAGTCAACAGGCTTATTCAGCCCAGGGCTAAAGAGCAGCAATATTTCAAGGCACTATTGTTAGAAGGGCAGCCAACAATACAAACAGGTGGGAAAGGGGAGGGAGCGAAGCAGGGTGTGGACAGACAAGCCAGAAGACCCTGGTCACTACATAGCATTAGCAGCAGGAGCTATACTAGATGAGAAGAGCGGAACTGCGCATTACCCCTGCACAAATCAGGAAGAGTGTGTACAACAGGCAGGAGGGAGATAAGAGATGGTCCTACTGAAATGAGTAAAGGCATGTTATGAGGAGAAGGTATGCTGTCAGACAGTTTCTGTCAGGGCAAGGAGGAGGACTGGAAATTCGGGACAACAGCAGCTCTTGCAGTCTTTGAACTGCAGTGTGGCACTGAAATGAAAGGTTTCAGAACAATGGAGAGGACTGGGCCACCAGTCTCTAGTACCTGTGGCCATGTATGTTCGGTGGATTCAAGCCTGGCTTATTTCTTAACAATTCTGGGACATTATAGAAAAAACGTGATGCTTCCTTGGTGTGCAATGCACTGATATCAGCAGTGCCACTCTGATATGGGCCAGCTGAGGACCTGGCATGCAAACTTCAGGACATTTGCATTGCCTTTGCTAAGTTTCAAAACAGATTTTGTCTATTGAGGTCTGCCTTTTCAGCAAACTCTTCCCAGAGGTATAAGCCTGATAGGCCCCACAGAGATAGGACCAAGTTCTGAGGTTCAAGGAAAATCCCACTGATGACAGTGAGTAAGGCTCACTATCAGACTGGACAATCCATTCTGGATCAGACAAATGGTCCATCTTGTCTAATATCTTGTCTGACTGTCACTGGTACCAGCTACTTTGAAAGAAAGTACAAGAACCTCTGTAACAGATAGTCCCTGGCATTTAGGAGACATGTATTTTTAATCCGCACCTGGGCTCTGTCAGATGAGCTGGCTAACTTTAGAAGCTGTACTCGACCTGTGTGGAGCATAATGGATTTGCTGGCTGCATTGGCTGATAAACTCATACTGGAAAGGCTCTTTCCGTCTTGTCACTGTAGGAGATAGAGACATCTACTCATCTGCCCTGCAGGAAGAGGCTGCATAAGGTCCAGCCAAAAGACATGGTAGTTCATTAATCCTTATCCAGAACATTTGGAGAAAAAATATCATGCATTACTCCTTGGTTTCATTAGAATTTGCCATTGCTCATCTGTGGGTGTTTCTTTATTTTTATTTCAGAAATGTTCTGTCATAAACTCAGTGCCCAAGCAAGGACAGACATGATATTTTTAACTAGCAGTTAACAGGATTCTTGGAAAGGAATGGAGAAAGTTTCAGGGTAAAAAATCTACTACTCTGCTTGTTAGAAATGAAGAGAGTGTGGCAAATATGTTTGTAAAATTGAGTTTTGATAGTGGCCTTAGATGCATTTGACAATGTTTTAGGCATTTGTTAGAGGAATTGCAACAGATGCTAAATTTGCAAAAGCATTTCTGATGCATGAAAAGAAAAGTTCCCTCTTCTCCACTTGTCCCTAGCTAGAATCTGCTAGAAGTGCCTGAAGGTCACCACATTTTGGCTTTGTATTCCTAAACTTAATCTTTGAAATTACTGAACCCCAACCTGGGCCACCTAGTACAAGTAGAAGAAGAGTGGAAAGGACTGTTAGTGTACTTGGATGTACCCTGTTGTATAATGCTTCACTAATTAAAGTAGGGGCTGCCCTCCTTGCTTGCCACTTCCCATCCTTACTGGTGCGTCATGGCCCAGCAAAGTTGGTGACAAAAAGAGCTTCCACATCTAGTTCTGCAGACTTAAGTAGCAGGCCACTGAACTGAGTTTCTGTCTCTTTTCTGAAACCACTTACTGTGGCTAAGCTCTCAGAGGCCTATCAAGCCACCAGAGGATATTTTCATTCCAGAAAGCATAGCTAACTACAGACAGTGGAAGACACAGAGAGAGAGCGTTCCAGAGGGAAAAAAAAGAATATAAAAGAAAAAATGGGGGGGACAGATTTATTATATAGGTCAAAAAGGAAAAAGAAATGAGCCAAGAACGGTTTCAAGGTAGATGCAGGCAGGAACTCTCCCACAGTAGGGTCAAGTGGCCATAGATGAGATTGCATGTCCCAGTCCATTGCAAGGGGCCCTCTACCACAACTGAGGAGAGGGGCTTTTTCCTTAATGGAGGTTAGGAACAACTACCCACTGATTTCATATTCACATTTCCTAGTGAAAGGTATCTGCCACCAGTGACTTACCCACTTCCAGAAATGGGAATTAAAAAAATGACACCTCCTCCTAAAAAAAACACACCAAAAACCCATGATCTGAGTGATTTGGACACATTTTTCATGGGAACAGTCGCAGGTAACATTAAAATGGATGTAAGTGTTTTTTGTACAGTCTAGCTCCTTTATTAAATGCAAATAAACTCCCCCCAAGAACCAATCAGAGTCCATGATAACTGTGGTGGTTGCTTCTCATTATGGTGCACACACCAATTGGAGCTGGCACTTGATCAGTAATTAATTTCTCTAGCTTCAGTTTGGTTTTCCATCTATTATTTTGTGGTTACCCTAAACTGGATAAAGTTTTCTGAAGTTACTTATGCCATATCCTTACAGTAAACTTGCCATGGTCCAGACTGACAGTTCTATACACTGGTTTTGGCAAGCTGCCTACTGTACTGGAAACAGTATAGCCACGTCCATGTGGTGCTTCAGGCAGACTAATTAGCACTGCTGATTGACAGCTAGTCGGCCACAGACTAAAGGAAGCAGCAGTTCAAACTTGATTTTCAGAGATATCTTTTCCTCCTGATTTTCAGATGAAGTTTAAAGATCATGCTTTTGGTGTGACACCTATGTTGCAAAATAAAGTGGCTATATACAGGGATGGTTTTTTTCCCCATATACATTACCTCAGCAAATTTATTTAATTTAAAATGAGCTATGTGGCAGTTAAACTGTGGATTTTCAAAACTGTTCCAGAGCATGAGTTTATTAAATTGCCATGGGAAACTCACTGTACTCATTCCCTGTGGCAAGCTGTTGCAATAAGCTTCCATGTTAAATGGTTTGGACTTTAGGATCATTCCAAATGGCTCCCAGGGAATTCTCCATTCAGCAGCGTGTGAAAATTCACCCAGAGAGCTCAAGTCTTAAAAAGGAAAAGTAAAACTCTCACAGGTGTAAACCTGACAGAAAGAGAGTGAGAAAGTGTATTTTTTGATCCCTTAAGACTTCCATTTCCATGGAGAAATACTCAAGAGGACTAACTATCTTTTATTGTGACACTGGGCCGACAGCGGCACTAAGCAATACACAATAAGAAACAACTCTGCAGTAAGGGGGACTTGAAGGCTAAGCAAGAGATCAAGCAGGAAGTGGTGGGCAGTACAGGTGTGTGAAACAGGTCGTATTCAATTTGGATTTGGCCCCAATTGGGTACAGTGATTCAATTTGTTGATTCGGATCACTCTCCTCGATTCAATTCAGCTGAATCTGAATTCCAAAGTTCAACCACCACAGTTATCATGCACGCTAGAAGGGAGAAACAGGCTACAATCGGACATAGACAGGTTACAGGGGTGGGCGGATGAGAACAGGATGGGTTTAAACACTAACAAGTGCAAGGTGCTGCACCTGGGGAGGAAGAACCAGCAGCAGACCTACAGGCTGGGGAACTCCCTTCTCGTCAGTGCAGAGGCAGAAAAGGATCTTG
>JAGPOW010002742.1:41849758-41867108 GCA_030014935.1 Caiman crocodilus
CAACCTGGAAGAAAAGAAATGCTTACCCTTAGGCGATAGGTGAAGTCCATCCTCTGCCAGCATGCTCCGCGTAGAGAAATGTGGGCTGTGATCGAAGAATTCAAAGCCCACGTCATAGCACCAACCCTGAAGGCGCTGGTTTACCGCCTCGATACATGCCTCGTGTCGCCTTCCCTATTGACTCACCGGTAGAATGGAAGAAAAATGCTGCTGTGGGGCGCTCCATTTGCCCCATCCATCTTCAGCATTTATGAGCCACCTGGTACCTTAGGGTATGTAGAAAAAATATTTAAACTTGTGTCTGTCTGAATTGTTGAATCTTTCCAAATCTCTCCGAATCAATTCAGAGGGTTCCGATTCAATTTGGAGAGATTAAAGGGTGTCCTGATTCAATTTGGATTTGAAGATTCAGCCACCGCATCAAGTTGAATCTCCACCGAATCAAATCAGGGACAGAAGCTTTGCATAGCCCTAGTGGGCAGGATGGACTAGATTGGGGTGCGGCACAGAGCACATCTGAGAGGGAGTGGACACCACAGTGGTACATAGGGCGGGGAGCAGGTAGCAAAGCAAAGGAGTCAGGGAGAACAGGGCTGGGAATGGAGAGTAGAGCAACAGATAGGGCAGGGGAAGGAGATAAGAGTGGCACCTGGGGAGGGTGCCAGACTGATTTGTTGTATGCCTGCCAAAATGTTTGGCTCCCACTGGACTAGGTGACCTGAAATGTGTTTTATATATCTGGCAGTTTTATGCTCCTCGCTATGTTTCTGTCACTTGAGAACACATTGCCCAACCACTTTACCTAGCAGGTGCCAATAGGTATTGAAAAGCACCATGAAGAAAATTGATTTTTGTGTGATTCCCTAAATGAGGATGTCTTGTGATGGAGATACAGTTTGCCATTCTTATTCATGTGGTACGTCGCTTCAGGAAGAACTCAGACCACATGAGTGTATTCATACCAACCACCACTCTGAAGTGAGACAGCATCTCCTGGTCACCAGGACTGAATGCTGCAGAAAGATCAAGGAGGGTGTCTGTTCTTCTATCAACTGGAGAAGATCATCCATGACTATTGCTGAGGTAGTTTCAGTATCACGTCTGGGTTTGGCTCTAGATTATGCAATGTCTAGAATATTAGATTCAGTTAGATCAGCTTGCAATTTGTCTTTGGCTAGTTTTTTTCTATGAGCTTGCTTAGAAATGAGGAATATGACATTGACAGTTGATATAGAGAACTAGTGCTTCCAGGATGAGTTTCTTCACTGTTTGGTTGGACTATTGAGTGTTTGAAAGAAGGAAAGTTTTCTTTTTGTTATGAGACATTGGCTATTGAATTAGGAATGGTATCATGACTCTTTCAGAAACCACAATGGGCAAGGGTTAGGTTAAGACCCCATTAGGATGTTCCTGATGAGTGAACTCTGGCAATACAGATGATCAGTCTGTATAGAAGGACTGGTTGAAGTGACTTCACAAATGTGCTTGATCTTTTCAACAAAATGAGATAAAAGTTCTTTACAATGCTTGGTACTCATTTCTGATGCAAGCATTAGGCCAGAAATTCTCAACCAGGATGCTGTGGCACCCTGTTAGTACTGTTAGGTGTGCTAACATGATTCGCAAGATAAACCAAGAGGGTATTTGTACGTGAGCCAGGAGGCTTCTCCAACACACTATAATTACAGTGTGTTGCATCAGACTTGATTAATTGAGTTTTCTAGAGCGTGGTAGTTACTGTGGTCCAACCAGCATCTGCGTCTCACGTATCAGCGTCACTGTGCTTCGAACTGGCGACGGGGGGCACTTTAACTAAAGCTCATTCGATGAGCTTAAGATAACATGCTCCCAGTGCCAGTTTGAAACGCGGGGATGCTGATATACAATATACTCAGGGTGCTTTACTTAGAGCCGCTCTCAGAGCCACTCTAATTAAAGTTTCCCCCCCTCCCCACTCCCATGAAGCATGTGTAAAAATGCCCAGAGTTTTCAAATAGGGGTCTATAGTATTAAAAGCATTCTAACCTGTAGTATTAAAGTCATTCTAACTCTTGTTTTCAGTAGTCAAAATAAGAATGAAAACTAAAAGCTGGCATTTTCTTTATTGGGGAGGGGTGTGTAGGGTGCTTTGAGTCTAAAAAGGTTTAGGCTGTAGGCACTTGCATTAAGCCTACCCTGATAAAGTTAATCTCAAGTTCTTCCTAGAGCCCTTGCTGCTTACCACCTAAATTGAAAATTCCCATGGAGTGGTGATACAACTCATCCCTGGAATATCTGCTGAACGCCACCTCCCAGTCATCTCATAGTCCCTCAGTTTCTGTGATCTGGAACTTACATGGCTGTATAGTCCATAGTACACACTGAGTTGTGTATTGTGTTGTGTGTGTGTGTGTGCGTGTGCGTGTGCGCACGCACTTTGCTGTGGGCAAGATGGCCCCTGTTCTCTGGCCATGTACTCAGCACCTGGCAAGCTGGGGCCTGTATCTGGGGATAATGTGTAAAACCCTCTGGCCTCATTGGTGAGAGGAAGCAGAGGATGCTTCAGACAGATTGCCTGGAAGACAGACTGAAGCGTGGCCCTCCCTGACTGGACAAGGCTCAGGTTATGTCATATCACATATATATGAACCACTCATTAAGGTTCCCTCTTTTTCTCCTGGGGCTGATGAAAGCTGCATAGCTACACTGGGAGCCATAAAACCTGCTCCCAATTGGGCGGCCTCCCCCCGTTCTTTGCTGGAGAGGCTAGCAAACACTATTTAAAGCAAAAGCCTCAGGTAGAGGGAAATAGAGTCTGTTTTGGAGTTTGACACTCCTATTTCCTCCCTTTTTCTTCTTTGTTTTTTTTTTAAGTAGGTTAATGTCATGAGGGCATTAATACCTGAAGCAAACTGCCCAGGTCCTGGCTGGTACTAGCTATGGGGGCCTGGCCCGCTCTGTTTTGTAATTGTATCATCTCAGTATAGGGTATAGCTGAGACTGGATGTCCAGGCTGCAGCCATAAACCTGGGCCCCGTTTTTTTTCCTGCTGTTTCTACAGCGCTGGTGTTTCTACCTAGCTGTGTGGCTGAACCCCGGCTGTATGTTCAGGCCTTGGTGCAGTACAGGCCTGGCAACTTTTGCTACCCAGTTTAGGCACAATGAGGTAGGCTTGACTTCTTCAAAGTTTTCTTTTTGCAATTTCTGCCCAGCAGAGTTGGGATTGGGAGTAGGGAGTTAGAAGTGCAGCATGCTGTGTGGAGCCAGAGTTAAGCCCTCAAAACCACCACAAGGCAGTAGGGATCATCCTACTGCATTGCACGGATCAACAAGGGGCCCCTTGCAATACATAAGTACCCATGCTCTCTAGCAGCTTCCCGTGGCCCTCAAACCCAAGAAGCAGCTCAAAAAACTCTCCAGTGAAGCCTTTCCCTCTAGCCAATTACTGAAGGGCAGGTAGGAGGGTGTAAGCCCCTGGAACTGCCTTTTGGGTGAGCCCCAAGTCCCAGAATGCCTGGGTATGGGGGAAGCCTCCCCAAGAGGGTTCAGTCTATGAACTATGCCTTGTAGTTTTCAGTGTTTTAAATTGCATGTAGTGTTTTCCTTTGTTTTCTTTGCCTTTGTTTCCTTTAATAAATGTATCCTCTGTGTTTAGACTGCTTGCAAGGAGCGGGTTTTGTTTATGTGGGACACCCTAGTAATTTATTTAATGTTTCATAAGTGGTCCGGGTGGGGGCTGAAGCCAAGGTAAAGTATAATTAGACCCCAAAATTGATCCTGGCCCTTGTTGCTGCTGACCGGGGCATGACAGAATGGTTATATAGCAGTCCCACAGTTCCCTTGATTTGGCCTTTCTGCAAACCATATCTTCACTACCTATAAGTAGAAGCAAGCCTGAGTAAAGCCTACCTATAAGGAAAGATAAGTAGTATGCAAATCAGATCCTAGAGGGGCTTTGCAGGAAAACCTGAGATATATTTTAATACTGTGTTCAAGAAATTAGCACAATGTGGATGGTTTTGGAGCAGGCTTTCAAACTGGTATAGGTGGGGTAAGGGACAGCTCACATTGCTTAGGCTGGTTAAGGACAACCTCCACATCAACCTAAAATGTCAGTGTAGACATACCCACAGAATCAGTGAAGCAATTTACCACCCTAGATAGTTATTTAAGGGGATATTTGGTAGTTTTAATGCAGGCTGATAGGAATATTCTCTCGATCTCCAACACAGCCTCATCCTAGACTTTGAAGAATTTGCATGTTTTATCCTGTTCAACTGAGTATGCAGGTTTCTGTCTCTGTCTCTCTTCATACAGTACACAATGCCAGATAACTAAGCAGATGTGCATGTGCTGTGGGGACATAATATGGGGACCAGCACCTTAGTGTTTGAATAGACTACAGTGATGACGACTTCTCAGGTGGTCAGCTTCTTGTCCTGGAGTTATAATGCTGTTGTCCTTTAGCAGACTTTGGAGCCCATCAATTTTCATGAGTCTTTTTTGAAATTTAGGAGCTAGAAGGTCTTTGACCACCATTTATTGAGGTGGTGGTTTATCCAAAACACTGGCAGTATTGCAGTGTTCCCGTCTTGACATCTAAGCGGAAGGTCAGGTCCAACATATGATCAGCTGCATGGACTGGATCTGAGGTGGCCTGTGTACGTTCTAGGTTGCCATCTTTGGACTTGTCAATATGCATACTGAAATTCCCCAGCATGACAGGTCTGGGATATTCACTACTTTGCAGACCAAGATTAATAAAGGAACTCCCAAATACTTTCTGACTATAGAGGTCTATAAATGAGCATGTGTTATGCTAGCTTTGGCTCTGATTTCTATTATTAGATGAATGAATTCAAATTAAGTTGTCTTATCCAGGACATCCATCCCAAAATGAAAGTTTGCAGAGAAGAGAAATGCAGTGCTGCCTGTTGCCTTTTCCTGGCTGGGTCTGCAATGTACAGATCATCCAGAAGGGGCCAGATGGACTAGCCCAGAACTTGCAGTGTTTTCCTACCAAGTCTCAGTGATGAAGGGTATACAATCTGGCACTCAAACCCTTTTCACAGTCAGTTAGGTGGAAAGATGACTTTGTTTCTCAGATATTGGACTAGGACTCTGCAGAGCTGTTTCCAGTTCCTGCTTTTGCCACAGATTCCTTGAGTGACTGTATCATTTCATTCCTCTTTTGTGCCATTTAGATTGTATTTTCTGTGAGGAAGAGATTGTATTTCATCGTGTCTCTAGACCGTCTAATTGGGGCTCTGATCTTCCTAGGTATGTTATTGTACTATTAACACTATTTGACATTCTCACCATCAACTAAGTCAAAAACTATTAAACCTGCTTATTCTTTATTGGGGAGGGGTGTGTAGGGGAAAGAAGGGGAAGACCTAAGTCTCTATAGAGTCCATTTCTCCTCTTCCTTTGCTGTTCTCCACCATCTCTAAAGAGAAAGTAGAAGAATGCTGAATCAGCAATCTTTTAGTAGTTGCATAATTTCTCCTTCCAAAAGCTATTGTCTCTTAAAGACCATCCCTTTTTTGATTTGCTCATTACATAAGGCTGTCTGAGGCCCTGCCAAGCCTAGGGCAAAGCAGAGGCAATAGTTTGTTTACAGTTCTTCTGAAGTAGCCAAATGATTTCTCCCCAATAGCCCAATCACTCCCCAGAATGTAGAACAGGATTAAAAGCATATCAAGAGAAAAGACAGGAAAACAATTGTGAGAAATACATCTGGTTGAGACTAGCAGTTTAGACTGACCTTCTTGGTTTTGGGTCTGGTCAATAACTCATCACAATCAGTATAAATATGCCCATCAAATTGACCATGCATTAGTTCACTCAAATTATGCTGCTATTCCTATGAATAACTACTGAAAAGTATAGGCAGATTTTCTATTGATACTCCACTACGATAATAGATGTATAATGCCCCACATAATTATGGCTCCAGGACACACCTTTGCATGATGAACTGTCCTACTAATTGGACAAGAAGGATTTTCATTGGGAAAGGGTTATTTACTAATGGAGTAAGTAAACTACCAATGCATGTATATGTTTATTGGTGAGTCAGAAGAGATATCATTGCTTTCATATCACAAATTAATTACCATATTCCCAGAAGGAAACATATTCACAAGCAATCTTTTTTTCCCATCATGCTTTGTGTAGCTGGAATCAGATTAATTTAATATCCATTTTGCAAGAAATGGGCCTCTGTTTAAACAAAATGGAACTCCTCTTCAATAAATAAATTGCCATAGTTTGCCAAATTGGACAAATGTTAATGCCATTGTTAAGAGGTAGACAAGCCTTGGAAATTGACCTTTGTGATCTTATACTAAGCTGTATGCTCAGAACTGTATTCATCATTGCCCCACACCTTAGGTAGTTTTTGCTGCTGAAATATAATGACTGTAAAATTGCTAGATTGCAACATTATGCGCTTCTGTAATTGGCTACCCATAGTGCAGGAAAAAGGTAGATCAATCACAATAGGGCTTGTTGTGGATAGGTACTCAAGGGAGAAAATGTAATAGGAGTTGCTTCTTTTCCTGCTCCTTCCTGCCTCTCCCACTGCGCTACTTTGACCCTGGTTTTTGTTTGCCCTATCCCCAGCACTCCTACAGAGGGAATAGTTATGCTTCATTGAAGACTAGCTGCCACAGAAAGGGAAGTCCAAGCATTGCTTCCTACATGGCTCCCATAAACCTGTATGCCCAGAAAACAATATACTTTCAAAGACGGTTCCTGACATGGGTGTTTCCACCTCTGCTGTGTCTTCTCAATATAGATCGTTGCAGAGATGTGGGGCTGAAAATTTTCCAGTGCTTTATTTTTCCGTGGGAAATTTTCCATTTCTAAAAATTAATTGTTTCGTAAAATTAACTAGTAACAATGAATGGATGCGTTCGGGTTTTTTCCTTAATTTTAAACAAACAATGTAAGGGAAATACATGCTACTGTATATTGTCTTTTTATTTTTACAAGTATTCCAATAAAAATAATTTCTTTCCACTTAAGGCTTTGAATTTGTTTGAATATAACATTTAAACCACATCAAGAGTGCTATTTTTAATTTTTTTTTCCTAATCAGATATTTCAGTACAAATACTCATGGCTATTGAGACACAAAATTAACATGGGGTATTTTTTTAGCTTTGTTTACTAAATATAAATAATATAAACATGCTAAATCAGATCACACGCTATTTAGAGCATTGGAAAATTTTCCAGAAAACCCATATTTCTGGATCTTGGGCTTGGAACTTTGGAGGCAGATCTACCCGTGTTTACAAAAGTAAGATTCTCTTTGACACCTGTAGGAGTTTTCACTGAGGATAAGAAGTGCGTGATTTTGCCCATACAGATTGGATAAGCAATAGACCCAATTGGGTCATCAAGTCCCTTTTGCTGCCTTTGTAGGATTATACCTTGTTATATAGCATTGAGCACTTTGTACAGACTAGGTTTAAACTTCTTTTTAATTAATTACACAGGTAGACAATCAGATTATCAACGTTTCATAGCCACAACTCTGCCTGCAGCTCTCTTTCATATAGGTGGGCAATACCATCATCAAATTTGGTGCTGCAGAGGTGGTCAGAACCTGCAGCATTGAGTGACATTAAAAGTCAAGAGAGTTATCAAGCCCTTCTCCCCACTTTCCATCTTCTTTCCCAAACCTCTTATATGTTATAAACAATAGGGATTCAAGGTTGGAACAAAACCTAAAAGCCAAGGAGAATCCAAGTGAGCTGAACTTGGATAAAGACATGGCTCATTATACTGGGGTAACCCAAAAGCTCACAACATAGGCTGCACCATTTTTGTTGTGACAAGGTGGTTAGAATAGAAGGTATAGTGATTCTTACATCCCTGCAGGTACAGGCAGAATGGGATATGATGCTTGATTAAGTCATGCCACATGTATGTGACAGGAAGTATGATTATGGGATCAGGCATCAGAAATCATCATGAATTATTGCCAGTGTAGGGCAACCCAGAGTCATGATCCCAGGCTCCCCCTGCACAGGCAAGTAGTAAGGTCCCATATCTGAGTGTTAATGGTGCATCCCTATGGCTGGGAGTCCAGAGCTAACAAGGCTCTCAGCCACGGAGGCACACCTGGCCATGTGCTCAATTAATGATATTATAGGAACCAGCCACAAAGTTATTAAACATTTTTTGTGGAATAACTTTGTGGCTTATTCCTTGTTTTATGACACCTTTAATTGCTTCAACATGTGGCTGAGTTACAATTTAAGACATGATTAACTGGTTGATAACATCTTGAGTGTAACATGGCAGGGAGAGATAATGACACAACAGACCAAAATGAAACATGTTCTAGCATTTCCTCTTAGAGATTATTCTGTGGAAATCCTACATAATAGAGGGTGATACTTCTAGATGAATTGTTGATTGAAAGTTGTGGTATGTGCATTTGTGACAGGGAACATTAGCCCTGTTACTAGGAAGCAGAGCACCCCCTTTACAACTCAGATTTTCAGAGTGCAGCCTACCAACAGAGCAGGGGTTCAAGGCTAAGCCTTGCAGGCCAGTCAGCTGACTGGGGTATCAGGTGACTGTGGGAGAGCCCAGGCCAGAGCTATATAAGTCCTGGTCTGGGCTAGCCAGAGGAGCTTAGCCTGAGACAGAAGGTGGACTTCTGAAGGCTCAAAGCAAAACTGCAGCAGCTCTACAAGTGAGAGCAACCAGCAGTGGGGACTCAGACATGGAGCCCATGGGTAAGAAGGCTAACTGCCTCCATTAACTTTTCTTTGTTAAAGCCCAGGGGCTACTATTGATGTTGTAGTTTAATCCAGTGGCTTCTGGAGGAGTCTGTAGGGGAGATAGAGACCTCATTAGCACCCACAGGGGCACAGCTACAGAGAGTCTGGTACCTCTAGGGTACAACTATACAGGCCCTGGGGCCCAGAACTGATTGATTGAAGCTAGTGCCTCAAAGCTGGGCCCAGCACAATGGGTCTGAGATAGAAGCTTAGCTACATAAAAGGGGCACAAACTGCGCTAGCTGAGGCACCGACGAAGTGAGCAGAAGATGCAGATAACATCTGCGAGGCATGGAGCATGATAAGGATAGGTTAGAATCGTGAAAATAGCCTTTAAGGCAGGAGCTCATCACCTCCCGGTGTTTGAGAGCCGAGAATGGATCTGAGAAGCCCTGGGGCAGCCTCCCTTTTAAGAACCCAAAGTAACAACAAGTCCATGGCAGGAAGGCAAGTTAAAATAAGTAAAAGGGACTCTGGGGTGCCTCCAGGCATTTTTCAAATGCTTCTGGGGGTGGCACCCTGTTACAGCATTGTAGCAGAACCTAGAGAAATGTCCATTCCCTGAAGATCATAGTCGCATTGTGCCAGGCAGTGTACCTACATATAGTAAGATAGCACCTATTCTGAAGCATGCAAATAGACAAGGCAGACACAGAGTGGGAGGAAGAAGTATTACTATTCCAAATTAACAATAGGGGAATCAAGACTAGAAATTATCCTTCCCTCTGTGGTGGCTGCCCATTGATAGTTACAAATGCATTCCATATAGTTTACTGACAAGTTGCTCTCCTCTTGAACCCTGCCAGCCTGATGACGGCTAGAATAACAAATTGTTCATTCCTTTTGTTTTCTATTGTTTGCAAGGAGTGTAACTAAGGGTGAATGAGAAGGATGCCAGCCTTGGACACTGACTTAGAAGGGGCACCAAAATCATCCTGCACTGCTGCAATGTCTGGGCTGAGGCAACAAGAGCAGCCTCACAGCATTGTTCTTGTAGCAACAGCTGAAACGGAGACACCACTGTGCTGCTGGTGCTGGTGATTTAAGAGCAAGAACTGAGGTTGTTGGAGAGCTGGCTAAGCCTCCTTCCCTCCCCTCCCCAACCTGGTCTCGGAGCCCATGCACCCTCTCCCCTTTTGGAACCACATACTCCACTCCTTCAGGGTTTGCCCAGGACACAAACCCTGCTTGTTATTCCACTGTCCAAGTGTCCCAAAAAATACATTTCTGCAAGGTCTGGAAGTGGTGGAAGTTTATATGTATAAAGATGAGACTGACTGAACTACTCCGTCTAGAAGAAATGGGTATCAGTTTAGCTGCTCTTGGCCTGACAGGATTGACCATCATTCTCACCACATAGCACAAGCCATAATCTTTATCCGGTAACGTCTCCATCAAGTGCGTGTTTTGTTGCTATTTGAGCCCTGGCGTAAGTTTTAGAAACATAGTCAGTCTTGATTCAGATGCTATAAAACCCTATTCTTGGCTCAGCAGGGTCATACTGCAGCTTTAGTTAAGGGAGATAATCCAACTGGGAAGTGTTCTAAAATTGTTGTCCATCTGTGCTCACCTCTGGGATTTCACAATCAAATTGAATCAACTGAACTAACCTGTTTTTAAGGTTAGACAATGACCAGATCTGGTTGAGTGGTAAAACCAGTGACTCATCTCAGTCTCTAATTTCATTCTTGTTCAGATTGTTTATCCAGGAAGAAAAGGGCAGGGAATGTGTGAGGATATATGTACTGTTTGTTTAATTCTGTAACAGGAGGCCAGTTTCTAGGTAGAAGTCAGGCCATAAAGCAGATAGAGAAAAGTTTAATGGCTATAGGGGTAACATTGATTTATTTGTTCAAGTTATGTTCATTGTCCTGTGTTATGTATGTGACAATGAGAGAGAGTCATTTTCTTGTAAGTCCATCTCTGCAAGTCCCTTAATTGTGGTTGCTTTCATCTGAATCCTTTCATTTTGTCTATATCTTTCTGGTATTCAGGCCCCAGGCTCTGGAAAATATTTCCTGCACAATTTCATCAGTGCCATAAAAGGATGTGATGAGTTTGAATATGCAGTTCTGAAAAGCACTGACATGTTTTGACACTCCACTGCACTGTTCATATCTAGTCTGTTCATATCCTTCTTTGAAGTCTGTGGAGGAACACTGATTTATACCAGATAAGGCTATGACCCTGTGTGTCTGTCAGTACTACACCTTCCCTTGGATTGTTATTCTATGGCATATATATAATACAGATTTCTTATAAGGGACACACCTCTTGTTCTGCATTTTGCCTCCAATGCTGATGCTTCAATGGATGAATAAGAACTCTTCATGAGGCACCTTACCAGTTATGCAGTGATGTGTGGCAGGAAGGTAGAGGGATTATTTCTTTTGCAGGCAATCAGTTCATACTTTGAAACATGAGATCAGATTACCTTTAGTGTTTAATTTTGAAATATCTCTCCCAGATGTATGTTAGCTTTATGTATTTGCTGGATTAATTTAATTTTTTCTATTTCCTGCCTATATACATAACTGTTCTTAGTTCTTTTGCGTTATTGCCCTGTCCTCCCTAGCGTTTGCAATATTTTCCAATTTTGAATCATCTGCAAAATTAATTAACGAGTTTGTGCCTTCTGTGTCTTGATCATTGGTTTAAAAGCGTTTCACAAGGCTGAAATCAATGACAATCTCTGTAGGGAGAAGAGAGAGAAAGTTAGGAAGGCCAAGATGCAATTTGAGATGCACCTGGCAAGAGATATCAAACATTTTTAAAAGTATGTCAAAAGTAAGAGGACTATAGAAACCATAGGTTCCTTAAAGGACATAGAAGGCAAGCTAATTATGACAGCTGGCACAAAGGATAGGGAAGGAGTTAAACAAAATGGTGGCAGAACAGGTTAGGAATTCTTAGAGAAGTTTGATGTTTAAGTGGGCAGGCTCAGATGGAACGCACCTTCGGGTACTGGAGAAATTAGCTGAGGCAATTTGTGAGCCATTGGCTATCCTCTTTGAGAACTCTGAAGAGGTTGGGTGAGATCTGGAATGGTTGGAAAAGCACAAATACAGTGCCTAGCTTTAAGAAAGGGAAGAAGAAGGATCATCTGAGGAGTTACAGACTCATTTGAGGAGTTGGTCAGTCAATACCTGGAAATACCATAATGGAGCATGCTTCTGGAACACAAATAGATCAGAAATAGCCAGCATAAATACACCAAGAGCAAGTCATGCCTGACCAACCTGATTTCCTTCTATAAGGTAACAAGATCTGTAGATGTAGGAAGATCAGTCGATGTAGTATACTTTGACTTTAGCAAGGCTTCTGATACCATTTCCCACAACATTCTCATTAAGAAGCTAATTAAAGACAGACTAGATGGAAGAGCTATAAGGTGAATACATAACTGGTTTGATCATTATGTTCAGTGAGTTCAATATTTTTGTTAATGATTTGGACAATGGGATTGAGTGCATACTTAGCACCAAGACAGGCTGTGTTGCAGACATTCTGGAGGGCGGGCTAGGATCCAGAATGACCTAGACAACCTGAAAAAATTAACTGCAATCAATCAGATTAAATTTAACAAGGACACGTGCAAAGTTTTGCACTTAGTATGGAATAATTGCATGCACAAATACTGACTGGGGAATGAATAGCTAGGCTGTAAGGAGTACTGTAGAGAAGGACCTGGGGGTTACAGTAGTATACCATAAACTTAGTATGAGCTAACAATGTGCCTTATTGCAAACCAGCCAACAGCACATGGAGTTTAATTAATCTAGGAAAGTGATTCTTCTACTCTATTAAGCACTAGTAAAGCCTCACCTGGAGTACCATGTCCAGTTTTGGTTCCCACACTTCAAGAAAGATGTTGACAGGTCAGAGTCCAGCAGAGTGACAGAAATTATTAGAAGTCTGGAAAGCATGATGTAAGAGGAAAGATTAAAAGAAGTAGAGTATTTTGTCTGAAGAAGAGAAGACTGAGGGGTGGGATTTAGTAATAGTCTATCTGGAGGATGATTATAGAGAGGATGGAGATGAGTTTATCTCTATGGACACGGGGGACAGGCTTAGAAACAATGGCTTCAAACTGAAGGAGAGGAAATTAGGTTGGGAATTAAGAGGAATTTTCTGACTCTGAGGGCAGTCAGACATTGAAACAGGCTACCTAGAGAAGTTGTGGATTCTGCATCCCTGGAAATTTTCAAGAGTAGTGTAACAGGGAGCCCGAGGCTCCCTGTCACTATAAAGGAAAGCAGCACCAGAGAGGTTCCTCAGGTGAATGGAGATACTGCCCTTGATATGTTGGCTTTAGGAAAATAGGTTGTAGAAGACATATAAACCAAGGTCTGAGCCACAGCAGTCAGTCTGATTCTATAACCCTCAGAGGAAGGGCTTTGCAGCAAGAGAGCTCTAGAAGAATGAATTGTTGGGGTCCTGTTACCTCTGGGACTTGCAAGCAAAGAGCTGATGGCTTTCAGGGAGCTAGGACCCAGGATGAGGAGATTTTTGTTATATAGCCAGTGAGCTTGGAGTTTTATTGCAGGCAAAGGATTATATTTTGGTTTATGGTTTGTACTGGCAGTTTGGGTTGGGAATAGCAGGGGTCAAGGAGGTCCCACTGATGTCTGAGGGTCATATGACTGTTTTGAGCCCAGCAAGGGGCCAAGCTTGAGGCACTGACAGGTGGCAGCTGGTGAGGGTTGAAGCCTAAGCCGGCTGAGGCTATAGCTTGAGGCAGCAAGAATCAGGGCCAGGGAGCCCAGAGCAAGACAGAAACAAGGACAGGGGCCCCATGCCCAAGAAAGGTGGAGATAGGGCCAGGGGCCCACAGCCACAGGATCAGCCCTTGAAAGGCAAGACCAGGGTCAGAGGTCCACAGCCCTAGAGGGGTAAGACCAGAGTGGGAGACCCAAAACTGAGAAGGATGAGAAGAGTTGGCACCCAATAATCTATGGTCCAAAGCAAAAGGGGCCAAGTGCAGAGGGCAGAGACTGAGAAAGCTGTGGCCCCAACAAGGGAAAGTGATTTAACTCTGTGAGGCAAGGGCATAGAGGTAGGGGAGGCTGGAGGCCATGAAATTAACCCTTAAGGTAATGTGCCCTGGCATGGATGAGCCAGGTGGGCCCATTTTGCACTCAAGAGGCTGGACTGGGGACCAACAGAGTCCAAGAGGCTGACAGATAGACAAGGGTTCAACCTGGGATGCAAGGGCAGCCTCCCGTTATTATACATCAATTTATTATATCAAGGAGTGTCAGGAAAGGTAAAAAGGAGAGTGCCCAGGGAGAAAGCCATGAGGGGGCATCACAGCTGCCCCTGGAGCCATGTCCTGTTACAAGCAGGTTAGACAGACACTGGGATGGTTTTAGACAGCATTGATCCTGCCTTGAATAAGGGACTGGGCTTGATGACATAGGAAAGTAAGGCTGGAAGGGATTTCCAAAGTCCCTGTATTTGGTATACTTTTTATTTAACATATATGACACAAGAAGGATTATACAATGAGTACTATGCAGTGCCATGAATATACTGAATGATGTCACCCTTGCCTTGCACAGTTTAACCTCTAAGGACATGTCAAGTATAAAGTGGAATGAACTTTGGGGTTGGGGAGAAGGGCTATGCATGGCTAGAGTGCTTCATTGTACTGACGTGCAACCCTTCATGGAACACACAAGATTTCTAGAGGAGGAACATGAATTTTCTGGGGGGTGGTGAAAATGAAAAGCTATTACAAACCCAGGAGATAAACACTGCAGGGGAAGACTGGTGAGCCAAGGATCAGGTAGTGAAACCAAATCTAATGGGCCCTAATGGAATGGAAGTGTTAAGTAAAGAAGTCTGAGGAAATGAAAATGAGGTTTAATATTTAAAATTCTCTAGAAAAAGTGAAAGTCAGTGCAACAGGAAAAGAAGGTAAAGGTATTTGAGGTAAGTATTGGAAGAAGGGAGCTAGATGTGAGGCATCCAAAGAAGAAGAGATAATGCTTGCTAAATCAATAGATTGGCTGAATCAACAATCATGGCCAATGTATGAACCTTTAGCAGACAGGCTAGAAACAAAAGGGTGGCTATTGAAAACATGTTGTTATTGAAACATCATGTTCCTTTTCTCACATCTAAGTAATTTAAATGATTATTTCAAATAAAATTCCCTGAGATAACATATTGAATGATTCATTACTGTATTCACTGGGATCTACTCATTCTATAATTCCATCAGAAAATGCACAAGTTTTTCTGGCACAAATTTGATCTGTTCTTACTATGATTCTGTTTCTCCCTAGGTATTTTAAGATTACGTTCCCTCTGCCCTGTTATTTACTAGACTTTCCAGAGGACTTCTTACTAGAATAGTTTCAAGGGTTGCTTTTTGCACATTTTATAAATATATAGAAAGAATCCTTGATTGAAAATAAGATACTAGACAACTAGCATATCTATTTCCTGGTGATGCTAGTCTTGTGTCTGGGGAGAAACTGACACCTCGTTCTTATTACCTTTCTTTAACTGCATACTTATTACTTGAGAAACAATAACACATAATGTGAGATTCTCCTTTCATTCTTAACAGGATAAAAGCTGTCTGTTAAGTTCTTGTCTTGGTTTTTTAAACCTTTTACAGATCTAGTTATTGCCAAACCTGGTGTCACATGACACAGGGATGTGCCTGTGCCTTTAGGAGGATAAGCAGCCTAAGAAGCTGCCTGCAGGTGGCAGGGAGGAGCTAATGAAGGACTCACCTGACTGGAAGAGGGCTCAGGCTTGAGCTATATAAGCCCATAGCCTACATGGGTCAGATAGTCTCTCCACCAGTAGCTACAAGGTAAGGAGTTTCTGGTAACAGGGCTCCTAAAGAGACCTGGATTGAGCTAAACCACTCTGCAGGCCTAGGAATAGAGGCAAGTTCCCTGAGTAGAGAGACTGATTTTCAGGCAAGTGGCTTTTGCTTTATGTTAGCCCCTAGACGGTTTGAGGAGTCTACCAGTGGGGGGGTCTGGGAGCCAAGGAGTTTGAGTGTATAAGCTAGGGTATAGCCCCAGGCTGGAAGGTATACCTGCTAGAAGGTAAGGGAGGTTTGCTCTCTTACAGGGGCAGAAGGCTGCTTCTGCCATATGTGTTTCTGTTATAGCCCAAGGGCCTATGGCTTATGTTACTCTTTAATACAGAGGTTTGGGTTGGGAATGTAAGGGGTGGTTACGGAGTTTCCAGTAATGCCAAAGAGGCATGCAATTTCCTCGAGCCTTGCCAGGGCTGGCCTCAAGGTTGCAGCTATTGTTGAGCCCAGAGAGAGGTGGAGTGCATAGCAGACAGGGGCCCAGTACAAGAGGGAAGCAGTCACATAGGGGCCAGAGGCCCATTTACCAAAGGGACAAACAAAAGCTAGTGCTCAAAGCTGGGTCTGATGCAGTAGGCCTAGGCTAGAAGGCCTAGCGAGATTAAAGGGGCAGAGGCTGAAGCTCCAACAGGCAAACATCATTACTCTAACGTCCGTGAGGCATGGGACATGGTATAGGGAAGGATTTGGAGCCACGCAATTAGCCCTTAAGGTTTGAGGTGCCCTGAGTGACACAGTTATGGACTGAGGCCCAGGAAGGAGGCATGAGGACTATCAAGCCCCAGCAAGGATCCTGAGGACCAGTAAGGGCTAGTGGGGTGTCAGGGAAACCTAGTGAGTTCAGCAGAATCAGGTCCACACAAAGGCCTGTGGGCAGCCTCCCTATTTATTATTATATCAACAAGGCATGGCAAGTGAGACAGGAAGGCACCCTAAGTGCCTAGTGGGCACAGTCGCAGAGCCACCAGGGGGCATCACAGCCACCCCTGGGACCCCGACGTGCTACACTTGGCCATACAGTAAAACAGTTTGTGTCCACACACACCATAACTCTAAGCCAAGGCCCATAGACTCTTGGTAGTGACCATGATAATTGGTCATTTACTGATTTCAGTTAAGTGGTTCCCAGCAATAAGTCCTGATACAGCCAATAGTAAGATCTTGGGGATTAGGCCTCACTCATTTTACAACCATGCACAGAAAGTTCTGTTCTTCCTGGGCTACAATCCAGCTGGAAAAGAGTTAATTGCAGTTCTGCTGAAACTTTGACCATCAACCATTTTTGAATATGGCTGTAACTAGCTAACTTTAAACTAGAACCTGGCAAGGCCTTAAAAGCATTCAGGGGTGCCATGTGGTTTATAACAAATATTGCAGAGTATTGATATAGTCTATAGCTGTTCACTGTCATATGTTAGGTAAATAGTAATGTTTGATAGAGTGTGTGTCTATTCCTGTCATAATGAACAGGTCTTGGAGCAGTCCTGAGTCATGAGATGAAAGACCAACTGCCTACAATTGTACCCCAAACATCTTCATGACAGTGCAGCTGCGTATTCATTCCCTGCCTCCACCCTCTAGTGTGAATTTTATAACTTCAATTGTAACAAGGAAAATTACAAAATTTCAGTGTTTTATCTCGTGGATCAAAAGGTAGGCACGTATAAGCTTATAATGCCATAATTTAGTATTTTTCTCAAGACGTCTCAATTTTTTTTTTTTTTTT
>JAGPOW010002742.1:41867208-41885026 GCA_030014935.1 Caiman crocodilus
TTTTTTTTTTTTTTTTACATCTTCAATAGTTCTCCACTGAAAAAGTTAACTACATGGTGCCTCCCATACATATACTCATATCTATACAGATTTCCTAGAAAAATATACAAAGTCTGAAAACAGCACTAATGGCACCTCATCTTATAGGTTACAAAGCAACCTCCTTCTATTTTCCCACAGATGGGAGAAGGCCTAGAAAGCTAAACTGTTACCTCAGATCTCTTTTAATCTCAACATACATTTTATTAAAACTTTTCACATAGTGAAATATTCAAATTCTTTTTCATATAAAATGCATATTGTCTGCCCATCTTGCATGCAAATATTAGTTAGCCATAATTTACATATGTTGTGAGTTAAAAATGAGAACGGGAGGGCAACATTTCTTTCCTGCAGTGTTTGACTTCTTCCTTCTCCATTTTATATTCTTCAACTTCCTTCAAAAACTGTTCTGAGAATATTAGAAAAATATAATAATATTTGTATACCTATTACAGCTGCTTTTCATCTCACAATTGCAGAGTACTTTACAAATGTTAATTACATTTTACAATACACCTATGAGTTGGTTGTCTGTTGGCTGCAAACATTCCAATATAGTGGGAAACTGGGATGCAGAGCATTGTTTTGCTCAAGATTATATAGTAAGTAAGTGGGAGTAGGAGAACCTAGGGCTGAAAACAGACAACCGGTTTAATGCTGCACTGATTGGTCTGGGATATGACTTGCATCAAAACACATGCAGCACAGTTTTTACATACAAGGTTTAAAAGGCTATTCACTCAAATTAGCTGCAATTGTTCTAAGGTAAAGTGTTAATCTGGATAATTTACAAATACTTAATGTGAGACAATGGGCTTGTCCATTGGTACGGTCAGGGGTTTGCTATATGAAAACACTCAAATCTGAATCAAGCCAGTTGTCTGTTTCTATGAGACCTAATTAGCATAAATCCTGCAGGGTTTGGTTCTCAAGGGTTTTATCAAAGTGTCATGGGATGCCTACATGAGGTGGGAAGCCACCAACCCTTCATTAGGTTAATTCATTAGACCAACAGGGTGCCCCAACCTATCTCCAGACTCCATGCCTTCGTTTATGTGCCTGGAGTCTTGCTGTGCCTGTTTCCCATTGCAGTTATGGAGCAATTTGGGTCTTTGTTCCTTCCTCTAGAGCAAGGGTATTAAACTCAAATCACTTTGTAGGCCATATTCTCTATGGAAATCCTTTAGAAATTGAATTTACAGATGTATATACCCAAAACTGATTGCCTAAAGAAGCTTTGGAGAATAAATAAATGGCCACCTCGGACAGGAACAGGGAAGGCTGTACTTCCTGCGCCTTAAGTGATCATGCTTGAGAGTGACATCTGCACTGAACCTCACACCCTAAATGATTGTGTGTGCATTTGAGGCTTCCTGTGAATATTTCCGAGAGCTGTAGTCCCGATGGTCTTCTGTCCTAATCAGCAGAACGGATGGAACTGTGCACTACACGTAGCACAGCTGGAAATGGGTAGGATGCACTTAGGAATTAAAAGGAAGGGTTTGATTATTTCTTCTTAAAAGTGTGAAAACAAGAAGGAGAGCAATTGCCCCAGGGGTCTTGATGCAGTGGGAGCTGAGAAGGCTGTTTTCCTGGTGCTAGCTATCATGGTGAATAATGGTCCTTGGGCCATGACCGCCTCTCTTAATAAGGAGAAATCACTTATGATAATGAAGCTGGGAGTCCATCTTCAGGAGGTCACGTGTCTGAATTAATTGTTGAACTGTTGTTAGTAGTCTTAGGGCATGTCTATATGTGCATTTAAGCAGACCTAAATTTAATGCACATTAGCTTAATGTGTATTAAGCAGGTTTAGGCAGGCATGTACACATCCAGGAATTAGAGCGCATTAACTCAGTGTGGATTGATTTGAGACTAAAGTTAATCCCAAGTCAATCGACACACAGTGTTAATGCATATTCACACATCTACATATTTGTTAATGTGCTTTAACTATTTGCACCTAAATTTGATACCTGTATCATGAACTACCTAAATTTGCTATTTTTATTGGACATTAAGAACACTCACCTATAGATACATGCCCTTACTGTGCATTAACTCAGGCTAATGGGCCAATGCTCATTAAAGCACCCTGTGTAGCTGCGCCCTTAGAGAAGCAAAGGATTGAATGATGCAGCATATTCATGATTTCATTTTGAAACTGCATTTAAAGAACACCTCCGGTTCCTGAGCCTTGCCATACAATACACTGGTCTCCTCTTTTCTGAGCAGCTCCTTTCCCAGCAACATCTCTGACTACCCTAGTTCCTGACCCCGCCTTTGGTTTGCTCCTGGATTTCAGCCTTTGTATTCTCACCACTGACCTGATGCTCACTGCTGACTCTGGCTTGGCTTGCCCTCTGACCTCACCCAGTAGATTACCCTTCAGACTCAGTAAGTAGGTTTCTGATTCCCAGCTTCTGACTGTGGCTTGGCATTTTGGCTCCTGACTTGTGGCTTCTGACCCTTACCCCTGCAGCCCCCAGCTTCATAACCATCTCTGCTCACTAGGCCAGCCAGTCTGGTGGACTGTGACAGCTATCTCCCTCACAGACTGAGGTACAATTTGACTGCATAGCACCACCATACTTGCTCTTTTCAAGTCCTTAACTGGACTAAGCAATCACGAAGTCTGACTACGGTCTTTCCAACTAGATGAGTTTCCAGGCACAGCTCTCCTTGCTCCACTACCTAATAAAAGGACTTTCATTTCCAGTACTGCCCACCCAGTCACTTCTGAGCACTGAATATGCTTGAAAGTGAAATGTCCATACACAGTCCTACAGAGACACCTATTCCCTTTCCATCATATGTAACTTACTATGCTCAGCATGGCAGCAAACCTTTACCAGGCTCCACATATTTCTTTTTACCAAAGCAATACAGTTAGAGAGAAAAGGAGGCCAGGCATGCAATCTGAATGCTGCATGGTTTTCTCCTTTTGCTGCTGCCTGGCTTCCTAGTACCTCTTCACTCTCCTTTGCATTGACCTCTTCCAGCAGTGAAGTCAACAGCCGTAGCCACACGCACAAGACGTGCAATGACAGCAGTAGGACTCAAATGCCAGACTGGAATATATTACTCCAACAGTGTCATCTGGATGTAAGACTAACTCCTCTGCTCATTGTAGTGCAGTTGTAGGTCTGCCTTTGTGCTTGACTCTGGGTCTGATTTTTCCTTTATACGGTGTCGTTTTGACACAGCTTTGTATTGGGTTGTTAAAGAGACTGTAACAATTGGCCCTGGTGCAGGGTTATCTTTGGTGTTTGGAATCCTGTTGCTTTTGGATGAACATTAGATTAAAACTCAGCGTCTCTTTGAGAAGCAGCTAATTTCACTGAAGTTTGTTTTGCTGTCCTGCCTTTGAGTTCTGTTCACACATAAGTACATGAGCTATTCTGAACTTGACAGGGGGCAGAAAATATTTTGTCTTTGCATAAGTAAAATATAGATATCCTTGAAAACAAGGACTGATCCTGCCTCAAATCTTTAAGGCCTTACTCCAGACCAAATTCTGCTCTTGGCTATACTGTTATAAACTAGGAGCAGCTCTGCTGACAGTATTAGCATTCTTCCAAATTTATACCAGTGCAACATAGAACAGAATTTGAACCTCGCTGTTTATGGAGTGGGGTGCAGTGACAAAGCAGTTAAGATGTCTTGCATAAATTAAACCCCACTCTGCAGTCACACTGAAAACCACTCCCAGTCAGTTCAGTCAGTGGGTTCCTTGTCAGCCACACTTGGGCATCAAAAACACCTGGATGTAACACCCACCACACTACTCCTTAGTTGGCTATAGAAGCTGGTGTCTTATCCATGCTAGTCTGATGGACCATTCAGCTCAGGCAGACCTTTGGTTTTATCCGGTTGTTACTCAGGCTATCATTTGAGAGACAATTTGTCCTGAATTTGGAGTTTGGCCCAGTGACTTGAGAACATTGGAGACTGAACAGAGAATTCGAAATTTGGCTCAAGGACCTGATTTCCATACTGCAAGTCATTCCCATTGACTTCTTTGCTTATGCCTTGCAAAAATCACACCTCGGGATATTAGAAAATTATAGAAAGTGGACCTGATCCTTTTTGCATTTTAGGAAGGAGCCTCACAGCTGATAAAGGCAGAGTCCATGAAATCAGAATCAGGCCATGCATTTTCATGCAGAAGAATATTTCCCAATGGTGTTTGTGTTTGGTTTTCAGAAGGGGAGCTGCACCTTTCATTTGTCCTTTGAAGATTATTTTTGCTTTGTAAAAGGATTTTAAAACACATATAAAGAAGAGAAACCCAAGGTTACAGAATGGAAGCTGAGATTCTATCTGTTTACTGAATGATTCTGGAATACAATAACACATGGACAGTTGTATGCTTAATCATTCACTCTTACAAGTGGAAGGACTGCTTGATGGAAAAGCTTAAAGATATGAATGTAGGAGCTGGGTCAGGGGAAAGAAAAAAAACCCAAGGAACAAAATAAGCATAAAATGTAAACAAAATTCTGCTAGGAGTATTTGTAGTGACAGATGCTTTAGTAGATAGGGCAAAAAATATGTTCTTTTCTCCTAAAGGGAAATAGGTGGAAGTCTATCAAATAAACTTTGTCCTGGCATATTTTATTTTCACATGGAGGAAAAGGAAAAGATCTTTTTTGTTGTGGGATTTTTTCCTTATACTGTTGTTTCCCTTTTTGCCATACCAGAAATAAGATCATGGCAGATAAGCTATGCCAAAAAAAAGAAAGAAAGAAAGGGAAGGGTTGGGGGGGGAAGGTTACTCTGAGTATCAGAGAGGGGGCTAATTGTCAAGGTTATATCTCCAAAGATGATTGATGTGAGGCTGGGTTTTTCTGTCAGCCTGTCACAAAGCAGGAATGTTTAATGTTCTCATTATTGGTTACGCTGTTGTGTATATTTCTCTGTCAGCACTGCGGACCCATCTGAACTGCCAAGGCACTTCAAAGCCCTGCAGGTCATTTATCATCCTCCTGACGCTGCGAATGTTCAGCCTCAGCTGAGTGCCAGGGATTTGTTATGACTTGAGAGCCAGCTGACAGACAGGTCTGCTGCAAAAAGGATTCCTTTTTGTCACACTGCGAAAACATCAATGTTCCTATAATGGCCTACAACTGTCAAAGGGGACTGCCACCTGACAGTTGTGTGGTCTCACTAATTTGTAGCCCGGTGACTTGTTTCCTTGAGTTTAGATTCAGTTACAGTGTCACATACAAACAGGTCACCATCTGTCGTCCTGTGCCAGGGGGCACATGACAGAGGTGGGGAGAGAGAGGAGGAGACAAAGTCTGGTGGGGGGGAGCAAGGGAGAAAATAAAAATGGTTATGCAAATCAAAACCACATCTTTATTTCTCAGCCTGGTTTCTAGCCTAAGACTCTGTGAATCTCTGGAAGTTGTGATGAAAATCAAGACAAGGAAAGAAAGGACCTTGCAAACAGCCAGAGCGAGCGAGAGAGAGAGGGAGAAAATATCAGGGCTTTGTTTCCTTTCCCAGGCCATGACATGATTAATCGTTTTCTTCTGATCTAATTTTGGAACATGAAAAACAGCACATTTGTCTTGAAGAAAAATGATGTGCCGTACTGCGCAGATGGAAATTTCGAGCAATGAAAAAGATTAAAGTGAAATTCCACTCCTTAGACCTAATCATGAGTTGTAGATTATTCTGTCGTTCTAACCAGATGGTAGGCTTGATTCCACAACCCCCTTCTTATATTAATGAATACTAGACTGTTATATTTGACTTAGGTAAGTGAAATGTCTATCAAGCCTAATGGACTGCCAGCCAGCATAACACATGTTGTACCACTGAGGGTCCTTGCTGCATTTTTCATGTTTTATACTAATGTAGAACATTTTGTTTCCTACTGTTTTCCATCATTGTCACTGTTTGCTAAATATTTTCACATGTAGGGGGAAAAAAGTAAAAAACTTGTGTCCAGAGCTAATTTCCTCACGTTGGTCGCAGCTATAATTCTACAAGTAAAACAGTCACCCGAAGCAATGCATACAAGAACTCAATAGTAACTTGATTAAGTTCCCAGTCAACAAGACTGCACTAGGCTGTATGTTAACAAACCTAATTATAGGCAGCATGGTGATAAATTGTGCTGAGTGCGTGTAGCACATCTCTGAGGTCATGTCTAGAAAAGAAGTTTTTGCCCCAGGGGACAGGGATGGGGTATCATTTCTAAATAAGTAAACTCAGGTTCACTAGTGTTTCCCATTGGGTTGCTTTCCACTTGCTGACAAACATTATTCTACTAAGAGTGTCCTAAGGGATCCTCAGGAAACTAGAAGAATGGAGAACAGAAAGGTGAGCATTTAGGGAATTCTCTTTAACCTTGCCAGTTGCACAATCCTGTGACATTTATGTTTGGTCTTGTCAGACTGCTGGGTGTTAATAACAGTATGTTAGGATGGATGCAACTCCATGTGTCCAGACTCCAGCCTTATCATTTGAGGATTTAGTTGAGCTAGTTTAGTATTTGTCATGTCATGTGTACTGATTGGGATGAGAATACTGGATCTCTCTTCCTTGTACATAAAGCAAAAGGTAAAAAATCTCTTGCTTTTCCCCTTTTGAGAAAGCAACAGATAGGCCATTGTTACATTCAGCATCTGTATGAGTGTATAAAATTGATTCTGTCATAGAGTACACTACCAGTTAAAAGAAACTTCTGTGTACAGAGCTAATTTTAGCCTTGGAAAGAGTCAACAGGATGCACAGCCCAAGTCATTTTTTACCCAGGGGAGAGAAAAAGGACTAGAAACTTGAGTAGTCTGGCAGGAATTACCCAGATTTGGGCTTATTAAAAAGTAATAGGGTAAGACTGTAAATTTGAGATGCAACTATGCTGAACAAATCCTGATGAAGAAAAGCAAGGGATAGACCATATACCTTTTAATCATGCAACCAGGATTTTGTGGCAGAAGAAGAAAATTGTTTGAGACTGGAATGAATTGCAGGCTTATGCCCCTGCCTTAGTGTCGGTAAAGAAAAATGAAAAACCACTATATCTTAAGGGCCAAGTCCTGGAATTCCTTACACAACAAAGCTACTATTGCAGTTAACAAAAGTGAAGATTTTTGGACTGGACTGTAGAAACACACTCCAAGCAAAACCCCAGAAATAAATACCCTGAGCTTTGGAATGTCCAGCGGCAGAGCCAACTCTGAATTCTTGCAGTTTTCGCCTGCTCCTGTTATATGTGCATTTATATTTGGGGACAGGTAAACTGTTTAAAAACAGAACACTTTGGACCTTCTCCATAACGAATGTTATCCACGCTGAAAGCAAACCTTTTGGGAGGATCAAATGATAGCTCTTCACATTGCTTTTCTTTGTAATTAATCCTGACTTTGCTCTGTCATTACCTTGTTGGATCTATCCATGAATGGAGAAGCTGAAATGCCAGCAGTCTGTTTTCACCATGGTTGCAGTTTGGGTGGATTTAGATGCTCTCTTTACTCTTCTCAAAGCTTGTACTTATAAGAGCAGTGTTTTCACTGGTGGTCTTTCTTTGCACAATTTTACATCACCGCATGTGCTAATTCATTTGAGGCTCAATTCTGATTTGGCCCGTGCATCCACACAGTTTACCCACTAATGTCTCTATACAGACAACCAGAACACTGGGAGAGAACTGTCTTCAAAGACAACTGCTTACCCTCTCCATGAGCCACATTCATTTGAGTTAGCCTGAAAAGGAAAGTGAGGTCCTAGTGGTAAGGGCTGGTCAGTGCTGGATTTAGGCTTAAACTACTTAAACTACAGTTTAGGGCCTAACAATATGAGGGGCCTCTAAATAAGAAGAAAAGCAGACTCAATATCAAGTTTTATAATAATCAGTTGGTAGATAAAGGAGATATGGGGAAATGATTCTCTAAATATGGACATGTTCATTCTAATATGACAAAATATACATACATTGGATTCTTTTTATTGTATGGGGCCCCTTAAACTGTACATAGCCTGGGGCCTCAGCATGTCATAATTCAGCACTGGGGCTGGTGGCAGACTGCTTCTCCACTGCCATGAATGTTGTTAGCTTACATTGCACCTAACTGAAGTTCACAGCTGTGCAATTTTTGCATGACAGTAACACAGGAAACAGACTTGGCTCCTGCTCGCCACTTGAAGTGGAGAGCACCTTTTAAACTATGATTTTGGGCTGCTGGAAATGAAGACAGCATATTTAAAGCTGAGACTAAGATGTTTCTTGTTGAACTGTTAACAGTGGTAATAGATAATCCTGCCTGATTCCCACTTTTTTACTGTACAGAGTGGCCATGTACAATTCTCAGCATTAACTATGCTAAACTATTTGTGAAAGCATATGGTGAAGTAGGTTTGGGATCCTGTAAGGGGGTATTGTCCTGTTATGACCTTGACGCATGTCAACCAGATCAGGAAATTCATAGACATTAGGGCTGGAAGGGACCTTGGAAGATCACTGAGTCCAGCCCCCTGCCCCATGGGCAGGAAGTCAGCTGGGGTCAAAGGATTCCAGCAAGATAAACATCCAAATGTCTCTTAAAGGAGCCCAGAGGAGGTGCTTGCACCACCTCTGGAGGCAGTCTGTTCCAGGCCTTGGGGTCTTGGACAGCAAAAAAGTTCTTCCTTATGTCCAGCCTGAAATAGTCTTGGAGGAGTTTGTGACCATTTGACCTTGCCATCCCTTGGGGCACTTTGGTGAACAGGCATTCTATGGATGCAAGCCCAGGAGCCCCTTGAAGATCACAGATCATCTCTGAAGGGATGACTGTGGTAGCTGTTTCCCCTCTCTCTCTTTCACCCCACTGCAAGAGCCTACACTACACAAAGCTACTCTCAGATGCCATCTGAGAAGATGACTATATTAACCCAGCTTAATCATAGGCTTAGCCCCTCAGGAGCTAGCACAATGGGACTACATGTGACCAACATGAGCTAAACTAAGGGGAAGAAGGAACATCCTATTTTTGGTCACCCTAAAAGTGCAAAGTTATCTCACAAGTGTTACTCTGAGGGAGAAAATCTTAACTTTCTGAAGTTTTATTTCCATTGTATATAGATGCGCTCCATCTCCAATTGCAAGCAGATTTGTCAGATTTTTCTGTTGTTTTTTGGATTAGTTCTTGGGTTCATTTTGATTTTTTTTTTTACAGGTGGTCAAGCAGCAGTGACATGTGGTGTGATCTAATACAAGCTACCCCTTCTGCCTTGCATATTCATTCCCATCCTGATATCACATGCCACTTCCAGAAGTATTCAGTTCCTCCACATCTTTCCCTCTGACATTTTTCACTTTCTTCCAAGGTCTGAATGTTTTAAGAGCCAACAAATCCTAACTAAGATCCAGAAAGAAATCAAGGACTTGAGCATCAGCAGCTGAAAAGTTCTAGTCTCCCATAGTGCCAAAAAACAGGTAATTGAAAGTAAGAGTAGTTTTGTGTACATGTGCATTCTCAGCCTGAGTCTTATAAGCATAATGCCAGTGTTTTTTCAAATGCTGAAAGATTCTTTCAGAAGCAATAACCTTTCTTAATGTTTTATTGAGCATTTAGGCTAATTACTCCATAATCTGTCCATAAATGGATTCCTCCTAGTTTGTGGTAGGAATTACACAAGTTAGGGGGCAATCTTATATGAAAGGTGAAGGTTGCAGAAGTATAAATGAAAATGACTGCATTTTGTAAGATTTTTCCCTACTGTTTTAAATATTTGGCTTTAACTTTTTCTTCATAGAACTGGATATTCTAAAAGAAAATCCAAGTCCGGATCTACTTAGTAGTGCGGTAAGAGGAAGCAGCACCCAATGCTGTCAGTAGTCAGACACCACCAGCTTTTGCATCATCAAATCTAATGACATGAGTAGATTTGTGTTGGGTCTTTATGTAGGCTAGAGCCTTTTGTACCAAACACACCAGGTCCTGTGGGAAATAATGTTGAGAACTCAGTAAATTGAGATCTTTCTGCTGGGTAATCCAGAGCCTCCTATTTGGTGTGCATGGAGCTTACTACTCATTGAGATGTAACCAACAATGGTTTTTACTAAACAAGGGAGTACAGCCTAATGTCCTTGTCCAATGACAGTTTGAATCAGTATATCTGTCTGGTGCTAGACCTGTTGCATAGGCCAAGAGGAAAGGCAATGTGAATGATGCTCCACAGCAGATGCTGGGTAGAGCTAGATGTGTTTGGCCTTTTGTACCAAGAGCACACAGAGTGCGCCTCCTACCAGGGACAGTAGTCGATGAAAAGGAGAGGAGGGACAGGACAGGAAGGGCATTTCTCCCTCTCTTATCCTTGTCTTTGCACCTGCCAAGCCCTTATGCCTCAATAAAGCTTGAGGGATATACCCTTTAGCTTCTGCTAGGCAAAGAGTTCTTTACTTCTTGCTCAATCTAAATACAAAATAGCTTCCCAATGTCACCATTTATCAGTGAGACAAAAAAAGTCTCTGTTATGCAGGATCAAGTTTCCAAAGCATTTGGAGATCCTTCTAGAGAGGATGCTAGTGATGATATACAAGCATTCTTTTAGCTACATTTTTTGCTTATATAAAAAACAGGAAACCATCAGACTGACCCATCAATTAATTTACTGTATTTCATGGTGTATTCATTAAGTTTTGATGCACAATTTTTAACTCTTAAAGTTCAGGTTTGACTTATACCATATCACCATCCCCTGCAAGTGGCACTGGGCTCAAGTATAAAGTGCTGAGCCCTGTCCCTTGCGAGCGGCACTCAGCTGGTGTGGCTCTGGCAGTGCCATTCGAAGGGATGGGGATGTACCAGCTGAGCACTGAGCCCGGCACCACTTGCTGAAGATGGAGATAGGGGATGGGGGCCAGGCTCAGACCTTGGCTGATGTGACCCCATCCTCTGTGAGCAGTGCTGTCTGGGCCACGCAAGACAAGTACAGAGCCTGGCCCCATCTGTTGCAAGCGGCGCTGCCAAGTGCCAAGCACAGCCATGCCAGCCAAGCACCAAGTCCAGTATTGGTCACAGGTGACAGATCTGCAGCACCACTCACAGCAGACAGGGCCACACTCAGTGCTCAGCTGGCACAACTCCATCTCCTGCAAGAGATGGGGCTGTGCCAGCCAAGCACTAACCCATTCCTTGCAAGTGGTGCTATAGTATGTGCCCACCCCCCCTGGGTGCTTGGCCCGTAGTAAGGGAAAGCAGGGGCTGGTATAAGTCAACCCCATCTTTCTGATCCAAAAAGTTAGGTCAACTTATGCACCAAATCTACAAAATTCCTAACTTTTTGGATCATAAAGATGGGGTTGGTTTATATGCCATGTCAACCTATACACTGTAAAATATGGTAATACCTGGAATTTAATCCCAGAATAGATGTTGGGGGCTTAAATATTAGCCATTGGAATCAGTTGCTACTCACTCACCCTGTTTTATGGAATGTGTGTTACTCTTTTGTTGACTTTTACCCATTGTAATGACTGAAGCCAGAAAATACAGGTTAGGGTTGAGGTTTTGATAGCCAACGAAAGGATTTGAACACACAATTCCAATTAATCTCAGTGAAAATTGTTCAGATAAATCCCCCAGTCATCTCGGAAAATATCAAACCAGTCTTTCATGTCACATCAATACCATAGTGGCAAACTTCCAGTAACTGTTCTTTAAAAATAAACAAACAAAGAATTCACACACCCTGATGAATCTTAGCATAAAGTTATGAGGACAGATGATTAGATTTCCTGTAGTGGGATTTTATTTTTCAAACAAAATGCTCTATAGTTTTTGAAACCCAATATTCCAGAAGAAATACAGTAGGTCTGAAATTCACATAATGAGAAATCCATAAGTCTAAATATTTGGTATTTCACATTTGCTCACTTCCTTAGGCTAATATTTCTTTAGCATGTTTCCAATTTTTTAAAAACTGAACTGGTAGTCATACTTTTGAAGGTGATGATTTGCAAATGATGATTTCCAGCCCACAAGCCTTTGTATGTACAGCTGAATGTCCATCAAGGTGCCTCAATGTGGCATTAGCAGTGAACAGTTATCATCATTCAAAATGTAGTCTGACAGCATTTCAATCAAGTCACTTTTCAACACCAGACATCAAATATACCTAACGTATCTAGTGCTTGCTCTACTCATGGAATGGCATCCAATATGCCAGTGTCAAAGCCTGGTGGGTAGAGCTTATGTGCAGTCCTCTTCAAATCCTGAGTACAGGAGTAATTGGAAATTATGCTCATGAGGATTCCCATTTCACTGAAAATGAGGCTGGTAATGTATAACACCATACAAGCCACTAACTGGTAATCTTTGTCCTTCCCCTTTGTTCTTAGTCCTCAGGACATATGTGTCCACTACAACTCCAAGGCCATCTCCTTAATTTAAACTGCAGAGATTAACAGCTATAGCTCTGAAGGTTCCTAGTCCTTAGCTAAGATCATGGCTATCACACAAATAAAGTCTTAGTTTTAGGTGCTTGGTAAGAGCTTCCTCTATCTAGAGGAAGTGTGAAATTCACTGGTCAACATATGCTACATTCTCCCCCTCTGTGTCACATCTACGGAAGATATTAATCTTATACAGCTCCAGCTCCAGAGCTTGACCTATGCCTACAGCTCTGGTGGCCTCAGGTCAATCTCAAGATGGCAGTTGTCAAAAGAGCATATTAGCCCTGCCCCAAGCTAAGGACTTCATGTTTCCTACTGCAGGTGGTCCTCGTCTCAGTATGAGAAGTATAGCAATTACAGCAATTGCAGCACAAGGAGGATGTGGGGGTCTCACATAAGGGATGGAGTGCCTCATAATAAATGAGGGGATAAAAACTTTGGCCTGCTGCTTGGACTAGATAAATATATTATTTAGTTAATGTTGAAGAAAGGTTAGGGCCTGCTTGTTATACACCTTTTTGGCATGGCTAATGGGCCATGGAAAAGCCTGTGCTGAAAGCCTTTTGTCACAAAAATAGGCAGAGGGGATGGCAAGAGAAATTCATCTCTCAGTAGCCTGGTGTAATAACCCTGAAGCCCTATTAATAATAGGATTTGTGCCCTGCCTTGTTCAGGAGCCTGAGGGGAAGGGAAGGCACATGAACTTTCTGCCCTGCAAGAACTGCATCCAGGAGTTTCCTTGAATTCTAATAAGTACAAGATTAGAGGGATCTATCCAAACAAAGCAAGTGTACATACATATGACAGCAGCCTGGAAGAGGTTAAGGGTGGGCTTAATTATCTCCCCAAGCTGTGAGCAAGTAGCCAGTTAAAACAGCTGCTTAGATGACTTCATTCAGGCAGAATAGGTGGAGAGGTTTTAAAGGTTTGTTTTGAGAGAAGCTACAGTCAGGGTAACATTTGAAGAGAGACTATCAAGAAAGAAAGGTAGGAAGTGCTAGGGAAGTAGTGAGGGATAAAAAGGCATAGCTGTTTAAAATGCAGTTAGGAATTCAAAGTGGATTTCCTAGTCTTCCTTTTTGAAAGGGAGGTGATGGCCCTAGCTGTAAACGGAATGAGAACTGGTGAGCCTCAATTGTTGAGAGGTCAAAGACAGATCTCTAATCCTCTGGGTGATTTTGGGTGTGAACTTGAATTTCCTGGTGTCCTAAGAGAGGTAAGCCCTCTAACTACACAGGCAAAACGTCATGGGCAACAAAGGGTTCTTATGTTAGATTTATCTCTGAGAATGCACTAGGGGCCAAGGTGTTTACCCATCCTGGGAAGATGTAGTTATTTGTATTACAGTAGTGCCTAGATGTCCCAACAGTACAGAGAGAGAGAGTGTCCCTATCTCAAAGGGTTTGCACTTGGGGTAAATAGCTAAGACCAAGAAAGCATGGAAGATGATTCCTACTGGACACAAACAAAAGTAAGACATAGTAAAATTAAGGGGCAGATTTGTAAAGGTATTTTAATACCTAACTTCTGAAATTCATGCATGTTAGGTACCAAAATATCTTTTTAAAATTTGGTCCTTGCCCAAGATCATCTAGGTAGGCTGTGGCAGAACTTGGAATTTGACCTATAACTTCTGAAGTCTAGCCTGTTGGTTTTTTTTAAATATGGGAGCCTCACTCTCCAGTGTGTGCTCCCAGTTCTGTCAGTAAATTCACTTGTTAAATTCAGTTGTTAGTGAGTTCAATGGAATAAAAGACTGGGACAGTAGGAATAGATGTGAAAACTAAGTGTTATCAATCTTTGTCCTGCCATCAGTCAGATAAAAGCTTTAATTACAGGCACAAAGTCATACAATTACTTGCTGTTTACTAAAACCTGCTTAAAATGAATAAATATCTCTGGAAATCACTTACTGTGCTTAAATTACTCTCACAAAATTAATACAAATATTTCTGAGTAAAGAGAATAGCCATACAGAAGTGCATTACTTGGTAAATGAATTCATTAGTATCCAATTACAAGAAATTGCTATCAATTATTAAACATTACTACAACTTGCTTGGAGAATGGATACATTCTTTTCACTACTACTAATAATTTCAATTACTAACCTTATGTACTGGCAATTTTTTTCCTTTGGGTGCTAATTTATGTTGTGTCTATAATATATTATTATACTTAGTGCTAGTCTTCAGCATTTTTGTTTTGGGTATCACTGTAGTACAGATTAACTTTATTTTCCAGTGTTTATTTCCTAGTTACTAAGCTGAAATACAGGCTGTAGGTGTCTCTCAATCAGTTAGGATCAGACACAGGAGGCTTGGTGTATTTCTTGTTGCACAATATACACTCCTCCACAGTTTCCTAAATCATGACTAAAGAGCTTATTTAGGCCACCTTTTCCCATGTCACTGTTTTTCATGCCATGCCTATTATTGTTAGTGCAGTCTTTCTAAAACTGGTCTGGTTGCCAGCAGGTCCATTCTGCTGCCCCTTAGCAATAGATAAGTCTTTGAGCAAGAAAATGTTAGTCTGTCAAATAGTTTCACATGTAAACTTTACGTAGAATCCTAATACCAGACTGTTAGGCCATGACCAAATAGCATTTCAGTAGGCTTTTATATGATGAATAATAGCCGATAGGCTTGCTATATAAACTGGCAAGACAGCAAATAGTCATTTGCTAATATATGCTGTGGATTGCTGTATGGTCTTTTATTTTTTTCTCTCCATAATATTTATATGGCACATCACAAACCCATAGACTGACCCACTAAATACTTTAGGCCTAATCTAAATATAGAGTTGCACTGTTTTCATTGAAGATGTGATTTAAAACCAGGTTAGCTAAACTGGTGCCTCTCCCCCAGCACTAGTTCCTAAGTCATTTTAGAGCCAGGAGAACCTTTATCAACATCTTTGGCTGAAGTCATTCCTGACTTCAAACAGAGTTCCTGAGGCTATGACAAGAACAAGTATAGTTCTTTGTTTCTGGTGGGGGCATTGATCAATTATAACACCTGTTACCTTCCTCATTTTTCCTTGTACTTTGAATGTAAAGATTTGAGTGTTGTGCTTGTAAAAATTGCTATGTGGATTGTTCAAGCAACACAATGGGGTGAGAGGGCAGCAAGTTTTCCCAATTGGCTTCACTCACTGGCCTCACAGCTGGCCTCTCCTCTCATGACAAGCAAACACAGTTAAGATTCAATGTCTGTTCCCTCCTTCATTTCACAGCAGAGATGGTTAGCTAGGTGCCAATTGCAATAAGCTGTGGGGGCAGGAGCTCTGTTACTCTCTCATGGACTCCTATGTGTGACTAAACACTTCCAACTTGTGTCATGGATGTGAGAGCACAGTCATCAGATTTTAATCACTTTTGCCAACCCACAAGTATCAATTTTCAGTTGATGCTGAATAATTCTTTTGCCCCAAAATATTATGTTGCTAACTGGGATTTGCATAAAACTTTATTTTACCTGTTTTAGTTCTTAAATACAAATTACTTTTTGGAAAGCAGTTTGATATGTTCAGATGGAAAATCTCATATTATAATGTTGTTGTTAGAGCTGTGGGAATACTACAAAAACTTCTGTAACTGGTTGAATTTAGAAATCACTTTTTAGGCATTTGTGCCTGTAACAGGGTGGTGTGTTCCTTTAAGAGGAAACCAGACAGCCTTGTTGAGAGAGCCTAGGGGCAAGGCATTTGGTTAGGCAGGGAATGTTGCTAGGAGCTTTAAAAAACTCCCAAAGAAGTAGGCAGGAGAGAGAGAAATAAGCTTTGAATGCAACCTTTTGCCAAAAGAAAGAGGCTGGGCTACTGTGCTTTGAGCCAAAGCCATAGGACGCCTTCTTGAGTGCTCAGGATAGGGCCAGAAGGGTTTTGATTTATTTGTTGGCTTGTTTGTTGCATGAAGATAGGTACTTGAGAGAACTAGCTAAGGAGCTCGCCAGGGAGCAAAGCCTATATGAAGAAGCCAGCAGGTTATGTAACCCACTTACAGGACCACTTAGAGCCCTATGCCATCTATTATTGTGCTCATTGATGTAGTACCAAGAAGCCCCAGTCATAGACTATCACCTCATACTGCTAAGAGCTGTACAAAGCAGAACAAAAGCTGCTTACTGCTCTGATAAATTTAGTCTTTTGGACTTGCTTTCCACAAGCAATCAAGTTGAGGTCTTGTTTGTTTGTTCATTAGTTCCTTTTGCCTTCATGCTCCTAGAAAACATATTTGGAACCCAAAGTTTTAATTATTCACTGGTAGCAGAGGTTTTGCATGTCAGTATCTGTAGACCTGATCCAGGCTAGGTATAAATGATTGGAAACTGGTCTATACCCATAACAGAACAGAAATTTGGCACACATAAGCTGGTTTAAAATGGCAAAACCTTGTCTAAGATTTGGCCCGTCCCCCCACGAGGGTGAAAATGTTCTGTTCACTACTGATCTAAGCTCTGCCACTTAGATAAAACTGTGTAACTTCCACTGATTCCACATTGGGCTTTTGGAATGTCTGTACCTGGCCCCAAACTCTATTGCAGTAAGTCATTTCAGTAAGTCCTTTGCTGCCATGGCAGTTTCTCTTCACTAGGACCTTAGTTCAGGGTCAGGCAAAATACAGCCCGTGGGCCAGATCTGGCCTGCCAGGCCACTATATCCAGCCTGCAGAGCCACTAAAAAATTTAGTAAATTAATATTTATTTGCCCCACCTTCCTGTCAAAGCTGGCTAATACCAGGGGCAGTAGGACCCAGAGGGAGCCCTCAGCGGGCTTGAGCAGCCCATCCCTGCCCACCCCCAGCCAGTTCCCTGCTTTCCTGCCCCTGCCTGCTCCAGCACCACATAGCTATGGCTCCTGGCTGCATCCCTGGACCACAGAGCATGGGACCAGGATGGTGAGTGTGCGTGTGTGTCTGCCTGCCTGACTACCTGCAGACACAGGGCCAGAGAGAGAGAGAGAGAGAGAGAGAGAGAGAGAGAGAGTGTGTGTGTGTGTGTGTGTGTGTTCATAGGGTGGGTCCCACATGCAGACCCCTCCATACACACATACCTACACCTCCCCTCACACTGCTATACACAAACCCCAGCCACCCTCCCCCCGATACCCACCCACACCCCACATACCCACACACCCATAGCCCCCACAAACCTGTACCCACCTGCCACAATATACAAGAATAAGACTTCATTTTAAGCTATTGTGAAGTCACCTATGCGTACATTACAAAAAACCATGCAACTCAGGACAAAAATATTTTTTGAAATCAAATTAATGAATGTTGTATCATAGTATCATAGTACCTAGGGTCAGAAGGGGCCTAGAGCAGGCCATCTAGTCTGACCCCCCGCCAATTGGCAGGAAACGAGTACCAGGGTCACAGGA
>JAGPOW010002742.1:41885126-41907294 GCA_030014935.1 Caiman crocodilus
GACAGCAAATTCAATCAGGCGATGGTCGCTGTCACCCAGGGAGTCTCGTACCCTGAGCCCTGCAACCAGATCGTCCCCCAAAACCAGGACCAGATCCAGAAGCGCATCCCCCCTGGTGGGGCCATGCACCTCCTGGACCAAGATGATCACTTTTTAGAATATAATTTGGTATTTTTCTGGTTCTAAAATGACAAAGCTCCTTGCTGAAAGCAGTACTTCCAGGGGCAAGGGGAGAGACTTCTGGTGGCAAAGGTCGGGGTTAGGGGGTGGGACTTCTGGTCACAAGACAGCAACCAGGGAGTGGGGCACCTGTCAAGGGGTGAGGTTACCCATGCAGTCCTTGACAGCTTGCCAAAACTCGGTAAGCAGCCCTCCACCCAAAATAATTGCTCGCCGCTGCCTTAGTTCATTGAAGCACTTACTTAAAGGCTTTGCTGATTCTGCCTGGGCACGTTTACATGTTCATTAATGCTCTGTAATAACACTGCAGTAACTTTAGTACCTGTAATATTCAGTGCCACTGAGCATTAGCTCAGATGAATGTTTTTTAGGTGACACTTAATGCTCAATGAACTAATCAACTGTGCATTAGCACATTAGCATGGTTTTTGCCAGCTATGCTACTAGTCAGTAGAATTAGTCCAATAGGCATTGAGCATTTTGTGTAGATGCACCCACTGAGGTCTAAGTCTTAGTGAATGCAGAAGCAGATAGCATATGTTATAAGGGCACTGCTTAATACAACGTGAGGAGGTGGACCTCAAGGAAGTCACGAGCCAGACAAGGAGCTGGTCACCACTTTCCCAATGAGGATTGAACCTGTACATTTTGGTGATCATGCAAGGATAATTATATGTGAGCACCATTATTTGTATTATAAGAATGCTACAAAGGCCTCAGTCCAGATCCAAACCCATTGTGCTAGGCACTACAAAAATACAGAAAAGCATAGTCCATATTTTGAGGAATGTACATTCATGGTATTTAGGCCTCAGATTCAGCAGGTGTTGGGGGCGGGGCACTGTTTATTGGTACAGCAGGTGGACAGGGTTCCCAACCCACCTTGTCAGATCTTTGTTGGGGAGGCAATATGGGATCTGATCCTGAATGACTGCAGTTGTTCATTTTTCATTGTAATGGGAGTAGGATTGAAGCCTAAATGAGTGAAGACTGGAGCAAGACCGAAGACACTTGCATAGTTATTGGGTGAGAATTATATTTAATCCTGCAGCCAAGTAATAAATCTCAAACAGTTTGATTTGGTTTGCCTAGCAATGGTGCATCAGATAAAGCCAGTAGGATTTAGAAAAAAAATGGTTTAACTTTCCTAAATAACTCCCCAGTCTTGCTTTCTTCCTGAAAAATTGTTCCCTTTTCCAGCTGGAGTGAAAGCCCTGGTGGCTTCCTCATTCTCGTCTCCTGATGACAGCTATAATCACCCAATCAAAGAAAACACCGAGTGCTTTATGTGACCAATCACAAGTAATCAACAATGCTTGTACAGTGACTGTTGAGTACTGTTTGCTACAAATATGTACACATAGAGGTCTAGATCAAGAAAAATTGTATAATAATTTTCCATAATATGTGAATATGAAGAACCATGATCTGCTTGAAGACTTGGCAAAGTTTGTGGATGTTAAGAGGTAAGCTTTTGCTCATCTCATTATGGAGTTAAATATTGCTGCATTAATTGAGTAAATTATTTGTTAAGAAGTGTACACTCAGCACTAATTATTCTTTGTTTCAGTTCAGTGCACAGAAAATGTATTCCACTGAATGGATCTATCCTTGCAACAGGTGTACATTTTGTTAGGTGTTTTCTTTCTGTCTCTGAAAAATTACACAGTGTAAAATAAGGCTTTAGTCCCCAAAGCTCCTCTGAGCATTTCCTTCCCTTAAAGCCCTAGGAAGTGAACAAAGCTTCCATCTGATCTACTAGTCATCAGAAAGTGACCCCAAATATGTTCGCCAGCCCAACCTCATTGTGTCCGAAGTGCTTTTACTATCTTATAAGTGAATACATAGCAGCTGTAGTGAATCATATTATATCAGGAAGGGGCAGAAAGTAAGAGACAATAAAAGAACAAGATTTTTTTCAAATTAATGAATCACAGAAGATGGATGAAGAAAATGAACATTAGAATTGTCAGCGGTGTTACTTTTAGGTGTGTCTGGAAATTTAGCAATGATAAAAATATATTGACTACACACCATGAGGAGCATATAAGATAAAGTGGAGATAGCAAAGGGTGAAAATGAACAAAGGGGAGGAATGGATGACAAAGGAAATGATGATGCTCATTGTTATAGATTAATTTTGTTTGGTCCTCTCTTAAAATGTCTATGGATGGTGTAATGAATGCTGGGCTGAAAGCTAGCTGTGGAAGCTTAAGCAAAAGAAGAGAGCTTTGAGGATGCATTACAGAAGAGGAAAACGCTGTACATGATGTAATCGTGGCCATGCAATTATAAATCAAACAGTAGTTTCTCTTGTGGAGAACTGCACAATGCATAAAGACTCAACAAGTTGGGGTCAAGGTTCAGCCTATGATCTGGTAGTAATGATTGTAGTGTCATTAACTTTAGTGACACTAGACTGGCTTATGCCAGTTGAGGATCTGGCCCCAAATACCATTCAACTATTCCTAGAATGTGGGATGAGTCACTTGTTCTACTACCTCCTGATCACAGAAGTGATTGAACCAACCTGTGATGAATCACAGTGCATTGAAGACTCCCTGGCTGCAAAAAGCACCCACTTTACTAGGAGGCTAAAATAAACTGTGCCAGATGTCCCTGGAATTAATATCAGGGTTAAAGAAGAACTAGAAACAGTCCCCAGGATACATGTATAAAATGGGACAGAAAAAGCAGAGCATGGTAAACTCATGGCTTCCTAGTCAACCTATTAACATTACCCTTTTGATTCCACCTGTTGTTTCTGTATCTTCTGAATCCCATCCCCCAAAGATGGCACAAATGTAGAAACTTGCTTTTTCTGGTCAATAGGCAATATTTCAGTCCTGAGCTCTTGCATATCCTCCTTGTTATTCGTATTAATTTTGTGCTTTCACTTTTTGGTGGATCATATAGATGGTGAGAGAGAGCTGAGAGACAGATTTACACTTAGATTTATTAGGAAATTTATTTTCCTCCTCTGGGTTGACATCAATAGAGTTTGTTTCCATTCATTCCATCAGAAAATGCACCCTGAGAAAGTATGAAGTGGGTCCTGATTGCAGTTCTTAGTTCTTGCAGGTCACAACTCTATTGTTCTCAAACAATAAAGATATATAAACAAAGCCTGCCTAGAAAGATCGTAAGTTATGACACTGCAAAGGATTATTTCAAAAGCAAAACAAGCCAGAAGAGACTCTTACCCAGGCTAAGGCTTTAAAAATACTTAAGGTTAAATTCAGGCCTAGAGTGAGGCATAGATCCATTCAGCAGTTAGGCCCGCTTCCCCCCGCCCCAACCCCACTACCATGGTGTTTACCCCCATTACATGTTTCTCATGAAGCAAATATGTTTAACGGTAGGTGAGAAATCAAAAATAAACGCACATGTATGGAAAGTTAAGATTTTGATTGCTATTTTTGTCTTTGTGGCTACTCGCATGCTTAAAGTCAGTGTACATTTGAGTATTTTGCTAACTGAGGACCTAAAAGATACTGTGCATGGTGTGCTGTGACTCCTAATTACAATGCTAATCATAGTCATTTTATGTTGCTTTGCACTCCCCTCCTCTGTCTGTCTGTGGCCATCTGTTGTTGTTTCTCATCTCAAGTTTACTCCCGGATCCTGCAGACTTTTCTACATGTATGGTCCAATGGAAGTATTTGCTGCATGTAAATTTAATATACAAACATTTTTGGAGGCTTGTGAGCAGGAACTGTGTTTTCATGTTTGTGCGCTTAAAGTGCCTATCACAGGCACAGAACCTACATTGAGGCCTCCTGGGAAAAAGCAACACAAACTAATCATGAACAAATTAATAAAGTGTTAGATCAAAGGGTTCAAAGAAAAGCCACTTCTATTTGGGAAGATTTTGATTTATGGAATAAATTGGTTAAGTAAAATCACAAATAATTCCACTAAAATAATCTCTAGTTAATTTAGTACTTGTACATAGTTGGTGTATACTTGCATATTTATGCAGGTTCTAGATCTAAAGATTTTTTTGATGGGTTTGTGTTATCAGTGCTTTCATTCACCTCTTTGAAAATAAAAAACCTCCGTACTCTTGGAGCTGTTTTGTGAATATATTCTTTTTTCCTCCCACTTGGAGCTGCTGATCTCCTAAAAAGCAGACCTGTATTACTTTGTTATATGAGCTGTTAAAGTTTTTAATTTTGGTTGCTTGTGCCCAGAGGAGAAGTAATCAGTTATTAAGCTAATCAGCCTTATGCTGTAGTACATCAGTTTGATGAGGTTAGTGTTAAAAATCTGGCTTGTGTAGGTATGCACAACCTTCCTGTGCTGGTGAAATACAATGCTTTTCCATGAGAAGATCAATTTATTAAGTAAATTTAATCCTGGGGGGTTAAAGCATCAAGGGCATAAAACTTTCTAGATATGAGACCTCTACCTCTATAATTACGGCCTGCAAAGTGCTGCGATTTTAGGTATGCTACAATTAACTGACTCTCATTTGTTAATAATTATATAAAAAACAATTTAAATGAACACTGGATGGGTTCAAAAAAGATTGAATTCAAAAAGGGTCTTGAAAAAAGTTAGTTAATATGCAATGTCTGCTCAATAAATGTGCCAAGCATGTTTTTAAACAAAAAACAGGAAACCTGGATAGGACTGAAAAAAACCCTATGCTGAGCAGAAAAATACTGCAGTTCAGGCTTCTTGCTCAGCAGAGCTGATGCCAAGTGAGTCGCTTGGGATTATGTTAGTTCTCACCCAGAATTTGTCCAGTGTTTTTCAAGAAAGTGGATGTCAGAGTTTCCACATGCCAAGTTTGTTCTGCTTGTGGGAAGGGGGGAAGGGAGAAAAAAGTTCAGGTTTATCAAGCTGAAGTTTGCATTCTGCGTCCTTAATCAGTCTGAAGCTAATTAGCAGCTTCCACACAATAAGGCCACAAGTCATTAATCATAGGAGATACGAGCAGTCAGCCCCCATGCACGACATTTCAAGAAAAGTTTTCTCCCCCTCTCTCTCTTTTTTGTGATGTGCCTTCAAAAGTCGCAAGGCTTGCCTTTCATGGTCAATAGTGTGTGAAGCATAAGCCATGTCTTGATGTGACAGACAAGGGACCACTGTTCAAGGACCCATTGGACTTTTTGTTTTCATGCTGTCCTCTAATAGAATGGAGTCAACCAATGACTTTATTTGCTTTGGGTTGAAGCATAGTTCAGCTGGGAATAAAAAAAAGTTTTAACAAGTATGATTTTTGTTAAAGGAAAGTTAAAGGTTTTTTTACAAAGCTTCTTAGTTCATTCTATAAAAGTTACAATCCTTTCTTATGCTCAGCTAATGAGGAATGAAAGTCCTTTCACATGCCTAACACAGTTCAGTACAGTGTGTCTTTAAATCTAATTCTAACAGCCACAGACTAAACAGTATGAAAGCCCTGGAAAAATATAGTTTCTTGAAGTTATCAATCAGATTTCTTTCAAACAATTCTGAGTGATCATTTTACATACAAATCTTGCTCTCTTAGGTGACATTTAGGAATTAGATTAAGCCTTATGTTTTATTCTTTCCTGATCAATTTTAAGTCCTTCTTTCCCATCCTTAGTCATAGTATTCAAGCATCCAGCTTGACTGTTGCCTTCTGAAAAATATTCCCTGGAGAGGCAACACTGCTTTCTGTATTTTGCTTACTCCATTTTTTTCGGTATGGATGTTGGTATGAATGCTGCAATATAGCTCACTGGTGATACTGCTTAGTCCTCATTTGAAGGCCTCAATGGAGGCATACACCTCTGTTGATGGCATCATGCTTCAGGGCTGGGAAGATAATTATGATGCCAGAAGCGAGATTAACGTAGGAACAATCAGCAGAGGAGATGAATTTCTAAGTGTCGGAGATCTTGTGCATGTGCCAAGTCCTTCTTTTTTTTTTTGTCTAGATGCATACAAAATTGCTTGCTAGTAGACTGGGTTTTTCAGAGATTTCTCCAAAGCATTAGTAACTATGCTGTCATTTTGGCTGGCATCAGTTTTTGTTTTAAGTGAACTGATGGATTGTTGTTTTGTTTGTTCTCAGTCCTTCAGCAGTTCTCTTCTCTACTGTGCTTTTCTGCATCGAGTACTGACCCAGCCACCTGTTCCAAAGAGAGATGCAAAGTTTGGAGAGGGCCACTGACATTCAGTAGGCATAACTGGGTTCAGGTAATTCTTACATTTTTCCAGTGACACATGAGCATAGAAAGCAACCAGCAGGCTACAACCTGTCCCTCCTGTCCTTGGAAGCTGAAGCTCAGTCCCCACAGTGTATCTAAGGGGTGTTATTATGCAGATAAAAGTCAACTAAATGCTATATTAAAAAAATAAGAATGTGGATAAGCCCTATTCAGGACCACACAAATGATTTAAATCATTTCATGGCTGCTTTCTAGAGATTTTCAGAATTTGTTTGGATCTGCAAACCATTTTTCCTATAATTTAATCCCATTATTTCTTTTTAAAATTGGCAAGAAATAATGTCAACGCTCTGTACTAATGTTAGAACATGCCTTAAAAGACCCTATGTCATGTGTATAGTGGTGTAATATGATGCTCAAAAGGTCTTTGGATTCTGAGGATGGAACGATCTAGTAGGAGTTTCATCCCAAGCCTTTCTTTCCTATGCTTGTTAAAAGGATTCAGGGATCAGCCAGGACAGGGACGAGGGCCACTGAGGTCTTGAGTAACCAGGACCTTATATGCTGGATAAAAAGAGAATGTCCTTAAGTCAAAACAAGGACGAGACTGGAGGTGACTCTGTCAGGACCTCAGACCATAAAGTTTTCTTGTTTGTGACTGGGAGGAATGGCTTTGTTTTGAGACCATGTTTGTTCCTGAGGAAAAGCCAGGAAGATCTACAGGTATGCAATAAGCACCATTTTTTCCATTAGCATTTTCTGTCTTCTCCTTTCTTCAGTTGCCCTGTCATGGCCTATGAGCCTAAATGTTCCAGGTCAAATCAAGCTTTCAAAATCACAGTGTCTGAGTGCACTTGAGAATTAGGCAAAATGAGTTCATGCCTCATTCCTAGCAAAATGCCCCACATATAGACTTCTGCAATAAGCTCTATGAGCATGGAAAGGGCCATTACATTCCTTCTGTTGTGTCAGTGTAATAATAGATATTTTAAAAAGTACCCCCAGTACATCTTTAAACCAGAGACCATGACAACTTTTGAGACAGTGGTTATGGTCTAGTGTCTTAACTCATACATTTCAATGAGGAGATATTTTCTCTCTTTCTCTTTCATGCTAGTGGAGGGGGGAAAGTTGACATGCATCCACGAGAAACTGTAAAGGTTTGACTAAGCCTACACAAGCAAGGAAATGGAAAGTTAGGATCAATACTTCATCACTTCAGCTCATTACATTTTGGTTTTGTTACTGGTGTAGTCTCTAAGGGTGTGTGCATGTGAAACAGGGCCTTAAATTGAAGCAGTGGGTTTTAAAAAAACACCACTTCAATTTAGAGCTGATTAAATCCCCGTGTCATGCACACACCCTGATGACACCTGCCTCTCTGGCGGTGAGGGGGGAAGGCAAGCTGACAGCAGGCAAAGCGGTCCCTGGGCTGCGTGGGCAGGGCTGGTGCTTCCCTCCACAGTAGCTGTGGCCTCCCTGCCCCCACCCATGGCAGCTGCAGAGGGAAGCACTGAGCCCCCGCACAGCTCAGGCAGGCAGGAAGGCTCTGGGGGAGGAGGAGGGTGGAGATCAGGCTCACCACTTTTGTTGGGTGGAGCTGCCTTCCCAGGCTGCTGCCAGGCTGCCTGCAGGGCTTCCTGCAGAGCTGCACAGAGTCCAGTGCTCCACAGTGCTAGGTGCAGCAAACTAAAACTCCTTGAAGGAGTTTTAGTTTACTGCGCCCCAAATCACTTAAGGTGCATTATGCCACCGAATTTCCTACAGCGGCTGGAATTAGTGTGCAATACACTGCCAAGGCATGAAAACACCGACACCATTAAAGCGGTGCAAAAACATTCAGCCGCTTTAAAGTGTTGTGCACACACGGCTCTTGTTTCATCTACACATGACTTTAAGATCACCACTGTCTGGGGAATTTTGAGTTATCTGGACATCAGGATAGGTTATGCTTCAGCTTTAACTCTGGATCTCCCTGTTTTCCTTCAGTGTTACTGTAAAACTGTTCTTGGTGACTTATATGTATTAATGGCATTAATTAAACTATCAACAAAACTCAGTGGGAGAAAATGTGTCTTCTGAACTTGTTTCTTGAATAGGAGTAAATGCCTCATTAATCTTAAACATCAACCCAAGAACACAGTGTTTGTTAGATAGAATAATAAACGACTTTACAGGAAATACACAATAGCAGATGCTGGAATGCATCCATTCATTAGTCACTCTGCATAAATATGCCCTTATTTCCATGAAGAGACATTTAATGGAGGGCCAGTCTGACAAACATGCACAAGTCTTCACTTGCCTATTGAGAAATAAAAGGGAGAAAATGTCATACAGATTTCTCAGCTATACACAAAGAATCACACAACGTATTATGTGTGTGTTTATCCATTTCTTATTTTGCTTGCATCAGGCTGAAGAGCAGAGAGGGTAAAACTTCTAGGTGCTGTAGTCTGCTTTTCAAACCCATTAAGGAGGTATAGTTATATCTGTCGTTTGGCTATAAATTACATCTTATAACTGTGTCATCTCAAAGTTAGAGACCTTCATGATGATGAAGATTCAAACTCTGAGCCAGGGCCCATTAAAGTCAATGGAAAGATGTTTATATTTTGGAATGGTAGATGTTCATCATCATCATCAACATCATACGAAATAATAATAATGGCTAGTTTCAATTAATTTAAAAAATATATTTTTCATTACTGTTCCTTTTTTCTCTTGCTCTTTCATTTATTGATATGTATTTTCGTAAAATAACAAGTGGCAACCACCAGAACATGAAACATCTCAAACAAATGCAATCAGTCAAAAGAAAAGTTCACTGAATAACTTTTACAATAATTACCAAAAAAAAAAATAGACAGCACAATGATTGGTTAGTTTCCCTGCTTTTATCTAAACATCACCACAAGAGCAGCCTTCTTAAGAATGCTTGTCTTACAGGAATATTGGGGTTTGTATGGACAGTCTCTATCACTGGCAGCTGTATGCCTTGAGGAAGTTTGAATGATTAATTTTTAGTTTAGAAAAAAAAAAGACATATCAAGACTGTTCATACAGCTTTAGGTGATATTCCCATTTGCATCTGGATTCCATCTGCATTCTGAGGGCAACATTACCAGAGATGACAAATGCACTCTATGCCTTAGGAAAATGTTCTGGTGTACCCTGAATCACTTGACTGCATTCTGTACCAGTACTATTGCCTTCCTGGGACAAGCCTCCTTCCTCTCTAGCTGGTAGGAAAAGATCACTGTTTAAATATACTTACAGATAAATTATATTCTCAGTGCATTCTTACCAGTCATAGGAATTATTTTATCTCCTTAATATACAATTGTTTTCCACTAAAAAAGATAATCATGATATACTGCTAGTTGGCTTACCAAGTTGAACCAGGTAATATGAATGAATCTGTGAATGAAGATTTTTTTTGGAAAAATTGTCATGGAGATCTACTAGCCACAGGGGTTACTACAGATGTGTAGATGAGGTGCTGGTTGGTGACCATTCATGGAATGGGACATATCTGGCAGACATGGGAATATCTGCCTTTTTTTGGATCAGTATCAGTAGATGCTGCAGAAAGTTGCCGAAGTGACTTGGAAGATGGCACTCTTTTTTTTTTTCTAGGAAAAATTTTACAAGCTGCACACAACAAGTCTACTTATGTTCTGGTTCCAGAACCAGGGCCCCTGGCTTGATACCAACAGGCAAACATTGTGCATAAATAAAGGGCTCTACTGAAAGAATAACACTTAAGGATGAAGGCCTGAACTTTCACAAGTGACCAGAGATTTTAGATGCTGCAGGTTTACAAAACGTAAAGAGCTTGCTGTTTGCAAATGTTACGCATCTGAAAAAACAGTCCCCTTTACAGAGTAAAAACATAACCAGACACTTTTAAAGATTTATACTAAGATTTAATTTATACCAAGCAATAGTACAAACTTTGCCTAATAAAAAGAAATGCAGGTCCAAGCCTGTGATCATTTCCAATCAGTAAAGAGGTTAGAGGTGTGCTATTATTTTGGCCAAATTCCATTCTGGGGTAACTGATATTTTGACTATTTACATTTCCAATGTGGCTTCAAGGGGGTAAGATGCTTCCAGTGAGGGTGATATGTAAAAAGCTGAGGAGATGGAAGTTTGTCTTTTAAACACCTTGTAATGTCCTGCATCTATGATATCTATATTTGCATCGCAAGAGTGGCTTGCATTTCTGTAATCAAGGCCTTTCATTACTTTATTACTTTTGATTTAAGACCCAAATTTTCTGTCTCTCAAACTTTAGATAAAGACACATTTACTAGAATATGCACACAAAAGACTGGTGCATATAAGAGCGTTTTATTTATTTATTTTCTTTTAGCTCAAATGTAAGAAGCAGGTCCTTTTTAGAAAAATATAGGGTTTAAAGAGTGTGCCATATATTCAAAGGGTATCCTTTGTTAAGAGCCAAATTCTTCACTTAATTTACACCAGGTGCAATTCCTTTGAAGTCAGTCTGGTAAGCTCTGTGTTGATAAAATATGAAGTAATCTTTGGGATAAAAGTACATTGCCATATCTACCACTGGTCCCCTCTGGTCCCCTACAGCTGGAGCCAGAAGCTTGCATGGAAAGGCAGGGAAAAATTAGGCTTTAAAAAGGGAAATACAGTGGAAATCCTCTGGACTCCATCTGGAACAATTTTGTCTAAACAAAAGATCCAGATCTGCTCTCACTAAAGTCATGGCATACCTTGAGAGCAGTATTAAGTCCCATGTGTGGTCACACATGGAGAGACATGTTCATACAATGGCTAGAAAAAATAACAGAAAATTCTAAATAATCTCTTCCTCTTTAAGAATTTTTTTTCCCAGGCAAGGGTAAGTACTATAATAATAGAACCAAAACAATGGCCAAGAATCCTACTGCCTCACAGCACAGGAAAAGGGTAGGTGGCAAAGTGGTTTGGGGCCATTTTTGTACCTTCCAGATGCTAGGCTGCTCTAGGGGGTTGTGGTATAATTTAGAATAGCCCAAGGGATTCCCTCAACAGCCAGAACTGCTGAAGTGAAGAATACTTTGCTCTTTCTCCAACAGCAAGTTCCCATACTGGGGCTCTGTATGCCAGCTGCCTGTGCAGTCAGGGAATAGGAGCTGTAGTCTGGCTGTAGGTCTTTTAAGTAAGAGTGAGCACACACATGGTACCATTGCAGTGAACTCTTCTAAGCAATGACTATCTCTCTCCAGCACTTGGTACCCTGAGAGATCTGCTCTGTGTTCATTTGTATGTATACTTAAACTACATTCTTCAGGAACTAAGACTGCTGCTTGCACTAGCTTTAAGCTAGCCTTTGTGACAAAAAGGATGAAGTATATGTTTTTAGATTTGAAATCCTTTGGTTCCATGAGTGTAAAATCTTTGCAGAACAAATTGTAATTTCTTGCATGTTTGCATGTCACTTAGCGTGGACATTTAAGGAGCCTGGAAATAAAAATAAATATTAGTAGAAGAGAAGGAAGAACTGGCAAAAAGTTACTTTCCTGAAAATAAGAAATGAGGCATGGAAAGACAAAGTGATGGGCAGATCTAGAAAATAATTTTCACACACACAAAAAAAAAATTAAAAGCATGAGTCCTAATGTTAAATGTTTCATACGGATTTGAAGGTCTTATTCTTTTTCATTGAATCCAAATGGTAGTTTTACCACCGACTTCGCTGAGACCAAGACCAAGATTATAATATACTTTGCGAAAGCATAACGTACAGATCAAACTTGAAAGATTAAGACCTCAATGGCTATGTCTTTCCTACATGAGCTTTCAGGAAAGGGCTGGAGCATAGATTGGCTTCAAATAATCTTCTGAAGTAAACGCAGAAAGACTTCTCTGCCTTATAATCTTTGTCCAAGTAATCCACCTTCCTAAGCATACCCCATGTAGAATAAAGCTTGAGGATATTCAGAAAGAATAAGCTTGAGGAATGGAGTTTCCATTGAACTATAAGGACAAATCCTGGCTAGGGCAGGTTATCCATTTTCTGAGCAGGCTGGTTCAATGCAAAAGGCTTTTCCACAGTAGCTAAAAGATGAAAATAAACTTTGGTTCTCCCTATTGTGTTTAAAGAAGGGGGGTGAAACATAAGACCCATAGGACAAACCCAACATGCAGAAGTGAGCCATCTGGCCTGAAAAGCAATGGCCTTAAATCTCTGCTGTTGATTTGGCATTGCTTCAGAAACCAGGGAGTTAAGGCCACTTGTATCTCCTGTCCCCACCCCACCCCACCTCACCCCACCCTCACCCTCCGCCACACAAACATCTTACCTGCTGCTGCAGTCAGGGTTTTTAGTCACCCCTGGCAACTAAAATAAGTAGCAAGGGAAAAGGGTAAGATGGGGCAAGCAATAGTGATGTTAACTTCCTAGGTTTTGATGCTGCTCCAAAACAGCAGCTACAGCACCTGCAGAAAGTAACATTGCTGCTGCCATTGTCAGGTCATCCAACCTACAGAAAGCCTTGCAGTCTGGGTCTGGTCTGTAAAAAAATACTCCATGGTCTGGATCTGGCCTTTGGGAACCAACAAGTTTGACACCCTTGCAATGAAATAAATGTTGGAGCCGAATTAAATTTGGTTTCATTGCATTTATCTGTAGATCAGAAATCAGAACCGTAGAAGAGGCCAACTTCTGCATTGCTCTGTGCAGCCATTGCCACCCATGGCAAACAGATACAAAATACTGAAACAGGTTTAGTAGATTCTATGCTCATTTCCCCTTGGCATTTATGGTGACACAGGATACAAGGGGAATGAAGAATCTATCACTGTCCCTCTTTTTATTAGGTAACTTGGACCATCCCCACAGTTCCAATAAAGGTGTTTCAGTGAATTGAAACTTGATGGAGGATAGAGTTGTAGGATGGTTCCCTAAGAGAAGGAATGGTTGGAGAATAGTTCCCTAAGAGAGGGGAATAACCTTAAGATATAAAATAATCACTTAATGAAACCAAACACATTTAGCATTTATTGATTGGTTGATCATCTTCAGTGCAAGTGTCAGCTGATCCTCAGAAGCCTGTTTGTGGAGTGATGAAATGAAAAGATGCATAACTGAACCATTTCCTTTCATCTTGTTTGTTAGTATGCAGTAGTACATGAGGTCTGTGTATGGAGCCTAGGGACATCAAAGTGAATGCAGGTTTTGCACTATCCCCATTTACCTGTGAGTCACCTTCTTAGTGTGTAACCACATGACTGGCCTACAAAAAAACTAGACCTCTTGGTTCCAAAATGATACCTTTTATTAGGCCAACTGGGAAATCGTAAGAAAATTGTCCTTTTCTGCAAGCTTTCAGGAACAAGTCCCTTCATCAGGCTCTGCGAAAAGTATAGATGGTACAAGATGGTAAAAAGACCCCAAAGGTAAGAAATAAACTTCATTTTTGCACAGAGGGAGCTGAAGATGGAAGGCTGTCCCTCTGGGTCCACGTATACCTCTAACCACCTGACTGAGATTCATGACAGAGATGGATTTCCAGGGTGTTTCTAGGTGTATTAAAGGAGGTAATGATGAGAGCAGAGGATTTCTAGCTTCTACTTCCAGATCTCCATCAAGTCTAGCACCCTGCCCCAGGGGGAGGAAGTCAGCTGGGGTCATAGGATCCCAGCAAGATAAGAATCCAAATGTCTCTTAAAAGAGCCCAGAGTAGGTGCTTGTACCACCTCTGGAGGCAGTCTGTTGCAGGCCTTGGGGGCTTGGACAGTAAAGCAGTTCTTCCTTATGTCCAGCCTGAAACAGTCTGGGAGGAGTTTGTGACCATTTGAACTTGTCATCCCTTGGGGAGCTCTGGTGAACAAGCATTCCCCCAGGTCCTGATGTACACCCTTTATGTACTGATAGGCAGCTAACAGGTCCCCCCTTAACATGCGCTTCTCCAGACTGAAGAGTCCCATGGCTCTCAACTTCTCATCATAAGGCCTGTTTTCCTGCCCTCTGAGCATGCACGTGGCTTTCCTCTGGACTCTCTCAAGCTTCTCTACATCCTTTTAAAATTGTGGAGCCCAGAATTGGATGCAGTACTCCAGCTGTGGCCTCACTAAGATTGAATGCAGTGGGAGGGTGACATCCTGGGATTTGCTTGAGAAGCATCTATGGATGCAAAACAGAGTTTTGCTCGCTTTACCAGCTGCAACATTGTGGTACTGGCTTGTATTCATCTTGTGGTCAATCATGACCCCCAAGTCCCTTTTGGCCGTGGTGCTAGCAAATGTAGCACTGCTGAGCCCATAAGCATGCTGCGGGTTTTCCTTCCCAAGGTGGAGTACCTTGCATTTTTCTGTGTTGAACGCCATCAGGTTTTCTGAGCCTGCCAAGGTCAGCCTGGATCACCATCCTATCCCGGGGTATGGCGCTTTATTCCAAAGTTTGGTGTCATTGGCGAACTTGGCCAGTCTGCTTCTGATACCAATGTCCACATCATTAATGAAGATGTTAAAGAGTATAGGCCCAAGGACGGAGCCTTGGGGGACCCCACTGGTCATGGCGCACCATAATGATTGATTCCTGTCAACTACCACTCTCGGAGTCTGACCTCAGAGCCAAATCCCCAGTCAGCCGACTATGATGTAGCCGAGGCTGCAGTTGGCCAGTTTTTCTACAAGATGATCATGGGATACCAGGTCAAAGGCTTTTTTAAAATCAAGACACATGGTGTCAATCTCTTTTCCCTTGTCCATGTGATGTGTCACCTGGTCATTGAAAGAAATTAGATTGGTCAGGCAAGACCTACCTGCAACAAACCCATGCTGGCTATCCCTCAGGATGATATGTGGCTTTGATCAAGTTATATGTTAAGAAACAGGTAGTGAGCCATGTTAGCCTGAAGTCAGGCAAACAGCAAGGTAGATATGCATCTCACAGACTAACTAAATCAGAGATAAATTTTTGTAAGCCCCAGAACACTTCAGATGCTGACTGCATATATCTGATTTAGATACACAGTATCGGATTATGTGACCTTGGGCTCACAAATGCTTATGCTGACTAAGTGTATGCAAATCTACCCTGCCTTCTGCCCAAGTCATGTGATGCCACCCTTTAAACCTACATAGAATTATCAAAAGGGAATAATCACTTCCCTTAACCTACTGGCAACACACCTACCAATGCAGTCTAGTATACCATTAGCCATTAATCATTAGACAACAAGGGCATACTGCTGGCTCGTAATCAGCTTATTGTCCACTGTAACCCCCAGGTCCTTTTCTGCAGAGCTGCTGCCCGGCCAGTCCACCCCCAGCATGTACCAGAGCATGGGATTGTTCCATCCTAAGTGCAGGACTTTGAACTTGTCTTTGTTGAACCTCATGAGATTTCTTTTGGCCCAATCCTCCAATATGTCTAGTCACTCTGAATCCTAGCCCTACCCTCCAGCATATCTACTACTCCGCACAGCTCCCTATACCATCTTCCAGGTTGTTGAGAACATACTGAATGAAACCTACCCCTGGGGCATTCTACTTGATACCACTTGTTGTCTGCAAACTTGCTGAGGGTGCACTTTATGCTATCTTCTAGGCCATTGATGAAGACATTGAACAAAACCAGCCCAAGGATTGACCCCCGGGTCACTCCACTTGATGCCAGCTAGACATCAAGCCCTTGATTACCACTCTCTGAGCTTGATGCTCCAGCCAGTTTTCTATCCACCTTACAGTCTATTCATCTAACCAGTCCATACTTCCTTAGCTTGCCTGGAAGAATGCTTCGGGAGACCGTATGAAAAGCTTTGCTAAAACAGAAGTCTCCCCACATCCAGAGTCAGCCACCTCTCCATAGAAGGCAATCAGGTTGGTCAGGCATGATTTGCCCCTGGTGAATCCATGCTGACTCTTCCTAATCACCCTTTTTCTCCTGCAAGTGCTTAGAAATGGATTCCTTGGGGATCTGCTCCATGAATTTTCCAGAGACCATGCACACAGATGTGGTACAGATTTATGTGTCTATTTTGCACGTCTTTTTGGTGTGCTATATGCAAATACATAAATAACCAATAAGTGCAGTTGTACTTCAAATGATTGCAGTTGTAAGCACAGCCACAGGAATTGCACACACATTTGTTTATGTACATAAGTTCTAGAAACCTGGCCTCATGGTTTTCTAAATTTAGATTTAGAACCCACCACTTCTCTGCTGTAAGCTAATGGATTGTCTCTATTCTTTTGCTGACACAGCTGGACAATTGTGAGGTTTCCTGAGGCACTGGCGGAATGGGGGAGCAGCTTTACAGTGAAGGAAACAATAGCCCAACTCTACATTTGCTATGTATCATTGCCCTGCCATCATTGCTGGTGCTAAGTGCCCACCTTCCATCGTGCTGTGGGAGTGCAAAAACTGACACTGTACATTGAACACACCTTCTTCTTCTAAGTAGGAAAGCCACACAGTGCTACAGACAAGCTAAGCCTTTTTTTTATTTTTCAGCAAAACACATAAGAATGGCCCAAACTCTAAGCCTGTGAATGTTCCTATGCCTGTTCACCAACACATTTAACATATTCTCTTCAGTTGATACAAAAATTTGCTTAAGTGTTCTGTTGAACTGAGTCCTCCATTAGTACAGAAAGCCTGTTCCTGATTATAACTAGAAGCAAATGGTTCACCCACATGGTTAATGATACTGCAGTTGTTACTGTGCATCCTTGCAGCTGTACATCAAATTGCAATTTTAATTAGAGTTTAATTATCTTTTCATTTATTTTCTCCTAGTAAATTTATACCTTGCTTGAAATTTTCTTGGGACTGTAAATTAAACTAGCATTAATAGCTTTATATTTGTCCTAATTTGTGTATCTGCCCTTATTTATCTGTTTTTTATTAGCCATAATGAAGTAAGTTTGGAGAAATCGGGCAACTAATCTATTTGTGAGGGAAAATAATGTTGGGCAATACCATTGTAATAAACACAGACAGTTTCTGATTTATTGAATAGGAATAATTGTGCCGTATACATTGTTAGCAGGGTGATTTTTATACACAAAATTATGTTAATGCTAGTAAATTCCCCTGCATAGCAGGGAGAAAAGTCTGTATTTGACACTAGAAACAAAATTGTTCTAAAATGAACACTTTCTTATTCAAGTATTGCTTATTAATGGGGCTGTGCAGACACATCGTCAACTTAATTTACAGTTCTTTAATGTTTTGCTTAATTATAATCATTCATCTTCTTTGAAAAATTTTAATTGAAAAGTTTTTTCTCTCCTTTCCTGTAAGGTTGTAGAAGTTCATGTTACCCATAATCTGATTTAAATGTACTACTACTTGGTTTAATGTTTTGTCACAGACCATAACCAAGTAAATAGATGGGCATATCTCCTTCCATGTTAAGACGTGTGTGCTTTAAAATGTACTTTAAAATTAGTTAAATCCCACATGATCCATGTTCAATAGAGAAATATTACTTACAAAATAAGAAATACCATCAGGGAGAGACTAACTTGTTTTTCTTCATTTGTCCTCCCCCCGCCCTATCTCTACCCCTCAAAAATGACTAATAATTTTAAATGCCCCAATTTGGGGTGTATATGACTTGAGAGATCTTTAAGGACTTACTTTTGCCAATCCCTGTCTTAACAGCTTGCTCACTACACATTAAAGTTTCCTGCCTTAATTTATTTTTCTTTCTCATCTTATGTATAAACTACACATCATCTCTTGCATCTGGGTCTCACGATAAGTGTGTCCAAGCTTTCTGACTCTCATCCCAGTGGTGTAATAAAAATATATTTTTCCTCTACTCCTCTGCTGCCATTGATGTATTTTTTCCCCTTCGCTTCCATTATTTTTTATTTGGAACTTTACTTGGATCATGTTGCTCAGCACAGCACTTTTTCTGGGCTCTAGACATAAGTGTTGACTGGTGGGATGGGATGGGAAATAACCCTCATCTGACTAGCAGCCACTGCAGAATTTTATGATGATGAAGGGCACTCCTCTGGAGACCTCTTTTGAGTTCATCTAGCAGCAGCCCACCAACACAAAAGCTTCCCTATCCATTCAGAAGTGTACTGCTATTGCCCCCAGGAAGCTCATTGCTACCTGTTGCCAACCCTCTTTCCATGAGAAGACCAAATGCTGGGGCTGTTACAGAGATGTGCGTTGCTATCAGGGAGGTACTGCCAATGTGGGTTCCACACCTTACCAATGCCCAGGAGGTTTTTTATGGCTCTGAGTGCTTGAGCATCTGAAACTGAATTCTGAAAATTGATGGGACCCATTTTCTTGTTTTTCTGCCAGGTTCATAAGTAGAGAGAAGTCCTCCATCTCTGGTCCAAGGTCTGGCTGATCACTGTGGTAGAAACAGTAACGCAGGGCAGTTTGGAAAGGTTCCTGATGCTAAAAACCTTAGGAAGTTGCACCTCGACTTTAATGAAGTAGCCAGCCAGCACTTTGGATGTTAATGCTGTTGCTCATTGTGTATGCTCTGCTACTCTGCCTGATTAAGCCTTTCATTCAACAACAGGCTTTTAAAACAGAACAGTATAGGTGACAGTGAATTGCATAACTGGGAGACTGAAGAGCAACCAGTTACCCTGGCTGTCTACCTGTGCTAGAGTAATGCCTTCCTCACATTGTAGCTTCATGGTGAGTTGCACAATATATGGGAAATAAAGAAAAAAAGCCTCAATGAGTTTTGAGAAAAGGAGGTTCAGAGGCTTTCAGGGCATGTCTACACAAAATCAATTCTCAGTGGTGTTCTGTGCATACTTCCCCCTAAGACAGACCTTTATGGCATTTCTGGTGAGCTTCCTCTGTAGGCAGTCCTAACAATGGAGGATGTGTAACTAACCCACATGATCAGGAAGCAGAGAAAGTGCCTATTTTGGAAGGCTATGATATAGGAGAATAAGATTGTATACACAAGGTATGTCAAAGTGATCCTACCTGAAACGCTGCGTGGGTGTAGCTACTAGTGTAGGAATGAGTAAGGAAGCAGCTCTGTCTGGTAATTGTTAGAGTTGTGTGGCAAACTTACCGATATAGCCCAGCATGTCCAGGCTCAGAGAATCCTCTTTGTGATTGGTGGAGCCCATCCACCAATCAGGTAACTGCTGGGGGGGGTGCCCCTGCTCAGGGGAAAGAGGAAACAAAAAGAAAAGAAGAAGTTGGAGGCTGCACTGTGCCGCTCCAGCCGAGCTTTGGGGGTGGATCTCCCAAAGGAAATAAAAGGCGCTGTGTGCCCAGCACATCAGGGACAGAGAAGAGAGGGGCTTAGAACAGCTGAGGAGAGCTGCTCAGCAAGGCGAAGCAGTAACCTGGAAGAGCCCCTGAAGGCTTCTGTCAGCCCACAGGCGGACAGCTCCAGTGGCCAGGCTTTTGGTGTACAGCACAGTGCATGGCGTCCAGACTTGGGAGCTGCATGAGGCGGCTCGGGTCTGCAACCCCTGGTGTGCGGCCAGAGACACGGTGCACAGCCAGTGCATGAAGCAGAATCCTTGGAGCTGCTCGGGTGGCTCAGGTCCCCAACCCACAGCATAAGATCGGGAGCTTGGTGCAGGAGGGTGAGACACCCTGGGAGCCACTTGAGGCAGCTCAGGTCTATAGCTGCTGGCACTGGGCAAGCAGCTCGGTGCAGATGATGCTGCACAGAGGGTCTGGGAGCGAACTGAGCCCCGGTGCTGCACGAGGCTGCCTGGGCCCCCAACCCATAGCAAAAAGTTGAGTCCAGGGAGCCAGACAGTGCTTGGGTTACTGAGCCAGCAGGCAGGGCTGAGTCATAGGTCCCAGAAGCCCCGCATAGTGGAGCCCCATTCTGTGGGGGGCAGCAACCTCACGGCCCACTGCAGGCAGGAGAGCAGCTCAGTGCAGAAGACGAGGGCCATCCTCCAGGCCTGGGAGCCATGAGTTGCCAAGCAAAAGGATTCCCACAGGGGAGGGGAGTCCCCCCTTGGTTAGTAAGGGCTCCTGAAAGTGGAGGTTCCACTGGGAGGGTCCCCGTGAAGTTACTGGCTTCTCTGAAGAGTTTGGGAAAAGGCCCAAGGGGCATTGGGGTTTTTCTCTTGGGATTAAGATTATCTTTGAGATTCTTGCATCGTACATGGTGTGATGTCGCACCTTATATTTTGTGAACTCTCATATTTGTAAATTAACAGATGAGTAGAGTTTTGAATTTATAATTTTGAGTAGGGCTCTGCTGAGACCCCCTTTTGCTTGTTGTTTATTCACATTTATTTGTGTCTTCCTTATTGTTCACCTATACTTACCTATAGTTTATCTGTTGGTTATCTATGTTTATTTGGGGTTTACCTGTTTCAGATCAGATACTTACCTGTATATGAAGCCCTGGAATAAGGTTTTATAGCATTTACCCAGAGGGTATTGTTTGTTATTTGCTCAGATATCATATATATGTGTATATATGTTTGTACATATGTTTATATTCATGTTTCTTTTCCTTGTGATAAGTTAATGTAAATACATTTGTATGTACTTAAGTCCTCTGACTGTCCTGGCCTGGTTCGATAGGGACAGAGGGAAACTGAGCGGTCTGCAGTTCCCCTACAGCACACCTGCTAGCTAACAATTCCCTTCAATTGGAGAAAGGGAGTATATATTCAAGTACACCTGGGCGCAGAGTTTACAAAGCATAAGGTGCAGGGGTTCAGAGAAGGCAGCAAGCTGCACTGGTGCAGTGTTGGTGCCCTGGGAAAGACATCCCCAGATGAGGGAGGGAGGAATGGGACCACCCTAATGTCCCAGCAGCATCCTTTGACCTACTTAAATAATTTAAATGGGGCCCTCCACTGCTTCAGGACCCTCCTTGCCTTCAGCCCACTCTTGGCCCTGTGCACCGTCCCACTCACACAATGGACCCTCTCAGCCCTGTGTACCAATCCATGCACCAGGTGCCCTGCCTCCTGCACAGAGGGTCTGAGAGCAGAACGAGTCCCCAGAGCTGCATGTGGCAGCCCAGGTCTCCAACCCCTGCAAGATGAAGCCAGGGCCAGAAGGGGTGTAGGGCATTTAGAGAAGAGCCCAGAGAGGGATGTGTAAGACCAGGAAGGTTTGGAAACTAGTCCTGGGTAAGACCTAACACTGCACCCTACTGGAGTTGGTTGGTGTGGTGGGGCTGCCTGTAGCAGGGCAGCCTCCATGAAATGCCACACATGGGCCACTCCAGGAAAAGGCAAAGATGGGGTGCCAGAAAGCCTCAGTTCCTACTGCCTTGTAGGTGACCCCTACAAGGGGGAAGGTAGGGGAGCACAACCCAACAGAAAAGCCAGGTGAAGACCAGGACCATATGGGTCCAGAGGCCCAGTGAGGGGCAAAGAGAGAAACCGAGGGGCCTGGTGGTCCAGGCCAGGGAGCCAGGGGCCAGGGAGCAGTTGGGTGAGACCGAGGGGTCTGAGGGCCCAGAGAGGGGCTGGAAGGAGAGACCAAGGGGTCTGCCAATTGGAGAAGGATTTATGAAAAGAGACCGAGGGGTCTGAGGCCTAGATTGGGACTGGAAGAGGCCTAGAGAGGGGCTATAACAGCGACTGACAAAATATCTGCAGGGATACTGTCTGTGAGGCATAGGGCATAGTGGATTTAGCACCCCACAATTGGCCCTTAAGCCCAATTATGCAATGAGACCCAGCAAGGAGCTTGGGTACAGGTACAGGTAGAGGCTGACAGGGATTCAGTGGACCCAGGCCATGCGAAGGCCTGTGGGCAGCCACTCTTTTATCATGTAGCAGCAGCGAGCGGTGAGCGGAGCAGCTGAGGAGGCAGCAGCAGCAGCAGCTGATTCCCTGAAGGTAAGTGGGGCCGCGGGGTCGGTACAGCTGAGCCGGATCCGGAGGGGAAG
>JAGPOW010002742.1:41914990-41934083 GCA_030014935.1 Caiman crocodilus
GTCTGACACCTGCTCTGATGAATTCTAAGTAGAACACGTCAGAGCAGACTTGATTAATTCAGTCTACTGGAACATGCTAATTAGCATGCTCCAGTAGCCTTGACGTCACGTGTATTCAGCATCCCTATGCTTCAAAATTGAACAAACTGTAGTTAAAGTGCCCCCACAGCCATTTTGAAGTGCAGGATGCTAAATACATGAGATGCTGCAGGCTCTCTAATTAGAGCAAGAGCTGCCATAATTAAAGTGCTTTCTGCACCTCACTCACCCTGGAGCATGTATAAAAGTGATTGATTTTGGGGTGGAGATGCTGAAATCGCATTTTTAAATACACCATTAAAAATATCAGTACATTCTCCAAGACTGTCCCGCAGTTCACTGTGGACAAGCATTCTTCAGATCCATGGTGGTAATGCACCAGTAGCTTACTCATGTCCATAGACCTTCATCTTGTAAGATTAGGACCCTAGTATGCAATGTAAATATCAAAAATTGGGCCTTGTAACAAGATATGCTAGAAATGTCATAAGCTTGAGCTGTTGCTTTGATTGAAACTCAAGCTGGATCTAAAATAATGGCCAGAGTTACCACAATTTGAGAGCTCTACCAAAAGCCCTGCTGTCATTTCAAAAATACTCATAGGTTTCAACTGATAATTTTCTGATCTCTAAGTAAAAGCAAAGAATTGATGGTATCAAAATTAAATCTTAATTAACCTCAGTGAGGTCACATTAATAACTAATAGTGCAGTGTAAGAAACATATATGTCATAACCTATATCGTATTGTCATAACCTATATCGTCATGAAGAATTAGGCTTAATCACCAGTTCATCCATAGCCCTCTGCTTCTGTAAATTTCATTAAATTATTGTATTTCATGATGAATCTTTTTGACGTGTTTATCTGAGGTAGGATGTTACTGTTTTTTCTGCAAGGTAATGTGTTAAAGTAATTTTTATAGAATCATTTCCTTTGTTTGTAAACTTATCTTTTAAATCTAATAGCTTGCTATGACCCTTTGGAAAGAAGCCTTATCAGATGAATCACAAAAATACATAAAAGTTGACAGCCTGGAGTTTTTAACTAATTAATGTCATCAGATATAAATCCCCACTGTTTTCTTGAGCAATTCCAGAGTTCTGGTGGAAAATACTCCATGTTTGTTCATCCTAGCCCATACTGACTCATCTAAAGACTCACAAGCTACATTTGTATTCAAAAATTAAACTAATGTGCAAACATGAACATTTATACCATATACTCTTAAGACTTATGCTTGTCCAGTCATGCAAAAACATAACTTGGGTCCCATAAAAACAGCTTAAACACAGCTCAAATGTCTGAATATAAAATACTTGCAATGAACTAAGACCTGTATTTCTTCAGAAAAAGTATTTTGTGGGAAAAATTGAGTTTATAAGTAAATTGAGAAAATCATTATCTGCTAGCATGCAATTTGCTTAAAGAAAATGAGGTGAAATGTTTTGAATATGTTATTTATTTTGAACTACCTGCCCATTACAAAATAATGCCATCCTTCTTCTCCTGGATGTGAGCCACACACTATTTCTGTCTCTCTCCACCACCCCCAACCCCACCCCACCTCCTACCAACCTCCATACAGTTTATTGTTTTTCAGGACTTTTTTCTGAAAGGTCTTATGCACTACTCCTCAATCACATGCCCTTCCTCAGTGGTTGAAAAAACACTTTCATCTGTAAGTATTAGCCACATGAGACTATTCATAACTCTTTAGGCAACAGAGAAGTGAGTTTGCTCTACAACAGCGGCTGTGGGTTAGCGTGCTGCAAAATTCAGAAATACCATGTGCAAAGTTATAGCCTTATAGAATCCTACACTGTAAAGTAAACAAAGGAGGATCAAACTATTTAAAGCTACAGTTTAATATGACTAATTAAAAAAAGACAAGTTCTTGCTTCCTCATTTACAAATGGGACTACATTTTTACATATTTTTCCTTTCTTGTTTGTATATAGTTTGTCAGTCAACAAGTTATATGAGAAAGTAGGACATGGTTCCAAGGCTAAAGAAGGTCCCTAGATGGGTCTGGTGTGTGTAGCAGGGCACTAAAGTGTGCCTGCTCCTTTAAGGGAGCTAGCAGCCTGCAAGGCTGCTTGCAGGTGGTGCAGGGGGCTAATGAGAGACCCAACTGACCAGAAGATGTCTCAGGCTGGAGCTGGCTAAGCCTAGAGCCTGAGCCAGTAAGGCAGGGTATTTATAGATGTGCTTGGGAGTGAGGGGGGGGGGTGGTATATTTTAATTAATGCAGCTTTGACAGCCATGCTAATTAAAAACCCTCAGAGCATCACATGTGTCAGCATCCCTGTGCTGAAAAATGGTGGCAAGACGCTTTAAACTAAAGCCATTTTTCAGTGTGGGGACACTAATACACATGATGCCATGATGTTTGAGTCTGCTGGAGCATGGTAATTACCACACTCCAGGAGACTTGATTAATCGAGTCTGCTCCGATGCACTGTAATTGCATCATGTCGGAGCAGCCTTCCTGCACGTGTATAGAAGCCTGCAGTCCCTCCCTGGCAGCCACAAGGTGAAGAACTCTGGGTAGGAGGGCTCCTGAAGGGACTGGAACTTATACAAACAACTTTGCAGGCTTGGGAGCAGAGGCAAGTCTCCTGAACACAGAAGGACTGAGTTTTATAGGCAAGTGGCCTTTGTTTTATTTTGAGCCCACAGGGGGTCCTGGTCCCTAGAGAAAGGCTAAGCCAGACCCAAGGGTCTCTGAGCTCAGGAAAGAGCTATGAGTCAGACCAGGGGTCCAGGAGCCTGGAGAAGGGACTGCATGCAGGACCAGAGGTCCAAGAGTCCAGGAAGGGACTGTGTAGGGAACCAGGGAGATCCAAAGGCCCAAGGGGGCTGAGTAAATAACTAGGCAACATCACAGAGAAAGAACACCTGTGAGGCTTGGGGCATGGTAAAGAGGAGCTTTGGAGCCACCATGGAAGGAGCCCTTAAGGTAACAGGTGCTCAGCCTAGGTACAGACAGACTGAGATGGCCTGCTAGCCTGGGGTGCAAGACTGTGACTGCGGGGACCTAGGAGAGGCCCAGTGGAGATCAACACAGGCTAAGGTTCACATTTATACAGAGTCTACAAGCAGACTCCCTTTTATAACCTTCATTAAGAGTAAGGCATGGCATTACAGAGCCAGATGCCTGATACTCAGATACTGAGTTCACCTTCCTCATAGATGCTAGCTTTGATGTTTAAGAATTACAGCTAAAATTTTGTAAGTCAATATGCAGTTTAACTCCTTTTGAAATTGAGAGCCTTGTTGCTAAATCAAGCAGCTGTCTCTGAAAATCTCATGTGAGGTCTGCAATGAAAAGGCAAACTTTTGCTCAATGGAAATGAAAAATGGCAGACAGTGTAACACCATTCTATTGGCTGGTTAGAAAACTCTAAATAAGAAAGGGGGTGGTATTCTCAAGGTCTTCCTAACATCACTGATAATGACTGAGCAAGCAGAACTTCAGGTAGTTCACTGGGTCACTGCAAGTCTTCATCAGCAGCTCTTGAGGACTATTTATCTTAGATAATAAAACTTGTAATATACTACTCAGATTTTTTTTCAACCAAAGCAAAAATTCATTTCTGAGCAGATGAGCACATAGTCTATACACTGTTTAAGTCCATGTGCTAATTCTGGTCTCAGATGAGAATTTCACAGAGTCTGATAATTCATATAGAAGGGATGAAACCATAACATTCAAGCCTGGACTGATATTTTAGATACTGCACAAACTAAGGAGAGTTGCACTGCAAATTCAAATTCAGCCAATTTTCTCTAGCTTTTGTTGTTGTTGTTTGTTTTTGTTTTTGAGTCTTGTTCTCCCAGGTTCTGAAAGCATTATGGAGGATGCTGAAACTTTGAGATATACTGAGGACAATAGAGTTCCACCCACGAGGGGCTACTCTTCCCCACCCATTTTGTCCACTGTAATACCTTCAGTCACTCAAACCATTAAAGGTGCTGCACAAAATACCTGTGTAGGAGGGGAAGGTATAGGATGGTAGAATGGTAGATCTAAGCATGACTCATAATCCCACTCACAGAAAGCAGTTCACCTTAAGACAGCCAATTCTTCAATGACTTATAAAAGCAACTATTTTGGACAGAAACAAAAAATTATATATCCAGTTGAAATATCAGGAGGAACACAAATTACAACTCCTTAAATTGGAATTTGTCTAAGACACAAATGCTAAGACTCCTTGTGAAAGTGCAGCAGGATTGTGAATAGCCCTAGTCATCTCAATCTCGGGTCCACATTTTATCTAAAAGATGGCATTAGTTTTAATACTGATTCAAAATGGAAGAATGCCACCATAAGAATAGCCTCAATCATTTCCTGTTATTTTCTCAAATTACTTTGGAGGTCTCTCAATCAAAATACAAAGAACCCCACCAACTCTACTCCTTTTATGATCAAGAAAGGAAAACTTTATCATGAGGCGGGTGTAGCAGAATGCCATCTCCGTCTCTCCCCAAACTCTGCTATCAGGCTGATGACCAGTCTGACAATTTGGTTACCATGACCACTGCAGAAAGCAGACACCCCTAGCCCCATCAGCTTCAGGTAAGCCTGAGTTGTAATCAAATACATTACTGGTTACGTGCTGGATACATTCCTGAGAGAGGGGAAAACCTGATCCCTCTGCCTACATGACTGGCCTTACACACCTGGGTGGGAGGCCTATTGTTCTAGGCAATGTCATCATGACTGGGAGGGAGCTAGAAATCCTGCCAGTCTACCTGGCAACCAGTGATGAATTTCAAATGGTTGGCTGGCAGCCAACACCTTCATTGAATCAGGTAAATGAGGTCATAAGGGCTATATAAGTTAAAGACTGCCTAGGAGGTGGGGTAGCAGCCATAATGAGAACTCTCAGAGAAGCTGGACCATCTGAAACTCGCTCTCTATCTTGAAACTCATTGTCAATGAACTGCTTGCCTCCAGAGGAAATCTCCACCTACCTCTGGATAATACTTGTAAGCTACTTGAGATCTAACTAGATATATAGCTTGCACTAATGCAGATGTGTAATCAAAGACTACTATGCCACTGTTTGCTCTAAGGGATTTATCTAATATTGCTCTACCCTATACCCTATTCCAAACCTACTCCTTGTAACCAATAACATTATTTTATGTACTTAGTATGGAAAACTTATTGGGAGAGGATCCCCTTGGTTCGGCTGACTAAGGAAGACCACTATTTGTGCTTCAGATTGAGGGAAGCACCCCAAGTTCTTGCAGTAGGTCAAGTATCCTCAAGGACTACTAAGCCTGTGTTTTCCAGGGGGCATAGAGGCAAGATCAGTCCAGACCCTGGGTGGTGGCAGCATTGCCCCAAGGCTTACAGGTGTGCTCCAGGAAGGGGGTCAGCCAGAAATGAGGCACCCCCAGGGAGGTACTTTGAGCCTGGAAAGTGGTCAGGTACAGTGTGGTGGGTGGCTGAACGCAGGGCCACCCCCTACTGGCCTGGCAAAGACGGTAGAAAAGCACTGCAACAAGCTACCCAAAGAGACTGTGGAAGCTCTATCCTTAGAGGTTTTTTAAGACCTGGGCAGACAAAGCCTGAACTGGGGTGAGGCAGTTGGAAGTGGTCCTGCTTTGAGCAGGGGGTTGGACTAGATGACTTCCTGAGGTCCCTTCCATCCCTAATTTTCTATGATTCTATGATTTCTCAGAAGATACAGAGTGGTATGATCATCAATGTGCAGCTAGTTTGGAGTGTGCAGCATATGCACTGGACCAACCCTGTGCACTGGCTCTTGCATCAGTGTGGACTGGCACCATGTGCCTGTCACAAGGCACTTCACTGCCCTGCTCTTAAAGGAGGAAGAACTGCTAGGGAAGGAGCCCTAGCAGTGACTAAGGAGTGCAGCTGTGGGTTGCTGGGGCAACCAATGAGCGTCAGCTGACTGGAGAGGGCAGAGATTGGCTTGTATAAAGCCCAGAGCCAGAGTCAGGCAGGCAGTTCTCTACCAACAGCTGGAGGAGTAGGAGCTCTGGGGAAACAGAATGTAGCTCATGAGAGCTCCAGAGGCTGAAGCAATGATGGGGAGTGGTAGCCAAGAGGCTTATTGTTATGGCCAGGTGCCTTATGTTTGGTTATAGCCAGGAGGCTTGTGTTATGTTTTGTTAGCATTGAATGACACCAGTGGTTTGGGTGAGGCTGTAGGGGAAGGAGGAGGCCTCATAAAAGGGACCCCAGCAGTGTGGGGATCCTGGTGCCCATGGGGGCGCAGTGTTCTTATAGGTGCCAGGGAAGGTGCAGCAGCATGGGGGTGTGTAGACCCTAGCCCAGAGAGGGGCATTTGGAGAAGCCCAAGTTGGGCACAGCAAGTCCCAGAGAGGGGGCAGCACTGAGAAGGGGTCCAAGTTGGACTCAGCGAGCCCAGAGAGGGGAGCACCATACTTAAAAGCCCTGTGGGGGCATGGTAAGCCCAGAGAGGGGCAACATTGAGAGGCCCAAGTTAGGCACAGCAAGCCCCAGGAAGGGGGCAGCATTGAGGAGCCCTAAAAAGGGGGCCATTTTATTGAGAAGCCCAAGTTTGGGCACTGGGAGTCCCTGACAGAGGGCCACATTGGGCTCCTTAATCAAGTTGGACACAGCAAGCCCCAGGAAGGGAGCCATTTTACGGAGAAGCCCAAGTCCAGGCACTGGGAGCCCCTAATAGGGGGCTGCATTTATTCACAAGCCCAAGTTGGGCACAGTGAGCCCCAGGCAGGGGGCTGTATTTTAAGGAGCCCCGTGTGGGCAAAGCAAGCCCGGAGAGGGGAGCGCCAGATTGAAGAAGCCCAGATGAGGGGCAATACGGAGAAGCCCTGTTGTAGGCTAAGTACGGTGGTAGACCTCAGCCAGAGGCAGGGTGCTGCGGTGGGCCCAAAGAAAGGGTTAGCAGCACAGTGCCTCCAGAGAAGGGCAAGAGAGGGGATAGCCGTGCAGAAGGCCTAGAAGACTGGGGCTCGATAGAAGGTCCCAGAGCAGACCAGGATCCCAGGAAGGGACAATATGTTAGAAAAGGCCCAAAGGGCGCTGGTATTATTAGGAAGCCCAGAGCAGGCATCGAGACACCCCCCCTCCTCCCCCCAGGAGCTGGGCGGTCTCATTGAGAGTCCCAGGAAGTGACAGCAGCACTAGGAAGGCCCAGAGTGGGCAAGATGGTAGAGAAGGCCCGGGAGAGCGGGAGAGCTTACAGAGAAGGTCCGGGGAAGCGGGCAGGCATTCAATTTGGACGTGATGATGTCTTTTGCGTGTAGCCCTAAGTCTAGGGTGCCTAGGGAGTGCCTAGCAGACAGTCCGGGAGAGCACGGGGACAGAGGTCCCAATACACCGTGCCCAGGGAGGTAGAAGGCAGCCTCCCTACGTATCTTAGTCATCAAAGTTGTGGCGGCCGAGAACTAGAGGGTGTACTTGGGCCGGCTAGGACACGGTGTGAGGGACCTCAGGGGGATCACGGCCCGCCCTGCAGGTGCCCCCCATCACAGTGCCACACCAGGCTGAAGTTAGCATGTGTTGCATGCAGCCTATGGCCCTCAGCTCAGGCATTTGCTGCATGTGGCACCTATGTCGGACCATTCCTGTATACTGAAATCAGGACCAATGTATATCGGGTCCCATGTGCTGGATCCAGCATGCAGGACTGGTCTAGCATGGGTGCCACATGCAGCACCTGCCCCAGACCAGCGGCATGTGCTGTTAAGCTTAGTGCCCAAACTTGTGCAGCATGTAGCATGCTCCCCAAACCAGTACCACATGTGGGGCTGGTCTACAGCATGTCACATGACACACAGGGCCAGGGTGGGTACATGCAGGGCTAGAGCCAGCACAAGTGCTGCAAACAGCATATGATGCCAGTCCAGGACACGCATTAGACAAAGCCTGAGACTTGGATCTGGTATGTGGGGCTGATCTGTGCCTCTCTTATAGTCCACAGACAGGTTCCATGCCTCTCATCTGGCCCATGGAACTCACCCTGAACTAAAGTTTTTTCAGCAGCCCACATACAATGACTTCTGCTGGGAATATCTGTTCTGCTACTTCTCTAAAAAGACATTTATAATGAGGAGAAGTGATGGGTTGTATCTTGCTACACGATGTATTCTTCATGTTGCCAAATTAGGTCATAACCTGAAACTTTTTCTCCCATGTTCAACAGTTCTTAGAAACAATTATCTGAAAGAAAGGGGGAAAAAAAGAACTGGAAAGAAGGGATGAAGGAAATGAGCTTTTCACTTTACTCTTCTCAGTTAGTAATTCTTGTCTACAGAAAAATTTGCATTGTATCCTATAATGTCAGGCAACCAAATTCCCACTCTGGGATGTTACCAGGAAGTGCATATAGGCCTGTGATTTTTAGTGGCTCTGATAGGATCTACCAAATTTAAAAATTTATGGTGATTAAGAAAAGCCTGATAATACAACCCAATGCAATATTGTCTTTCAGTCTGCGACAGAAACCATAGTTCCAGTTAATCTATACAATCTACTCAATTGAATAGGGAAGTGCAAGCCTGAAACACAATGACAGTATGCATTTCAACTTCATTAACTATTCTGCTGTTCATCACATTAGCAGAAACATTCAGCTACTCTAGAGTACTGGTGGAGCTTTAAGGTGGGTAAGGCTTGAAAGAAATACCACCATATTTTTCCAGCTGCAATCAGCTCTCCCTTGATCTATCCCAGTTCAATAAAAGGAACACAAACAAAAGTTGGAATGACCACCAATCTGTCATTTTTTTTTTAAATCCATATATTACACAATACAGGGTTTAGATAAATGAAGTAACATGAAAACTTTTTGAGGCCTACATGAAAGTTAACTCTTCTCACAGTTTTTCTATAGAACTCCCTTCTCCCCTGCATTTCACACAGCAGTATGGTTTTGGAAGAGGCCAGAAGACTCCTTTTTCCCTTTCTCCACAGAATTAAGAGAGATTCTCAAGAGAATTACCCAGGGATGTGGAGATCAGAAGGAACTTTTCCTCATCAGAAAGCATTTCACATTCTTCAAGAGTATGAGTGGGGCTCATCCCCCTCATCTGAAACATTTGGTGCTCAAAGTAGGATCAGAGACGGCGTAATCAGTAAATTAGAGTATTCATTACACATAGAACTCAACTGTTTGCTCACTTTTATTACTGCAAAAGAGATTCTAAACCAAAAAGCTGATGATTCAGTCAATATCCTAACAAAATTAATAAATGATTTCCTACATCCCTATCCTCTGTCTCTTTGTTTGGATCTCTGTTGAGTATCATCCTGTGATTGCTGCCTAGTGACCCACAAGCAGTTTTTGATGGTAAGGTGAAAGAAAATTAAATTTACTAGAGAAGTAGCAATTTTGTTCCATTTGCAACAGTGGGAGAGAGGATTAATCATTTCCAAGTGATGATGTTGATCACACCAATACCTTTCACCAGTTAAACATTAAAGTGCATTGTTTTAAGCTACATAGAAAGTCCTAGCCCTTGCCTAAATGACAGAGTACAATGAAGGTGCAGGAAAATTACTAAAACAGAGCGAAGCCATACTTGTCCCTTCCAAGGTTCTGAAGAGAAAGACATCAATAAAAAAAGTTTACGTCTGGAATTGTTTTAAACGCTCTACCTTATATACACATAAAGGAAATATGCCAAATCACTCACAGTCCCTTAATAAACCACTGTATAAAAGGTATTTGACTAGACCTGCCAGCACTTTCATTTTACAAGGAAGCAATTAGTAGAAGGGAAAACTGTAAAGCATGTCTTTCCCATTCCACCTTTTGTACGTTACTATATTTTCAGGGTGATATAAATAACCTCAGTAAGAATAATCCATTAGTATTTTAAGGGTTATACAGCATATGCATAATGTTAACGATTAGGTGATCAATGTGTAGAGAAATTCTGTACAAAGTAGGACCTTTTATATGGTGTTCTAATGTATGGCCAGTAATCTAAGATCCCAACTCCAATAAACCCTGCCATGTTATACTACTTCACTGTAAATAGGAGTTAATTTTAAAAAAGAATCTGCTAGGGCCATAAAAATAACAATTACACCCTATGGGTATAATTGTAGCAGTAGTAGCTGTGCCCTTCCTTTACAGGTAACTGTGGCATCTCAAGCTGTGATCATTTCTAATCTCCCTTTTTCAACAGTATTGAATCTGTGCTGAATTTTGATGCAAGGCATGCAAGAAAAACACAAGAGCTTCATAAATGATCCTGGTGATGTCAGGGATACCATAGCAGCCTTGATTCTGAATCCCATTGGCTTCAAGAGTTTTCACCAAGTGCTGTTCACTCTGTGTGAGTAAGGCTTGTATTATCAGACCTTAATCCATCCTGACCCAGAAGGTGTGATTTTCAAACAAGCTGAGCACCCGCATCTCCAAATGAAGTCAAGGGAGATAAAAAACTTGATTTCATGCCACTAAAGCAATGGATTCAAGGCCAAAACTGAGCCAAGATTTTCAGAAGTGGCTAGTGATCTGAGGTGCCTCAGTTTTTGGAGGCCCAGCTTGAGACTTTTTTAAGTGGCCTGATTGGTCAGAAAGTGCTGAAAACCCATTCCCTCAAAAATCAGGACCTCTTCTTTTCATAGACTTCATAGACATCAGGGTTGGAGATCATCAGGCCCCGGCCCAAAGGGCAGGAATTCAGCTGGCATCAGATAACCCCAGCAAGATAATCATCCAAATGTTTCTTGAATGTGTCCAGAGTAGGTACTTGCACCACTTCCAGGGGGGAGTCTATTCCAGACTCTGGACACTTGGATGGTAAAGAAATTTTTCCTAATGTCCAGTCAAAAACGGTTTTCCAGCAGTTGGTGACTGTTGGACCTTGTCTTCCTTTGGGATGCACTGGCGAAAAGACGTTCTCCCAGATCCTGATGCACACACCTGATACTTGGTAGGTTGCCACCAAGTGCCCCCAGAGCCTACACTTTTCCAAGCTGAAGAGTCCCATGCCTCTCAGCATCTCCTCATAAGGTCTGGTCTCTTGACCTCTTATCATGCGTGGCTCTCCTCTGGACTCTCTCAAGCTTCTCTATGTCCTTCCTAATGTGTGGAGCCCAGTACTCCAGCTGTGGCCTCACCAAAACCAAATAAAGTGGGAGGATGACAGCTCAGGTCTTGCTTGAGATGCATCGGTAGATGCAAGCCAGGGTTTTATTTGCTTTGCCAGCTGCGGTATTGCATTGGTGACTCATATTCATCTTGTTGTCAGTCAAGACCCCTAAATCTCTTTCGGTCATTCTGCTAGTTAGCGTAGCACTGCTGAATCTATAGGTATGATGTGGGTTCTTTCTCCTGAGGTGGAGCACCTTGCATTGCTCTGTGTTGAAAGTCATCAGGTTTTGATCCATCCACTTTGCGAGCCTGTTCAAGTCGGACTGAATCTCTAGCCTATCCTCTAGTGTGACTGCATTTCCCCATAATTTGGTGTCATCTGCAAACTTAGTCAGTCTGCTTCTGACACCCAAATCCAGGTAGTTTATGAATATGTTAAAGAGTACTGGTCTGAGTACCGAACTCTGAGGGATGTCACTGACCACCATGCACCATGTTGACTTGGTTCCATCAACTATTACTCTCTGGGTCTGACCATGGAGCCAGTTCCCTAGCCATCGGACCATAAGGTTGTCAAGGTCACAGTTCCCCAATGTTGTCATCAGGACATCATGGGAGAACAAAACAAAGGCATTTTTGAAATCCAAGTAAATGACATCACCCTCTCCTCCCCTGTCCAGCTGACATGTCATCTAGTCATAGGAGTTAAGGTTGGTCAGGGAGTCCCCCTAATGAAGCTGTGTTGGCTCTCTCTCTGGATGATGCCTTCTGTTAGCCTATTGTTGATGAATTCTTTAATAATTTTTTACCACGATCATTCCAGGCACTGAAGTCAAAATGATTGGCCTGTAGCTCCCTGGATCTTCCTTCCTTTTTTTGAAGATAGGCACCAGATTGGCCCTCTTCCAGTCTTCAGGAACCTCTCCTGAGTGCCACAAGTTCTTAAATATCCTTGCCATTGGTCACACTATGATGTTAACCAACTCTTTTAATACTCTTGGGTGCGTTTCATCACAGCTCATTGACTTATGGATGTCCAGCCTCTCAAGGTGTTCCCTTACAAGGTCTTCACCAGATGTAGGCATGTGGTCACCCATACCCTCATAATCCTGTTTCCCATCAGGCAGGGTGATTCCCTTTGGGTTGGTGAAAAACTGACACAAAAATAATCAATAAGGAGATTAGCTTTTTCCTGGTTATCAGATGTCAGTTGCTCCTTTGGGTTTAGCAGGGGTGTGATGTTGCCCTTGCTTCTCTTTTGACTTTCCAGATATCTGAAGAAAGACTTTTTGTTGCCCCTCCTTGATTCCCGTAGCCAGTTGGAGCTCAGTTTCAGCCTTGGCTTTTCTGATCCACTCCCACTGGTGCAGGCCAGTGATGCGTAGTCTGCCTTAGAATTATTTACCATCTTCCAACCCTGATAGGGTTCTCTTTTAAGATTCAGGAAGTCCATGAGTTCTCTATTAAGCCAAGGGGGTCTCCCAGCCCTTTTACTACCTTTCCTATGGGCTGGAATGGACTTCCCTTGTGCTTTTAGGATCACATCCTTAAGGAACAACCACTCATCTTGGACTCCCTTCCCTGTCATGATTCTTCAGGGCCTTGACAAAAAACCTCCTGAGCTTATGAAAATCAGCTTTCCTAAAGTCAAGGATTTCTGCATTGCTGACTGATTTGTCAGCTTTGCAATAGATAGAGAAAGCGATCAACTTGTGATCACTATCACCAAATTCCCTCCGATCCTTAGGTCGTTCACTAAATCATCCTCTTTAGCCAGAACCAGATCTAGCAGCAGTTCACCTGTTGTCAGCCCATGGACTTCTTGAGTCAGACAGAGCTCATCAATGCAGGTGAGGAAGCTGTGCGACCGATCAATTTAGCTGAATGCCCCTCCCATGAGATGTCAGGGTGGTTGAAATCACCCATGTCAACCATGCACTGAGAGCATGTGGCCTCTTAGTTCCCTAGAGAATTTATGGTCAATCTCCTCCTCCTGCTTAGGAGGTCTGTAATAGACTCCCATAGTAATATCCCCTTCACCATGTTCTCTTCATAGTCTAACCCAGATGGTTTCAAGTCGCCCTCCTTGGGTGCCAATGTCAGCTAGTAAGGAAGCGTACTGCTCCTTGACATAGAGAGCTACACCCCTACCCCTCCTCCCAACACAGTCCTTCCTGTTCAAGGTATTGCCATTTATGTCTGTGGTCTAGTCATAGGTGAAGTCCCACCGAGTCTGTGTTATCCCTATGAGATTATATTTGTTATTGCTTAGCAGAAGGGTCAGTTCCTCCTGTTTGTTCCCCATGCTCCTCATATTCATGTACAGGTAGCTAAGCCTGCCATCAGAAGCCCTAGGCTTCTTTGTGCATTTAGGGGAGTCCTGTCCCTGGGCTGGGATCAGAGTAAGTTTGGATGTATGTACAGATGTATTTTTTGACCTGCTGATTACATGTTTGTCACTTCCTGGGCTTGCTCCTATGGATGTCCGCCCATCCCTCGGTGATCTTAGTCTAAAGCTCTGTCAAGCAGGTCAGCCAATCTGATTGACAAAAGCTTCTTTCCCATTGGGGTGAGGTGGAGGCTGGGGTGGGGGGCTGGTGTGGGCTCTGCCAGCTCCTGGGAAGGGCTCCACTCCCCAGCCCTGATGCAGGGGAGCAGAGCACTTCTCCAGAGCCGTCGAAGCTTGCACCAGGCTCCCTCCCCTACATCGCCTAGGAGCTGACCTTCAACTCCTCTCCTGGTGTGCGGTCTTGAAAAGGCTGTGCACAGCCACACTTTTAGTTGTGCCTGGTCACGCATGCACGCACCTTAGAGGAAACCTTGCCTATGCCCCCAACTCTCTAAGCCCAGCCCCCAGAGCCCTGTAGTCACTCATGACAAAGCTGGGATTGATCCAAGCTGTGTTGTTCATGCCACCTACATAGATGAGGAGCATGGGGTAGTGGTTGGAAGGCTGGACAAGTTTTGGGATCCTCTCAGCTACATGCCCCTGGGAGGCAGCAGACCTCATGGGCTAAGGGTGGCAGATTGGTCCCTCTGTCCCCCTCAAGAGGGAGTTTCCCATAATGATCACTCTGCATCTTTTCTTAGGTATGGTTTCTGGTCTTCCTTCCTCAAGTACTGGGGCAACTCTGCTGGCTCTGCTGATGTTGCAAGAGGTTGGTATCTGTTGTGAAGTTCTGTGGGGGTGGTGACCCTGGTGCAGGGTACCTTGGGACCAGAGATGACCTTTGTCCAAGCAACCCCTGGCTGGACTTCATAGAGGCTCCTCTTGTACACCTTAATCCTGCTAGCCTTCCTTGCTCTTTCCTCCTCATTATTCAGATGAAGAGTCTGGTACTAGGCATCAATCTCCTCTTTGCCATCCATGATGGTACACAGCATCTGCACCACAGCCTGGAGCTCCCCTGTCTGGCAATCCAGAGACTCTAATGTGAAGAACACCCCACAAGGAAAGGTGTCCTTGCTCCTGATCCCAGATGCCTGCAGTCATGCCAGGCAGCCCCCACAACCTAGAGCCAGGGGCTCCATCTGGGTAGATGCCTCTGTGGTACCAGAGCAGGGGCTCCCACTGCAGGGCAGGGATTGTGTGGAAATCTTCAGGGTGCATGGGATTACCACCATTGCACAGGTAGTAGCCCTGGCTACTGCTGTGCCAACCCTTCTCTTCAGGCTTACCACCTAGAGCTTCATGCCTAACCTGCTCACCCTTCCTCATGAACTCCCATGCTAGCTCCCACATTAACTCATGCACCATGCCCACAGCATGCCTGTTTGCACACTCTGTTTGCAAGGCTCCTGTTACATGGTTCCCTGGGGGGCTGGGCCAAGTAGGAGCCAGGTGGAGGCATGACCCTCCTTGACTCCTCTCAGCTGCCTCCTGTAGTTGTCTAGTTCCCACCCACTGCGGGCACCTCCTACCTCTCAGCTGTACTGGGGGTCTGAGTTGGGGTCTGCTGGGTATCCCCTGGGGGTCCTTGCGTCACAAGGATGTGACGAGCTTCTGCCCATGCGCCTCACTCTAGAGCCTGGCCTAAATTTATAACTCAAACCAAAACTGCCAAACTTGATAATCATTTTTTTAAATCTTAACCAATGCTATTGAGAAGCACCAAAGATTGTACTGTAGCAACTGGTAGGTGAGGCACATCTTGCAAGCAGTAGGGCAAAGGCCTCAGGCACCAAAGCAAAGGGGCACCAACAGGTGCTGCCCAGCCAGGGTGGGGCATGGGACAGAGTGGCTTGTTTGGGGGTGCATGGTGACATGGGGAGGTCAGCTTTCACCACTGCGTGCACTCCCAGGCAAGCACTGGGGGGTGTGTGCACAGGGTGCACCCCTGAATCTGTGCACAGGGTGAGGGCAGGCTGCTGCTGTGGGCTTGCTCTGGGCTCCAAATTTCCTTGCTCCAGTACTACTCATGAGCAACTGGTGCCTCCTGGCTCTAGAGGGCACCAGCTGTCGATCACTGATGGGGAGGGGGTTCCCCCAGCAGCCAATCACTGCCACCAGTGGAAGTGCCAGCAGCAAACCCAAAGTGCCAACCGTTGACCAGGGCGGGGGTCCCCCAGAGGCTAATCATCGACGTGGGGTGGGGGAATCAGCAAAAGTGCTGCTGGCTCGTCTCAGGGGGGAACCAGCCAGTTATCCCACTCCCTGGCTGGCAAGGGCCAATTTTAGGGGGGACACATGCCCCCACCAGTTACCCAAGTTATACTGTTGCTTGCAAGATGTTCATACCTATTTTTCTTGTCAGGTTTTTTAAATCTGGGTGGTTTAAATACAATATATATTACAAACTATTTTAGATTATACTGTAAAAGCTTCAAAAGTATAGGTAATAGAGCAGGGATAAGCAATTATTTTGCCTTGAGGGCTGCTTAATAAGTTTTGGTGAGCTGTTGAAGGCCACATGGGTAGCCCCGCCCCCTGACAGTTGCCATGCTCCCTGGTCACTATCTTGGGACTGGGAGTACCCCTAACCTTTGCCACAAGAAGGCTCTTCCCTTGCCCCAGAAGTACTCCTTTTGGGTGGTTGCCCTCTTGAAAATGGAAAAAAAAACAAATCATATACTGACAAACCAAACATCTACTACAACTTATTTTAATTTTATTTTTTAAATATTTTTGTCTTGATTTATGTATGTTTATATCATGTATCTAGAAGCTATTGTATAATAGCTGAAAACACACCCTTACTCTTGTATATTGGGGGGGGGGAGCAAAGGGGTGTATGAAGGTTCTATGTGGTTAGGGAGAAGGTGTGGGGGGATGTATGTGGGATGTGGGTCTGGTGATTGGGGTGTGTGGTGGAGGGTGTGTGTGGAGGGGTGTGGGGCATGTGGTTGGGGTGGGGTTATGTGGGAAGATGTGGGTGTGCATATGGTAGGAGTAGGGGGTAAGAGTGTGTGTGGATGCTGTGGGAGGGCGAGGGTCTGTTTGGAAGTATGGTGGGGTGTGGGATGTGTGAGAGGGTGTTGGTGTGTGTGTGTGGATATGGTAGGTGGTGTAGGAGTCTGTCTGGGGTTATGATGGAGGACTGGGAATGTGTGTGGTGGATGTGGGAGGAAGTGGCAGGGTGTTGAGGGTATGGTGGGAGGTGGGGAGTCATCCCCACCTGTCATAGCTGCAGCATGCAATTCCCAGCTGCAAGGCCAGGAGCCATGTGGTGTGGCATGGGGCCAGCCTGGCCCAGCCCAGCTCAGCATAATGCAGTTCCAGCTGCAAGACCGGGTACCTCATAGTACAGCACAGAGCTGTCCCAGCCTGGCCCAGCCCAGCCCAGCCCAGCCCAGCCCAGCTGTGGAGCCAGCCTAGCTCATCCCCTCCGTGTCATGCCACGTGGGCCCCAAATTTGCAGTGGGAAACTGCGTGCCGCAGCTGAAATGATCTGGGTCCTTGCTGCAACATGTACTCCCCAGCTTTAAAGCTTGACCCACACTGCTGTGCCATATGGGTCCCGGCTCTGCAGCTACAGTATTCTGCGTACTACAACCAGAATGGGGCAGGCAGGGCTGGCTCACCACTTCCCACCATACCTCCAATACACAGCCACACCATCCCACAGCCCCTGAGCACACTCCCACCCCTCCCTGCCATATTCCCACACCCTACCACAGTCCCTGCATATAGTCCCACACCTCCCCATCGTAACCCCATGCACACCCACACCCCCACAACATGACCCCACACACATCAACAGCAGTTCTCCCTTCTGCCTGTTCTTACCTGAATTTCAACTCTTGGACGAGGGAGGGCTTGGAAACAGACACAGCGTCACCAGAGCAGAAGCCTCTGCTAGCCAGAAACTTCCAGTCTCCAGAAGCTTCTTGGGAGTGGGGTCAGAGCAGGGTGGGGACAGTCAGGTTGGGGCTGGGTTGGTTGCACCTTGCAACCAGAACCCAAGCCTCTTGCTGCTTGCTGCCACCAGCACCTCATAAGCTTTTGGACAGGCAGCCACTGTCCATTGTGTAAATTTAGAGCAGTCCCATGGGCCAGACATAATACCCTGGTGGGCTGGATCCAGCCTGTAGGCTATATTTTTGCCTGTGCCTATAATGCAGACTTATAATTTATGTCACAATGGTGAGTATGTAGGGCCCATGTCACCAAGGGTGGGGGGGATTCCTTATTCTAAATTGAAAACATTTGCACTAATAAGTTACTTGAGCAATGTCTTTACAGTTTACAAATATAATTTGGAATGAGCTTGTTACCAATATCATCTTTTTTTTCTTTTTAGCTATCTGGCATGTTAATAGGTCACCAATAACAACATTGTCACTTGTATAATTTCAGCCTCATCACTGGTGAGGAAATAGGATATGAAACAGCCTGCTTTACCTGACCAAAGAGAGGGACCCATTTGTAAATTTTATAATAGCTTTTGCTTCTAGAAAACCATGCAAGTTTAACATATCACTTAGTAAAGGTTAATAATAACTGTCACTAGAATGAGTTGATGAAGTCATGATTAATACACTCAATGTTTGCAAATGTAATTCCCTGATAAAATACAAATAAACCAAAGGAATTCTGAGGATGATTACATTTAAATTTCACAGTTGATAAAGCACAGAAAATGCTGCTTATTTTTTTTTGCTATTTGTAAGCATTTTCCAAATCTGTTATGTCTCCTTCCAGTCTAGAAAAATGAGTTCAGCAGCTTTCTTTTTTATGGGCTGCACACATTTTTAAAATCAAAACAAAAAAACCTGTCCCAGAAAAATGAGTTTGCTCCTTTATGTAAGCATGGAGATAATCTGATTAGTTAATTTATATGGAAGACAGGTTTATAACTGCTAATTTAGCATCGTGTCTTACAACAATTATTTTTAAAAAATCTTACAAAAGTGGGCAGTAAATTTAAGTGCTTTTCAACAGCTGTCTTTAAAGGCCACCACCCCATATGAGATATTCAATAAATCCTCTGCTGAGACAGTGAGTGGTTACATCATGCCAAAGAATATTTTAATTATTCAATTTAGATAAAAATGCCAGGTGTTAATTGATTTTTTTCATGATAGCTTTTAGCCTTGTAACTAATAAAGATTTTTGTAGCCAAGTACTGAGTTGCTCTTATTCCAAAATGCTAACCAAGACTAGCAGCTTATGTCCTGGTCCTAGAAAAGTGAAGTCAGATGGAAATACCTGTCTTCATGGAGTTAAGCATGTATGTAACCATTTGTAGGATCAGTGTTTTAAACAGCTCTTATACAAGAGACCATGATTCAGATGTCTTCAGACTTTGTAATACGTCAAACTAAATTGTAAAGGTTCCAGTAATCACAATGCCAGCTGACTGGATTAGCCTATGGAACCTCTAAAAAACATTTTGTCCACCTTAAGACACATTTTCATTTCATCCTTACCCTGTTTCCTGATGATGCCCAGAGATTTTGATCCAACCTAACAGAGAGTTTCATGTTCATTCATTCCTGTATTTCTCAGATAGAAATGCAGTCACCGAGAGAGCAATA
>JAGPOW010002742.1:41950079-41961147 GCA_030014935.1 Caiman crocodilus
AACTATTTACAAGATTTAATTATTTACATCATAATAAATAATCAAGAAATAAACTCATGGATATTAGACAAATAAACCCTTTAGAACTCATTTACACAGGCTCTCATTTGCCCACGGTGCACCAGGAATCCCTGTGTGCGCGGCCCCTGGCGGGGTATCTCAGGGAGCGGGACTGTCTGTGTCTCTGCACGTGGTCTGTGGACGATCCCTGGCGCTGGTGTCCGTCTCCGTGCTCCTGGGGTCTCTGGGTAGCAAGCAGCGGCTCCTCTGCAGTTCCTGCAAGACGGCCTAGCCCTGCCTTTGCCCCCTACCTTGGTTCTGCTGTGCGCAGCGTCTGGGCTGCAGGCTATAGCTACCCTCCTGCTGCCCCACACAGCCTCACAGCCACCTGCAAATGCAGCCCCTCCCTGGGCTTTGCCCACCCCTGGGGCCCCTCCTCACCCCTCAGGGAAACTAGGCCAGGCTCCGGCAGTCCCCAGCCTGGCTCTGCTGTGCTCACCCAGCCACACCAGCAGTCCCTGTCTGCTCCTGCCGCTGCAGCTTCTCCACTGCTGCTCCTGCAGGCCTCTCTCCGGGGCTCTGAGGGACCTCTGTGCTGAGACTCTCCATCTGGTCTCCAGCCTGTCCCCCAGCTCAGAGCCCTTCCCAGGCTTTTTCTAACAGCTCTCTTTCAAACTCTCTCTGAGGTTACATCACCCCTCCCACTTCCAACAGGGCTGCCCCCAAAACAGCTTCACTTGCCCTCAAAGTCTACAGTGTCCCCTCTGGGACAATCTCTGTCCTCCTGCCAGGCAGCTCTTCCCCTTCTATTCAGGTGGGTCCATTTTCAGAGGCTGCTACGTCGGTAAGCCATTTACTTTGGTCACTTTAGTTCATAGACCAATTAACCATATACCATGTATGCAATATCTAGACAGAGTCCATGTCTAACTTTGCTTGTGATGGAGAACTTTCAGTGTAATTTTGTAGATTATGTTTTATTCAGACTGCTCTGCCAAGTTTAGTCTGAGCAGGGTCCTGTTCTGAGGGAACTCACCACTTGCACCATGTCTTCTTCTGTTCAGCTTTTGACCTTTCATGTGAATGGTGATATAGAAACCTCACACTCTACAGTGTGCAAGATAAATACCTGCCACTCTAGGCAGAAAAGATGTAGGAGGAGTTTGATTCACTGTTCACTGAATAAGATGTCAGTATTGCTATATTGGATTGAGGAATGCTAGGTATTTCAGATAAGTTATCAAGCCCCTTATCAAAAGTCTGTCTCTTGATGTTGGAAACATCTAGAATCTTCTGGCATTCCTGACTTGTCTGCCTGGATTTAGATACAGAATAGAAATCAAACTTGAGGACAAATTCTGCAAGGTAATGAATGCCTTCCACATTCACAGTGAATGGCAGCTGAACACACTTGTTCTTCTGAAGAAAGTGAGAGATTCTTACTCCCTTTGCATCATTATCCATCTTGCAATGAAAGAGCTGCAGCACTGCACTAAGCCTCCTGTAACTGATCTTCAGGAATCCTGATTTTCCCTGATTAAATCGCAAATTCTCTGATAAAAAATTACAAATTCTCTGATAAAACTCCCAAAATCTGTGATTAAAATTAAAGGCCTCCCACAGGTCCCCTGACCCTGTTGGTATCCCCAGCCCTGCTGGCACACTTCACTACCCCCCATAGGGCCCCCAACCCTATTGGTGCTCCTTGCCCCCTACCCACAGCCCCTGCTCCCCCAGCTTTGCCAGAGGGAGTCCCCAGCTGCCAGGATTATGGGGCCAGGGACCTGAGTCCATAGTCCCATCCCCCCCGTAGAAGGCAGTAGCTGCTGCAGCAGAGCAAAACAGGTTGCTGGCTCCCCCCCTTGCTGCTCGCCTCCTGTGGGCTCGGGCAGGTGGGCCTGGCTCCCCATAGCTGTGCCCAGTCCCAGGGGATGGGGGGGATCTGCGCCCCCCAGATCTGTGCACAAGGTGGGGGCAGAGCAAGTGCACTCTGTGGACTTGCCTGTGGACTCAGGCTTCTACCCTGCTGCCCTCCCATGGATCCTCTGTAGCCTGTGGGTATGACCCAGAGCTGCAGGACAGGCTGCAACCATGCAGGAAAGCTGCTTACAGCTGTGAGCTCTGCACTCCTCTGGTAACATATCTCCCATGCATACAGCATGAGTGAGGGACAGAACCCTGCACTGCTGCCCACGGTGCCCCTGCATGCACAGGAGACTCATTGCAGGGCAGCGCAGAGCTCGCAGTGGCAAGCAGCTTTCCTGCACTGCCATGTTCTGCCCTGCAGCACTGAGTTGCACACACCGGGCTGTGGAGGCCCCGTGGGAGGGCAGCAAAGTGGAAGCCCAAGCCCACGGTAGGCAGCTCACGGTAGGTAGGTCTCCCCTGCTCCCCCTGAGTACACACTGCAGTGCGGAGTTGCCCCCTTCTGCCCCCCGGATGAGTTCTGCCGCTCATGTCCCCATCCCACTCCCCACTCCCACTCCCCATGCACTGCAGCGCCGGGCCCCAAGCCCCACACTGCCCAGCTGAGCAGCAGCCCTAGCCCCAGCCCTGCCCAACTCTCCCCCCTCTTTTGGGGACCTGAATCCCCCCCACCCCACTTACCTGCTGGAGCTGCTCTCCAAGCTACCTGGGGCCATGTGCATATATATATATGTTCATGGCACTCTCTGCCTGATCACCCTCCTCCCACTCCCTCCCATCGCCTGAAGGCTGGAACTGTGCCAGCCTGCAGAGGGCTCACTGCAAAACTGCAAAATCTGTCGGTTTCTCTGCTAAAATGAGTATTCCGTGTTGTACGGCAATAAGAGGAAAAATCCGTGTTTAACTCCATTTTTCTATGGAAAACAGAAAACCTAGATCCCTGTTGACCTTTCAACTGGTTTTGATACCAAGTATTGAAAGTTATTCTGAGTTTGTTTGATTGTCTGGTGGAAATTATTATGCTTATTCTTTGTTGAGTTATTTTCTCCCTATCCAGTAAATTTTGTGATTATTGGATGCTGGTCAACATTTCAATGACATTTTATCAATACATCTTTAATATGGCACTCTGCAGTATCCTATTCTGTCATCGCTTCTTTTAGTCAAAGTATATGTGAGAACATACATGTAAAAACTCATCAGTATGCTGAGAATTTTCACATCTCTCTCCTTTTCATCAAACTCGGATGGTTCAGTCTCTCTGCTCTTGAAGTATCTTGGAATGATAAAGACAAGATGGCTAAACCTCAGTCCAGACAAAATGGAGTTTTGACAGATTGTGAAAAGGCCCTGAAGACTATAGCTAAGATGGTATTTGCTCCCTCTGGTGTTAGTGATTACACATGTGGCTAATGAGACCTATATAACTCCATTAACTTATTTGAATGGCCCACAGAAACAAGCTTTTTTTCTCCCTGAAAGTAAAAGAATACTTCAGCCTCAGACTGCAGGAAATAATAGTTATTTAATTGCAAGGGGAAACATTATATCCATGGCATCCAACTTAATTCCAAACTCTAGATTCAGAGTAGGAAGAGTTTATATATAGACATTGAGATACCACTATGATAACACAGTTGTCACAGCAGCCAGGAATTCCTGAATCATTCCAGAGGAATCATAGTAACCTAGCACACACTACCTTTATGGCATGATTAATGTTATTCGTGCCATTAATTGCAACATGCCACATGCTCAGCCAAAGCAGCACAAAGATATTCCACATATAATATAGAATATCTTTGTGGTTGTTTTATATAGAGCCTTAAATTAAAAATATGGCATTTGTCCCAGATACTGAGCTGCCTAGACCAATGCTCAGCTGAGCATCAGGTTTGAGAATGGTACAGTGCTGGTGTCTAGGGACACAGGCAGCCCCTGCCCAATCGATGGGATCAGGCTGAGAGCAGCCTTGGGTCCTAGTTTGGCCCCAGCAGATGTATGATTGAGATCCAAGGAGTTTTATTCCGCATCCCAAACATGGCACATCCCACCCTGTCAGTCATGTATGACAGGACAAGCAATGTTTCTGATGAGGCAAAAAAATCCTCAGATCCCAATCGTGCCATTATGTTAATGTCTGCCAGGGGTGTAAATAAGTGTAGTTCCATTGAGTTTCATGCCATTTAAGAACCTGACCCTCTGATTTGTTGCTAATGCATACACTGTGTTCACGTTAATAAAAATAGGTAGAGAAGTGAATGGAGGTCAAGGAAGAAATGGGTGACCAGAATGAAAGAATAGAGGGAGCCCTGAAGCTAACACTTCTCTTCTCTTGTGCCTTCCTCCTTTGCAGATCATCAGTCACTGTGGCATGCTGCAAAGAAGGAGAAGCTGCCAGAAGAACTACTACTTCCCACTAACAATTGTTGCCACTTATACTTCCTGCCAGAATAAGGCTTTCAATTTGATTTTGATGTTATTTCCTTGAATGGTTCTGTTAAAATGCTGAATGTACAGTTTGTTTGCTAGCAACCCTTTGGATTTATGAGTTGCCAGTCCTGGAGACTTTACTGTTTGTCATGCATTTTCCTTCTTGTTTCCCTCCTTTATCCTCTGCCTTCAGACCTTTTTAAGGTCTTTCCCTTGCCGGCGCCTGCTCTCATACTAACTGGTAGTAATAGAATGTTGTGCAGCTGTGCCTCTTGTAGCTTCCCCATGGATACTGCTGACCACAGATACAGTAGTATGTGCCAGCTCAGCATATCTTGATAACTCATAATCCCTACCATAGGTTTTTATAGTTTGCCTGGTCTATTGTAAATCACTAACTCACTGTCATCAACACAGATCCTGACCTGATTCATAGCACCAGGAATTAAGCTACTGTCACATACTGTCACATAAGACACCGTTTACAGTGCAGCATTACAGAAACAAAAATAGATCGTCTTGGAAACAGTGCATTATAGAGCAGCACTAAAGGTCAAATTATTGTTTTGAATTTATTTAAGCAAAGCAAAACTCCAACCCCTCTCTTCCAAATATCTGTCTTCTAGAAATACAAGCTACAGCTGTTACCACAGCTAGTAATTTGGAGAGTCCAATATGGTGTGAGAAAAGTGTATGTACTTCTGTTTGCTAATGGAAGTGATTTCCAGTTCTGTAAAATCCAAATTATTCATTCATAATAATTCTTGTAATAATATATTCTGCGTTACTAGTAGCAAATTATCAGTCAGTTGCAGTTCATATTGATGATTTACAGCAGCTAAAGCAAGATTCAGCAGCTCCAAACAGGGGCCCAACAGAGCAGGTGAGACTATGATGGCTAGAGCACTAGAGTGGCTATCAAGGACTAGGGTTCTATTTCTGGATCTGCCACTGGCCTGCTTTAGGATCTCAGACCAAATGCTTCAGCTATTAGGGCCTTTCTTTCCCCCTATGGCCTTTAACTGCCTTGCCTACTCATAAATGTAAAATATTTGAGACAGGGATCCTCTCTTCTTAAATATATACATCACAACTAGGCAGGGATCTTAGCTGAGTTCCCCAGGTGCCACTGTAAAGCTAACACAATACTTGCAGGTCCCATGGGTTCTAATATCAGACAGAAGTCCTAGTACTTGTTTCAGCAAAATGTATCTCAAAAAGGACTGAACTAATATTATTCAAAAGAAGAATTTTAACAAAGGTACAGGATTTGAAAACAAGCAGCTTTTAATAGAAATCACACTGCCTCCTTAATTATGCCATTTACCAGCAGAAAGCTGTTTGATAAATAGTAGATTCACCGACTTCAGAACACTGGCCAAATATTCCCAATGTAGAAATATAATTCAATGACAGTGCTATAATTTAACAGAGAACACACTTATTTTTGAGAATTGGAGAAGTGAGGTACTTGTTCTACATTTTTTGGCAATGGACAATGAAAATATAAGTACTAATGTTTCTTCACTTGTTCAAAAGTGTGGTTCATTCACCTATGACTGAGTATGCAAGCATTTTAATTATTCCAGAATAGCTCATTATGTCTATAGAATAGTCATCTGTGTTTCTGAGCCCCCACAGAAGGCAAAAGTCCCCTTGAGTAAAAATGTGCAAAATATCAGTGGACTTACTAATAGATAAAAAGATAATGTGGCATTTACAAGGAAAGCTGCACGGTTTGAGAGATGAGGCTCAAGAGATTCTATAACCTAAATTATAACACAGTTATCAGATTGCTTTAAAGGGAGTCTTCAGCAGTCACTAGCTGAGAACTGTTTGGTGAAAAAAGTTAGCAGGTTTGGTCCATTTGTAAGGATGGGTGAAAACACGATATCTTTCCAGCACCATTGGTAATAACTGATCTGTTGTCAGGCTCAATCCAGAGGTTGAAGATTGAATTACCATGCAATCCCAAGTAACTGCTCATCTCAAGAGGCCTTGTCCCTTCTAGCCAGAACAGAGTCATAGTTAGAGACCTGGTTAAATCACAGAGACAAAGGGTTTTTTGCGGCTCACTCACAGCACGCAGAGCCAACTTCACGGGCATTTTGTGATGGTCCCACCTCTCAGCACTGATTGGCAGATAGGCCTCAGGGGTGGGGGACGGGTTGAGGGGGCAGACACCATCTTGACGCTGCCCTCTACGCTGTCCCATGCTGGGTGCTGATTGGCAGAGAGGCCCTGGTGAAGGGATGGATGAGGGGGACCTGCCATCTTGGCTGTGCCCTTCATGCTGCCCCACCAGCCAGCACCTTCGCCTCCCAACAGTGAGAACCACTGGATCCCACAGGGGAGCCAGCATTTTATTTTTATTAAGTTTTTTTTGTTGTTTCTGATTTCACAGATTTCCTGGATAATCCTGAGTTTCATGGTTTATGGTTTCCACAAAGTCTGTGAAACCACAAATGAATAGGTCCCTAGTCATAGTACTATGGAGGGAAGCTATCACTGATTTTCCTTTTTTCTGTGTGGGTAAGTAGAGGATTTCAGCTCCCTGGGTTCCAAGCTAGTTTTTACATTAATACTAAATTCACTTTTAAATATTTATTTAAATGTTAGGTGTATATTGGATGCTGAAGTCTTGAAAATCTGACCATAACTATGACAAGAGTTGCTGGTAGAGGTTGTGGAGGATAATGAAAATCTGTTCTTTTGTTTTGGTGTCTTAATGAGATACAACTGTGGAAAATCTGGCCCATCCACTATTTTTCATGTTCCTGGGGTGGTGTCAAAATTAACTGAATTAGCATTTTAGCTAGTAAGATGCATTGTCTGATAATATTCACAAAATCAAAATGTGTATGACCATAGTGCAGTGCTCTAAATTCAGTAACTTATAAATGGTGTGTATGTCTAGCATCCATCAGTACACAGAGTACACAGTCTGTGCTCATTGATCTTGAATAGGGATGCACAATAAAGAAACTGCTCTTGCTTGAGCATTTGCCTCCCTTTCACCTAGTACTGACTTTCTGTAAAACCTCTATCATCTTCAGCTCCCACAATGTGGAAGGTGGCAGGGATCTGTGACAAATTCTTCCTGATTGTCAAACCCATTCAAGCTACTAATGCAGAGGGGACAGAATATGGCCCGTGGGCCAGATCCAGCCCACCAAGGGATTCTGTCTGACCTGCAAGTCCCTTGGCCTTGTACAGTCCATGCCTGAGATGCAGCGCAGGCTGTGGTGTGTATGGCCAGTCCTACCACCCCTGGACACTGCCAGTCGGGGACGGCATGGTGGCTAGACTCAGCTTTTCAGAAGCACCTACAGCAATGGCTTACTCTGCCCAGCTGCTGCTGCCAGTGTCTCAGACACTGGACTCAGTCCCTCTACCCAGGCACCCTAGCCCACCCTGCAAGGGCTGCTGGTTAGAGCAAGTAGGTGGGTGGGCAGCGTCTGCATGGAGAGTAGCCCAAGACCCCCTGCAGACAAGGAGCGTTCAGCCAAGTGGAGCCACAGGCAGGCGGAGAGCGGGACCAGGGGACTGGGACCCTGGAACCAGGATGGATAAGCAGGGTAGGGCTGGGGCTGGGATCACAGGGCACTGATAGCACAGGGCCAGGGCCTGGGGCAGAGCCACAATCTGCTTCCCACGTGTCCCCTGCCCCCACATGCTCCCTGACTGTGAAACTAGCACCAGTCACAGGGACATGTGGAGAGTTAATCCCATCTTTGTCCCAGGCCTTAGCCCTGTGCTGTCACCATCCCGTGATTCCAGCTCCAGGCCTGGCACCAGTCTCAGCCCCATTCACCCATCCTACTCCCAGACACTATTCGCCGCCCACCCGCATCCCATCCCCTCTGCCCACCTGAGCATGCCCTGCTTACAGAGGTCCCAGGCCAGTCTCCCTCCCCACTTGTCTGCTCTGTCTGGTGCCACTGGCAGTGGGTATGGGGAGGACAGGCCTGAGGCTGGATAGGATCAATTGCCCCACAAACTCATTCCCTCATTGTGCTGGACCAGATCAGCACATCCTCCACCCCCAGCCCACAACAGCTCGCCCAAACTCCTTAAGTGGGTCTCCAGCCAAATATTTTCCCCTGTACTAATATGTAGTACCTGGTAGCATGGCAGCTGCAAGGCCTCTGCAGCTATCAGAGATGACTGTAGGGGGCTGCAGGGTGCGGGGCAAATCAATGTATGTGACGCCCCTTTAACACTGTGAGGGGCGGGGCTGAGGCCACTCCATCCAGCTCCGCAGGGCCCCCCAAAGTGCAGGGCCCAGGGTGATCACCCCGATTCACCCATCCCAAAAGACAGCCCTGGCAGCTAAAGCAATGGAAGCCAAGAGGGCTGGTTGATACCACTGACACTAATGAATGTTGTCACAATTACACTACTGGTAATTGGAAGTCAGTGGTTTGACCCCTGTCATATTATAGACCTCTTGCAACCCTGACCTATATCATATGGCCAGCAACTAAAGATCAATACCATCATTGGACGATGGTCCTGTGTTAAAACAACAAACACAAGAATATTTAACTTCTATATAGGTTAAACCAGGTAACGTTCAGGCCTAGTTCTTTTCTGTAATAGAGAAACTATCTGATGATAATAATTTCCAAACTGCAGCGTGTTTCTCTGTGCCTCCTGATTTGATATTTCAGTATGCTGTCACTTGAAATTAATTGCAACTAATTAAAAATGATCCAGTTAGGACAATTGGACAATAGTGCTCTGGAGATTGCTTCATTCCCAGAGGTTTTAGTGGCTTGCTGCTGCAGTGGTTCAAGTCTTCAGGAGGGTGCTATACATCATAATGTCATTTTACATTGTTATTTCTCTGAAAGCAGCAATTTAAAAGAGTCTCCAGTGAACCTTGAGCAACTTTGCACTAAAAAGAAAAATGTTACTGTTCAAGATCTGTAAAATATAAAATATAGATTCAAAGAAATCACTTGACATGAATAGTAGCATTAAATTTGTGCCATTATTTGCATGTAATATATAATGTTGTAGTAAAAGGCTAACAAAGCATTTAGGCTGCTCTGGGGCTCATTGATTTTCTACACCTTTGTTCAAACTAGGTCAAAAACAATGTTGGTCTTATTTTATTGCACACGTTTTTCTCACGTTTGAGACTTGCATCTTAAAGTGGCATAACACAGTCCAAACCCACCACATGCTGTGGCCAACGATGCCTATTTAGATGGAAGCAATGTCCTCCTTTTGGTCTACTGTTTCCTATCCAAGTAGTTGGGTAATGTGACCAAACTGCAGAATGTCCAGGGCAAATTTTTTGAGCAATTTAGGTGAACTGACCGTTTAGCAGAATAAGGCTTGCTTTTCATGTTGAGATGATAGTCAGTCTTTTAAAGCATTATGAAAACAAACCTTGTAACCAGTTGAAACACATGGGTCAAGCACTGCTAAACAGCTCATTTCATATCTGCCTTCTTTGCTGTAAACAAAATATAGAGACTATTAAAATTATTTTTTGTCCGAAGTCCCAAAGCAAGGAATCTCAATGGCTATGCAACTTGGACTGAGCAAACTTCATTCTACAAAGATATAGAGACGCTGGATTTAAAGAGCATTATAGTTCTGAAGGATAGTAAAAATGCACACTGGAAATTACTTTTAAATAATTATGTGCCTTTTAAACAAATGGTATATAGCTCTGGCATTACACAACTCTTCACTGGGAAATGTGTGTGTTGTCATCAAGAATAGCATATTTGTTATATTGTGTGATTTTTCCTCTCATTACAGCACAGCTGGAACATCACCTCCTATCCTCATGTTTTGCCTTCCTTAATTTAAGTGGATCAGGCCTACTGAGTCCGTTTTGCCAAATAAATAATTGAAAATGGTTCAAGAAAATATTGGTGCTGGGAGGCACAGTAGTCTATTTTCATACATATAATAATCTCTTCTGCATCTTCCTGCTTATGTTTGTGGATAATGTGGTAATGGATAATGTCGGTAGATTGTTGACTCTCTTTTCCTGGAATCACAAACTAAAAATCTTTGGGGAAAATAATTATTTTTAAATTAATCTATATCTCTCTGTACAATAAACTGTACATTTCCTGTCTCAGATCTAGGCACAGATGCAAAGAACTGCTCTCATAAACTTGGAGCTATAAAAACCAGGAATTAAATCCCAGCTGCAAGGAAGTCCATTCAAACTTTGCCACTGACTTCAGGAAAGCTGGAATTTCCCCCAGGATTTCTCTTTCTTTATCCCTAACCAAATCCACTGATGTTCTGATCCAACAAGTTATATAGACCTGGAATTCACTGTAAACTGGATTGCAGTCTGTAACAGGGAACCCCTACCCTGTTACAGAAAAGGAATCAGCCCTTTAAGGGAAGAGTTTGTGTGAGCCAAACAAAGGCACCAAGCTGGGGTTAATAAACAGCCCTGCTGTCAGGCCATCTGATAGGTCACCTGGCCAAATGTGGGCAGGGATTGAGAGGCATAAAAGCTTAGGACTGAGTTAAAGCACCAGGCTCCTATATGTGTGCAGGGTGGATGCTCTGCCACACAGTATTTACAGCACTTTGGAGCAGATTCAATTAATTGGGTCTACTGGAGCATGTATCATAGTATCATAGTATCTAGGGTCAGAAGGGGCCTAGAGCAGGCCATCTAGTCTGACCCCCCGCCAATGGCAGGAACGAGTGCTGGGGTCACAGG
>JAGPOW010002742.1:41961551-41974606 GCA_030014935.1 Caiman crocodilus
CATTTGTTTTACCTGGAGCAGTTTAAGTTTATGTTACAACAAGGGTGCTTTTTCCCTTTGGGTTTTGGACCAGTGGTCTGGGATTGGGACTAGCAGGGCTGGTACAGAGGTCTCAGCCATGCATCAATGCATGAAGGTGCCTAGAACCCTGCCAGAGGCTGGGGCTCAAGACATAGGTCAAGCTTGAGTCTTACAAAATGGCAGCCTAGGGAAGGACTGCAGCTGAATGCAACTCAAGCCAGATAGGGCCAAGGACCCAGCCAGAGCCAAAGCAGGCTTAGTGCCCAGAGCAGGGAGGGGACAGGGCCAGGGGCCCTGAACTAAAATAATCAAGATAAGAGTTGGTGCCTAGAAGCCAGGTCCAGTACAGTGGGCCTAGGCTAGTAAGGCGCAGCAAGAGAAAAGGGGTGGAGACTGAGAAAGCCAAGACGTCAACAAGGGAATGATGTTAAAGTGACATTGGTGAGGTCTAAGGGGTGATTGGAGCCATGTAATTAGTCCTTACAGCACAGAGTGTAGACACTTGAGCTCAGGAGTGTTAGATATAGCCTGGGAAGCCCTGGGGCAGCCTCCCTTTTACCAAAAGATATATACATCAAAGCATGACAGGCAAGGGGAGGGGGAGATTGCCCAAAGAGGAGTGAAGGCTGAGGGAATTCCTGGGCATTACAGCCACCCCTGGAATGGGACCCAATTACATAGCCCTACTAATCTCTTTGTTAGATCAGTACTCAGTGATTCCTGCTATAGGCAAAGCCAGATTATTCAGCTATGGACTGCATTGCACCCTAAGCTTCATGAAACTTGACTTTCAGCAGACCTCAAGTGGGAGAGAGTTCCAGAAAGAAACATTAACAATTTCCTGTTCACCATGGATTTTGAACCAGACTTAGTAAAAGCATGTCAGTCAATCAAAAGTTATAACTACCAGAGCTAAGTATAGTGAGTCAAAAAGCATGAGACTGAATCGATTCAGTCTTTGCAGGTTAGTCTAAGCTGCATAGATTGAGCCAATAAGCAAGTGAACAGACATTCACTTTTGATTCCAGAAATACAACCACATGCCTGCAGTGGCCCAGGACAGAAGCTGGGGCACACTAAATAAGCCTCCCTGCTCAGCTGGAGCAGACAGCTTTGGCCAAGGCTTTCCTGCCCAACCTGGGAGTGGAGAGTTTGCAGGGGACATGCAAAGCATTCTTGGATGCTGGCAGACTATGAATTAACTTTGATCTGAAGGGAAATCTGGAAAAAATGTTAAAAAAAATGATTTAACCTAAAGCAATTAAGTCTGATACTACTTCCACCCAGGTCTATCTTAAACCACTTTTGGCCATTTTGGAAGCAGTTTATGTGCACTGAGTTTTGGTTGTGTTACAGATATGAACCAGTTTCTGATCAGTTATACTGGTTTATGTGAAATTTTTGTCCCTAACAGAAGAGGACATAGAGGAAAAGGCAGCTTCAGAGATAACTGAATCCCAAACAATGTATTGTGGGTGGAAGATAACTCATGTCAGTGCTACCGCAGCTGTTTTTATAAAAAGTAATCTTTTTCTATACAGTGGCACAGGGGAAAAAACCACTAAAACAAATAAATGACAGTGAAATTTAAAGAAGGCTGTTATAAAGGTATTGGGGGGGTTGTTGGTAGACAGGGATGTTTTGCTCAGGGAAATAGTAACAAATCATAGTTAACAAGGGGGTTGTAAGAGAGCTGCAGGGAACAGGGAAGAGATGCCGGGAACAGCCATGAAGCAGCCCTGTACTCACCTGGAGTGAGTGGATCCTGGAGCTGCCATGCCATGTCCAAGGCACAGCATTTTAAAATCAGTCTTTCCCTCCATATTGGAGGAGACACACCTGGTAGAGTTGTAGAGGCCCCAGTAATGGGCAAAGTGAGGCGGATGCCATCAGAACACAGTGTGCTTTCACTTCCAGTATAGCCAGAACCCAGAAGTGAGAAAGTCTTCCAGGAGGCTGGCGTTGTAAGCCTGCAAACTTAGAGTGGCCAGAGGGCCACTGAAGAGCATGGTGGGATCTTCTGAGAAGGGAAAGGTTGACCCCTAGTGAAACTTCAGGAGAAGCAGGAGTTTCCAGCTGCCGACACCTGGCAAGTGGTCTGCAAGTATTAGTAGCGGCATCTTTATGCCAGACCAAAAAGCAAGGAATCCAGATGAGTAATTAAGTTGATTGGGGAGGGCGGGGGGGCTTGTACTTTCTTTCTTTTTTTTTGCCTCATATTAATTAAGTATTTGTGATGCCCATTTTGAGTGAGGAGATTTTCTTCCTGGGGCTGTATCAAGAACTCAGTTATGACCCCTATTAAACTGCACAAAAGGGGAGGAAAACTGAAGAGTACAAGAGGAATGGGCACATCATCCTCACAGTGGCAGGAGGCTGTGGACTGCGTTTTGTTAATCTGCTATACTTTCTTTCTTTTGTCTGGCATTGAGGTTATGCCTAAGGAGCAGCCATTGCTGAGAGTTTTGTGTGTAGTTATCCTTTCATAATCAGCGGGCACCCAAACTAAGAGCTGTGCGGAGTCCATAGAAATTGAAGAGAGGCAAGAGGCACCTAACATTCCTGCTGAAGTACATTTGATGTGGTTAGGGTAGAGAAAAGGGGAGGATGGAGCCTCATGAGAAGATCAGCCTACAGTTACTAGTATTACTGTCAGTCCATCTCCTCCAGCTCCCAAGAATATATGTGATAAACAGCAAGTTATGGCAAGCGAGAGCATTCCATCTGACCCACTTGGACTACAGTGATTCTAGACCAAATTGATCGTGTTGCAGGCCTTCCATATTCTGGTCAGGCATGGGTTGTGGCCTCCTGAAGTAGAGTGCTCCAACAGGGATCTTTTAAACATTAGTCTTTAATGTGTAGGGGTGCCAGTAGACATGTGGGGATGCTACTCTAACATGCTGTGATTACAGTGTATCAGAGCAGACTCAATTAACTGAGTCCACTGGAGCATGCTAATTAGCACACTCCAGCAACCTTCATGTTTTATGTATTCAGTGTCTCTGCACTTCAAAATGGGTGGCAGGGGCACTTTAACTAAAACTCATTGAATGTGATTTACTGAAAGCGCTCTTGCCACCATTTTGAAGTGCGGGACACTGAATGCACAAGACACTGCAGGCACTTTAATTAGAGTGACTCTTGGAGCCACTGTAATTAAAATACTCCTTCCCCCCTACCCATCATGTTTTGGTGTACTGGAAAGGTTTGTAGTGTCAGGGTAGAAGTTGTCAGACACATTTCCCCTCTCCAGTACACCAAAGCATGGAGGTAGTGTAGGTGGTATAGGTAGTGTGAAGCCAGGGGAATCCTTGGCTGTTCATTTAGAAGTAACTTAAAGGTACACCCTTCTGATGCTGCAACAATCATCCAGGATCTAGATCAAAATAGCTCACATGGTACTGATGAATGTTAGTTTTTGCTCACAATACCAAGTTACATTCAAACTATGCACTTAAGTCATCTTTACACATGCTCTGAGGGTAGGGGAAAGGGTGTTTTAATTACTAGATTAGATTATATTAGAACTCAGAGGAGTTTTGGACTGAGTAAAAACTGCAGCATTTAGTACACTATTACAAAGTGTCTAGTGGAATTACAAGGTTAAACAATCAATGAATAATAATACAGTGTTGGAAAAATCTAATATAGTTATATATGCTATAGATATTGTGGCAGCGGGGCACACAGTTGCTGCTATTATTAAGTCTGTAGTATTTTCGAAAGTTTTAACAAATAAAAGTGAAGGAGAAAGCATATGATCCACTCTCACACATTGTCTCTCCTCTCCTCTCACACCTCACCAAAGTAAACCTGCTGGCTATACATTTTGGCTAGCCAGTAACCATAGGTCTGGTTTCTCAGAACACTTTAAAGGCTGTATTCCATACTCTCCAACACCTGGTGTATGTCAGCTCTTGGCATAATTTAAACAAACAGGCCATGTAACACATCTCTCTCTCAGTCAAATAAAGCAGAGTTGGTATTCTGCCAATTCTGTTCTCATTTATTTGCTAACCCCGGGTTCTATTTATTCCCCGTATCATCAAACACATTACAGAGAATGACAGAAGCAGACAATATTACATCTAATAGTCATATAATAATGTAAATAAAATATGCTAAATCATCAGGTACTGTACTTGCGCGCTTTAACTGCCCCACTTCATTTTATGCACATGAACCAAATGTACAGTAAATGAAAAAGCTTTTTACACAGAGCAGATTAAGAAAGAATATACTTATTGGATACTGAAGCCCTATCATTTATATTAAATGAAAAATATATTCTGCATAAAAACACACTTGCAGGATCTGTTACAAAATATGCTGTATGGGCTTGGTGCTGTGTTCATAAAAGTCCATAGCAGAATTCCTTTTACAGTGTAGGTATCAGAGTGGAAGAGAAATATAGTTCAGAAGTTCAGGCAACATCTCTGTGAATGCAGCCCTGTATCCCAAAATGCCTTGTGGTATCAAATACAAGATGGAGAAAAGAATTCAGGGCAAAGAGCTTTGTTTCCTAGCCAGATCTGAAAAAGAGCAGTTCAATTGGGAAAACGAAAGTTTTTGAAGGCCAGAGGTTGAGGGATGTCACTTTCCACAGAAGGACTTGGAGATGGATTTGAGCATGGCAGGATGCGTGTGTGAGGTTGTGGGGGAGGGCAGGTATAGCCCGCAGCCCTAGACTACTCAGTTTTATTTTAAATATCATGCTTTAATAATCTTTTGGGTAAGATATACGAGCAGCGTATTCTCTATTAGAAAGTTAGTTTACAGTCTTGTAAAGGACAGTGATGGGCCTTGTTCAGCTCCCTTCTGACCCAAATGCATCATTACAACACATATTATTAATAACATTACAAAGCATAGTTTTCAAAAACATCATGCATGCAGTGAAAGGAAATGACTGCCTAAATGTTCTTTTGTTCACAATGCCTGCATATAGTATTTACCAAGCTCTTACTTTCTGTTTATGTACCCATTCCAGCCAGGATGCTATGGGGAGAATACAAAATCTGCACTTGGGGTTGTAACTTGACCATGGATACAAAAAAGGAAATGGTTTCCCCATAACTATACTTGGAATCTGTGCCAAAACAACTAGGCTCCATTAAAAAAAACCCTTCTCAGGAGTCATTTCAAGGCAGTTCATGTTAACAAATGTGGCAGCATATCAGAAATAAAATCATCAGTACACCTAAGGCCACTGCTAATACTAAAATAAACATGTGTCACTGATGGTGCAGTTGGCCTTCTTGAAGAAGCTTCAGACTATTGGATAGAAGGCTAATGTGAGTGGTCCACTAATCTAGTTCAGTATGTTCCATTGTTTTTCTAAGACTAGAGGATCCAGAATCCATATCATCTGCTTTGCATCTCAAAACACAAGGGAAGGAGGGGATATCACCAATTGTTTGACTGCTCACCTTATCCTGTAGTATGCCCTTAACAATATGGGGCCTGCAGTGGAATGGACCTGGGAGAGAGTAGGCAGCCACAGTGTCAATGGCTAAAATCCATATGTCATTGGCCTTATTTGTGGATGCCAGGGATCAGGCATGGGCAAAATGAGGCCTGGGGACCGGATGTGGCCCACCAGGCCATTCTGTCTGGCCTGCGGGGCCCCTAAAAATTTTTTTTTAATTATATTTAACTATCCCTGGCTGCCTATCGTGCAGCCCTTGATGGCTTGCCAGAACTCAGTAAACAGCCCTCCACCCAAAATAATTGCCCACCCCTGCCATGGATCATGGCATTACATGGTCTGGATCTAGCCTTTGAAGTCCTCCAGTCTGCTAATTCCATATTAAAGCCTACCTTAATTGTGATTAATCTAACTTGCCTCCACACTTACACTTGTATTTAAAAGACCTAGGAAGAATCAAATAGCAGCAAGATGCTATTATTCTCCACAGTGTTTCAGGGAAACAGGTAATATACTACTAATACCAAGGTACTGACACTAACCCATCACCAGTCACACCCTTTTAGCAACCCAGTAGCTGTTAATGGGAAAAAGAATTTACCATACAGCCTTCATTATCTCCAAGGACTTAACTCTCACTGATATTGTGTAAGCCAAAGTGTATGGTCTTAAAATGTTCTTCAAGTGATTTATTAACTGGTGCTCCTTTAAGCAAAGAGAGAGTTTGGCCAAATACAATGTGGAGTATTATTTCTTTAAAAGGCTGCCACATCCATTTCATCACCCGCTAAAGTCAGTGGTTCTCAATCTTTCCCAGAGCAGGAAAGAAAAGGCAGCAAATCTATGAAAGATGAATCCTGAAACACCCTATGCCACCCAAAATGGCTGTTTACACAGACCAGTTTGGCAACTCCCTGTACTACAAAACCTATGACAACCCTCCAGTGCACCCTAACCCAATGGCTCACACATTCCCCCTTAAGCCTGTTTCTTCTCTAAGAAGCAGCACTGACACCATCATCCTAGGCTTTCCATATATTCTTTGCGCCAATGACTGAGCTAAATGAGTGTGTGTTCTATGTGCCAACACCACTAATTAACATTAGCATCTGCAAGCTGAGCTAGAGTCATTCTGGTTTGAGCAGTGGGCTGCATGAGTCTAGAAAAACACAGCTCAGCATTTTCAGGAGGAGGGGGAGTGGGACTACTGCTGGAACAGATAAGGGCTCCTGAGAGTTCAGCCACTATATAACAAATGCAGCATGTGTCTTTCACTTCCATGCTTGACAAGCTCTTCTGGCTGGGAAAAAAAGAAAAGAAAACAAGCCTATGCCACAGTCCCAATCTCTGTAGGTGGCACTATCAAAGACAAAGGACCCCCTTCCCTGGTCAGAGGGCCATGCTTCCTGTGCAGATGTGTAAAAGAACACCTTTTTTTTCTTAGTGCCATGGCATTGTGTTGATTCATGAAGTACAGACACTCTCGTCCAACATGTGTCTTGCCACTGAGGTTTAGGTAATGACACTACACCAGGTCCAAAACATTTCAGCTCAATCGTTCGGAGGTGAATAGGTGAGTACTAATTAAAAGGAAGAGTGAAATGGCAGACTGACGTTCAGGAAGAAGTGACTTTTTTGACAGTGATTTTTTGTAGTGGACTTTCACTTTAAAGTTGTAACCCAGACCTTTGTCTTTATACCTTGTGGGGTATTATTTCTTTAAAAGGTTGCCACTTCCATTTCATCACCCACTGAAGTCAGTGGTTCTCAATCTTTCCCACAGGAAAGATAGATAGGAAGGAATCTATCCTAAAATCAAATGAAGTTTCAGGACCCTTCTCCATCCAGTAGTATAATTAAGGCAAAACAACCAGAACAGCAGCCCCAGATACCATCTTTGAGGGGTCAGAGGGAAGAAAAATAACAGCTGCTGCTCCATCCACATGGCAGCAACCGGAAATGGTCACTGCCTTTGTGAATTGCCGCTGCCCCGGACACCCAGCTGCCTTGTTATGCTTCTGCATAACAGTTGTAAATCTCATAATCCTCCTGGGTGAGGACTTGCAGTGTAAGTGTTTCATTAATCCTGCCTACCTTTTATTTCTAAAGGTGGAAACAGTTAAAAACTATTTTTTTTGGTTGGCTATTGAAGGCAGTCACTAACCAAAATCTCCTGACCTAGCTGATTTTTATAAAATAAAAATACAATAATGAATTTGTTCAGCTCATGGCAGTAGAGGTGAATAGGTCCCAGAGGCTCCAAATTAGCTCTCATTGACTTCAGGGAGAACTGGGTATATTTTGTTTTTAATCTCAAGTTAACTATGATATCCCCTGTTTTTCATGGTGAATCTGCTGCTCCTTTGACACAGAAAGCTTTGAAGGCCACAATGCAGCAATGAACCTTTGTGTCATTTAGATTGTTTTTTTATTACAGCATATTTTTCACAGAAGGTAGATTTCTCTTCTGCTTGCACTAGTTCTTCCTCATTTACCCCAGGAGAAATCTGAAGCCACAGTATTAGATATGGCAATTCTCTTTTATGTTACTATTAAGTGTAGATGAGAGAACACAAGGAAGAAAGGCTACTACAATCTTTCTGAATAATGATCCACATATATTTTTACTTGATGACCAGGTCTTCAGTGATCACAAGGGAGTGTTTCCTCATTTCCTTCTAAGATTTTACTTTGCAGATCTAGTTAAATATTCACTTTGCCATCAGGCATATGATCTTGTTTCTGATTTCTGTCTGAAATAGAGGATCCCAATTCATCAGTGACAAAATGTGTCTGTTACAAATCAACGCCAGATTCTTCAGGTCACACAGGCTTGCCGTTGCCAGTCTCCTGGATTCGGGGGGATGACATAGCTGAGCCACCCAAAGCCAATCTATCCAACTATTCTAGCCTGGGGAGATATCAGTCAGAGGAGTTCTAGCAGTGTAGTGAGTCCTCATAGCTCAGTTGGCCAACTTGTAACAACAGCTTCAACTGCATTCCCTACAATGCTTCCAGCTGTTCCGTGGCCAATGCACAATCTGTGTCTTTGGCTACTTTCACTTCTTTAAGCTTTACACACTTTTGTTGCAGATCGGTATTCCTTTAAGAGGCCAAAGCCCTCATTGAACCATGTATGCCATTGCTATTTACAGCCAAGGATTCCCAGTTGTCAGCTAGTGTCCTGCTCTGGATGAGGTGGAAGCTAAGTAAGTCTGCAAAATGTTTTTAGGACCAGCCCTGCTTTCCTTGAGCATATTGCAGGATGTATACACAGTGACAATGTAAATGATGTGTTGAATGCCAACAAGTTAGAAAAAGGGTGTAAATCTTAAAGAAGACAGCTTATACCAATATGGCATTTCATGGGTAAGTAAACTTAATGCAATGGGCCAAAAGGGAAAACAGCCAACAGGAGTTTCCAGCTATGTGCATGTCTCGTACATATCCTTGGCACCTATATTGTGCTTTTATTGCTCCACATTACTACGTAATAGGTAGTTTAAAATTGCCTTTCCCTATATTGCCACCAGTTCATTGGTGTTACTGAGCAAACTCTATACCATTTATCCCAAATTAATTCCCATGCCCTCTTCTTGAATGTCTGTCTTAATTGCATAAATTCAGCATGACCTCTTATTATTGCTTCACCCTGCATCTTTTACCTTATTGTTAGCCTTTAAAATAATTTCCAAGCTTTGGTGTCTTCCTCATACTTAGGCTGATATCATCAACAACTCAATTCATGCTGACCATGCTGGCAAGATTGTCAAGATTATTTTTTCATTATTATTTATAAATCCAAGTCAAATTCCAGTTGATGACTTACTGTTGACAGGCTTAGGGCTTGAATCTCCATTGTCTTGTATGTTATATCATCATTTGTGTCTGTTCATAGAGGTTGTAAAATGCTACCATTCTGACCCAAAAGCTCCTTGCTGCCATTATCTATAAGTTTAAATGTGCAGTGGGCAATCAAGACTGGCATATCTTGAAACCAGTCTTCTCTATCTTATTTGCTGGTTATTTTCAAACTATTACCATGCTGTTTTCATGCTTGCTGTTTTTGTTAGTCAGCTGTGTGTTTCATAAAATTTATGTTGCTTTGTTTTGCAGAATGTGCTTATTCATGTGATATATTACAATTTATATTTATAGAATTGCCTAAAACACAAATCAATGATGTACATGTATGTATAAAAAATTCAGATACTTTACATACTCTTGTTTTTTTAATGTATTTAGAAAAGCATGTTTACAGCTTGTCTTCCATCAAACAGGTTCTAAATAACATAGTTTTTTTTTGGATGATTGATTATAGGAATCTTGCTCATGCAACCAAAGCATGACATTTTAAATCGCATCTTCTTTTCATTTTTAAGGAATGAAATGATCTTTATATCTTGACATGATTTATCATTTTGAGGCTGAACCAGTTATCTATATGGGTTCAGTCTGTAGCTCCTTAGACTGATATAATAGTATTTGGATTTATTAAAATCATACATGGCTTCCTATTACAGTTGTATCTCAAAAGAAAAAAACAAATAACATGGATAGTTCTCTTTAATAGTCTCACTAATTAATTATATGTTCAATGGGTTTCCTGCTAAGAAAGTTATATGATGCAATATTTTAACAGTACAGGTAAACAGTGGTTCCTGTGTTTCACTGATGACTCCCTTTATAGGGATTTTATTTGTCATACATTGATTAAAAACTTGTACTTCAGTGAATGCCAGAAAAGAATCACTGTTTTATTTCTAGTTACCAGTTTGCCCTGTGGGATTGTGTCTCCTTCTTTAATAGTGTGCCTCCTTTCAATCCATACCCCTAGGGGCATAAGAGTTAAAATGAGTTATTAGAGGCATTTCTGCTGTCCTTCAGCCATGTTATAAAATCCACCCTACTTTAGTTAAAGTTTTCATACATCTCAAGTTGCCCAGTCAGAATTGAAATTGCCTGTATAATTTCTCTCTAAAATTTACACTCAGGTGACAATATTTGTAGTGCTGTACACTGCTTACACAGGAGAGTGGGGTAGGTCCCAAGGGAACTGAGTTACAGCCATACAATGGTCTATATAAGGTTTAGGAACCAAGTTAATGTACCCAAGCTGGGTACGGTTAATAAAAGACTTACCTGAATGTTAGAGTAGCACAACTGCAGTATATCTAAGACTCTGCACTGATGTGTATGTTAACTAAAGAGAAACCAGTTATGCCAGCTTAGAGTTTCCAGAGCAGTGATTCCCAACCAGGGTGCCATAGAAACCCAGAGATTTCAAACAGGAATTCATAGTGTTAAAACCATTCTTATCCTTGTGGTGTTTCTGAGTTCATTGCAACAGGAGAATTGCTCCATTAACTTTCTGTATTCTAAAAAATATGAAAACTAAGAGTTGGCATTGTCTAAAGGGGTCTTTGAGTCTAATGAGAAGTCATTTGAATCTAAAAGGTTGAGAACCACTCTTCCTTCCAGAGAAATATAAGGTGTATGGGATGATACCTTTAATAGATCTCAGATCTGGCCCTAGTAAAATCTGGATAAGAGGAAAAACAGGACACATTTTCAAAGACAAGTGTGAGAGAAGATCACTGCATGGCTACTACGAAACACAAATTTAGTACTATAAAAACATTGCAACGTTTTAGACATAGTATTTTTGTGATTTGAAAGTAGCCTTTTAAAATTATTTTAATCTCATCTGGCACAGGCATATCACAAAGTTTAATTTATTAATTCAAGTATTCATCCATATTAAAAGCACTATGCTTGCATAAAATAAAAATGTGCTTGATGTTCTGTCTAAATGTTAGATTTCAAAGTGACAGTCTTATTCTGCATACACACACAAATAATTTTGGCAAGTTCTTCCAGGTTTGTTCTCCTCGTAGAAAAACTTAACCAGAGCCATGTGTACAGATGTTTCTATGCTGAGACCCTGAAGAGTGAAGAGCTTGCAGCACTAACATTGTGCACCTGGGGGAAGAGGGGTCCTGTGTAAACACATCTCTGCCTGCTCTGTAGACTCCCTTAGCCTGCCTGAAGACACATGGCAATATTACATAGGTTAGCCCTGACTGGTTGACCCAGACCACCCATGGTCAACCCATATTTTCTTGCAGCACAATGTGGGGATTGTGAAAGGGGTGTGTTTTGCTTCTTGCTGGAGCAGCAAAGTCCAGCAAACGATACGCTTTCTCCCTGGGGTGGGGAGAATGCTGGAGGGGTGTGTTCTCTCTGAGAGAAGTCACCAACATGTACAGACATTCACTCTACCAGGAGAACTTTTCCAGGAATGCTTTAAACCTAGTTGTTCCCAGGTTTTCTCCTGCAGTGGCCATTTTTATTTTGGGAAAAAAAGTCTGAACATCTGTACACTCATGGTTTTTCCTGGAAGAGCAGCAACTCTCCCAGGAGAAACTATCTGTTTAATTATTTGCAATACACTTCTGGCAACCTGTGTTGGACTCCTGGTACCAAGCTCTTGTTCTAGAGATTGAGGAGATCTTAGAGATAAGGTGCTAGACCACTGGATGTGGGGTCAGTTCTGTGCTCTGCCACAGACTTCCTATGTTGCTTTGGTCATTTAATCTCTGTTAAATGGGGCCTATAGTTTCCCATCTGTAAAATGAAGATAACGCTTCCTTTGTCTTTCTTTTTTGCTTTGATTGTAAACCCTATTGGACAAGGGCTGCTACTGGTTGACACTTAAAAGTTTTGCTGGCATAGTTGTATCAGTCAGGAGTATGATTTTTCAACATTCCTGACTAACATAACTTTGCTGCTTAAAACCCTAAGGTAGATGCAGTTACACCAGAAACCACCAGCATATCTTATATTGTTCAGAAAACTGGTTTATGCTATACTAGAAAAATAATTATTTTGCCACTGTGTTGCAGCACACCTTTGGGTGCTTGTCACTTCATGGGCCAGAGACAGGCAGTCAGCAAGTGCTTGATTAGGGAGGCCATTTTAGGTCCCAGTGTTTATATGGTGAGGCAGCAGTTTGCTGCCAGACACCAGGAAAGCAACATCTCCCAGTGGAACTGCTGCTCCAAGAACAGCACAGAGGTAATGGCAGGAGCTATGGGGTGGCTTGGAGGCTCTTGGTTCTGGGCATAACCGGAAACTGCACCCTGCCAGGGAAGGGTGGCTTGGTAGAGCTGTTTGTGGAGGAGCAGCCCCAAAGAAATGCCAGGCCAGTGACCTCTCTGGTATAAAGTGGGTAGAGGTGCCTTGAATCTTGTCCGCACCATCTGGTGGGTAAGATTGGAGGGTAGTGGAGCAGCAGGGCCAGGTACGCCCATTAGGAGGCACCTGAACACATCAGGGCTACAAGGTCCCGGAGACCCCAGAGTGGGTAGTTTGTAGTATGCAGGTAGAGCTCCAGTGAGGGGGCAGTGTGAGGGCCTGCTCAGAGTTGGGTGTGATAAGGGGCAGCTGAAGGACTGAGTAGGTGGGGGTGGAGAGTAGGGCTGAAGAGAATGGCTTGAAGGACTTCACGCTTACAGGTTGGGGAACTTCCCTCTTGCCTGCACAGAGGCGGAAAAAGACCTCGGAGTCATCGTTGACTCCACGATGAACATGAGCCGGCAGT
>JAGPOW010002742.1:41974706-41996671 GCA_030014935.1 Caiman crocodilus
ACCCCGGTGCTCTTTCCTGCCAAGGCAGGGGGTCGGACTAGATGATCTGCCCAGGTCCCTTCCGACTCTAGACACTATGATACTATGATACTATGACTGTATTAGGAGTGTACCGAGTAGGGCTGCTTGAGTGGCTTGAAGGATGGTATGTTAGCCAGCCTTCTGTGTGAAATCAGTTGCTCAGTGAGGGCCTTAGGGCAAAGGCAGCCCAGCATTGGCATAAGTTTGCACTATGTAGAGTAGGAAAACTCACAGGACTTGCAGGAAGCCAAAGGACTGTGTGGGAGTGCCATGGTGCAAGTAGTAAAGCCTGAAAGCCTAAGAGGGGCCACTCAAGAGGAGCTAGGACAGTAGAGTGTGGCCTAGTGATAGGTGGAGTGCAAGAGGCTCCCTGGGGTGGGGGGGAAGAGTGGAGTGAATGAGAGAGTCAGTGGAGTTCAACAATGGATTGAGTTTGCCCTGGCCTCAGGCTGGGAAGCAATCATAATCTGGATGCCATCTGTGAGGCATGGTCTGCAATGTAGGGAAGGTTCAGAGCCATGGATAGTACCCCCTGGCATTGGGGCAAGGAATGGGCAGCCTCCTGCTTAATGTACAGATAACATTCAAGTCATGGCAGGCAAGTCAGGGCAGACTGCCATAGGCAGGTGGGTGGGCCAACTCGAGATCAGTTCCTAAGAAAGTCCCCTGTCACACACTGTAAACAAAATCTCCAGGAGGGAGGTTTGCTTACCAGTAAGCCCTTTTAAGTATGAACAAGACACTAGGTAATAAATGCAGAACTTAGTACATTGGGGCTGTGATCAAGGTTAGGACAACACAACAAATCTAACTACAATTAAGCAATACTACAAAATAGTGTGACTAGGACAAAATACTGTGACTAGGACAGAAGCAGTTGATTGCCATCAGTGATCCCCTTGGCCAGTTAAAGAAGAGCTTTATAGGCACTTCCCTTCCAAAGGATAATGGCTATAATCAGTCTCAAAGAAGAAGGAGCATGAAAACAGAGGGGCCAAAAGATGGAGTTAATCTTTACTGGTATAGAAGAACCCTGTACAGAAAACACACAACAGTAAACTCTTAAGGGTTCTCAATAAGTATTATAATAATCTAAGTCTTAAAATCTTTAAAGATGTTTAAAGTTCAGTGGATTCCAGTAAACTTGACCCTGGTATTTTTAAGCTTTCAAATGAACGTACTTACTGCAACATTTTATTAGTTTTTCTAATCGATAGAGGTAATTTTACAAAAATAGATCTTTATGGTCTCATTTTTCAGGCTACCATTATGTCTATCAAAAAATCAGTCTAAGTAATAAATCATTTTGGCAAATAAATGAAACACATTTATGGTTAGTTTACTTTGTTGTTAAAGCCTCAACACAGTCCATAGAGTATTTTGTCTTCTTTTTTAACCAAATTTACTGATTACCATGTGTCAGGCCTATTCAGTCTGTAATCTTAATAACAGCTTTCTTGCCATGCCCTATGCCTTTTATTAAGATGTGCCTTAACCTACGTTGCATATAAACAATGAACTGTGGTTCTTTAAAAATTACCCCTCAGATGTTTCATTGATAAGACATAAACAAATAGTTTAAATCACATACTATTAATAATTGCTTAAAGGATATATATTTTAAATGTTTCATTTCAAGACAGAAAATAAATGATTAATGAATTACTGCATTAGTGAAGTAGTTTGGGTAATAGTTGGGATGTTTGTACTAAGTTGATAAATGTTGCGCTACTAAATCACTTGCATATATCTTCTTTTCTTAGCTTTAGTTCAGACTTCTTTAGATCTACAAAGGTTGTAGATAATATTTGCACCCACTCTGTCAATGACTGGCAATGCGGCATGTAGTTGCAGTCATTCATTCTGTCAGTCAGCAGCCCTTGATAATGTGCCTGTCAATATAATTCAGTGCCTGTTCAAGGAAAGTGACATTTTGAATAGTGGACACTTTTCAAAAGCATTCATATGGGGTCAGTCCCATGATAAATAAATATATTTTCTGTTTGGAGCAAATAGGCAATACACAAGAGCAAGAGTCTGAACAGAGATATACAGCCATTCTGTAGGAAACAGTAAACTGTGATAAATGAATGTCATAAATATGTACTCAAGTTTTTTTCTCATTGTATTAATTAGGCAACTGGGCAGTAACTTCTTAGGAGTAAGTATTGTCTTTGGTTTCCGGCACAGAACGAAGGGGCCCTGATATGCATGGTAGCCTCTACATACTACCACACTTAAAATAATACAGTAGAATAATAACACAATGTTTTTCTAAAACCTGTAAGGAAAAAGTGGGGGCGGGGATATTCCCACTGCTGAATGAAAAACACAGGCAGAAATCTTTAATTACCCATAACAGCATGCTAAAGAAAGTATTTATAAGGCGTACAGTGTTTGGTTTCTAGTTTCTATTAATATAGTCTGAGAATGTGAAGGAGAAATATGTAATAGTGACAGGATTTTTAATGGTACCTCACCTTAAATGCATTTTAAAATATGTAAATCAATAAAAAAATTATTTGTAATAGCAGACTAAGAGTGCTGGTTAGCCTTACTGCTGAATGAAATGTATGCTACAAGCCCTATTACCATACATCGTGGGAGCTGTAGTTAGGATTAATCTGTCAAAAGGGATGGTTTAGTGTTGATGAATATGACATGTGACCATTAATGATGTTGATTTTATCTCCTGAGATTAGCATGATTTACTTCGGATGGATAATAATGTCATTTGCTTGATGCAGTAGATCTGTTTACGAGCTGATTAAATTGTAAGGCCTTGCTTCATTTCATGCTATTTGGTTTACAGCTTCATTACTGCAATCACAAAAGCTGTGGAAATGTCCCACATCCCATGTCACAATAAATCATTGTTTAAGATTGCAGCTATGTATTTTAGCATTTCAGTTTTGCATGGACCATGCATTCCTTAACAAATATGTGATTGGGAATACATTAACAAGATATTCTGGAACATACTGCTGTAGAAATGTAGAAAATCAGCCTGAATCTTTTAATTGAGATTAAGGAAGCACTTGAGTAATTAGCTGTAACAAATTACCTTATTATTTAGACAGTGAAGTAAACGTTTTTGTTGCAAGAATGATTATCATAAATCTGCAGAGAAGTGACAGTCAAAGAACCGTAAAGGAAACTTGTAAGCAAACTACATTTTCTGCTTATTACCTTTTACATTTGAATAAAATGTATCAGCAGTTTACTCAAAAAAGAATGCATTTGTTGCCATATAAATACAAGGATAGTATACATAACAAGCTATACCATCTGTAACTACTGCACTAGTAAGAGAACATGCATGTAAATCACAAACAAAAAGAACCTGTAACACTGAACACTAATGATGCCATATTTAAATGTGTCAATATTTTCATTAGAATCCTAATTTTAAAGGGAGGAAAGGAGAGGACAGGGTAGGATTCAACCATCAGATACTGCTCTGTGATAAAATTGTGCGTACTGGCAGCCAGATTTGGCTCTCAAATGGAATAAATCTGTAGTAACTCCGCTAAAAATCAATGAAATCACATTCACAGTTTCAGCAGGGTGTGGGTGTGACTTTTCACAGTAATAATTTTTTTTCCATGAGAACACAAAATAATGTTTGCCTCCTTGTCAGTTTAAGGTGTTTTTCAGAGCTTGTGACTCCCTAGCAGGGATCCTGGTTTTCTGATTTTAAAAAAAAATCCTCAAATTTTGGATTAAAAGAAGTAATCCAAAAGTCCACATTTTTGCATAATTAAAATTAAACATGATTAAATATAGATATCTCTATATATAGATAAATATAGATATCTATATAGTGGTGTTTCATTTTAATCACTGGAAAATGTGGATTTTGGGTTACTTCTTTTAATCCAAAAATTGGGAATTTTTTATATCAGAGAAAGACAGGATCCCTGCCCACCAGTGACTGAGTTAGATAATTAAAAATTGCTCTGTTGACTTCATGTACCTGAGTTCATCATTGCACATAAGCTTGTGCTTAATGGTAATACTCATATGTTTAAAGTTAGGTGTGTGCTGTCAGTAACTTTCTGAGCTGACTTCTTGTCAATCATACACTTATTTTGTTTTTCATATTTTAAAAAGATCCATTCCATTCCTTTTGCTGAAAGGCCTAAGCCAGCACCATGAAAGTACATGAAGGGGTGCATCTACATATCACTGTACAGTGATGTTGCTATGGCACCATGCCTTAGTACTTCCTTTCAGAAGTACTAAAGCATGGCACAGTACAGGAAGCTACTGTGTTATGTGGCTGGTGCACACCTAGATTTCCCTGCTACATTGCCATAGCAGTGCATTATAAGCAGGGAGCATGCCACTATGGCAACAGAGCAGGTGAGCACGTGTAGACCCCCCTGATCACTACATCACTAGGGAGATGTGTAGACATGCCCCAAAAAATCTTAAAAACTTATATGTATGTTGGATTGAGCTATAAGATATTTTGAAAATTGTTGTGTATAATTCAGGTGAATGTTCCTCAGTTTCCTTCAATTTCCTCTGCCCATATCAGATTTTCTTTGCCTTAGAATCTGGGTGCTTGTGGAGCTCTGAAGAACTTGAAAGATCTATGAATGCAATTTAGATCAATGGAAATTTCAACTACTTATATCAGGTCTAAATTTGGTCCCAAAGCCCAAATGCAACACACTTTCCAATGATTTACAGAGATTGTGACATGGACCATGGCTGTATTATAATAAATACAAATAATATTATTTAGAAGACAGTCTTTTCAGGCAGGTCTGAATTGTCTGAATTTTCATACACTATTTATTAGGGCTGTGCAAAATTTTGCTGGATGTTTCATTTTGACACTGTTTCGACTAATTTCAAGCTTGAAACAGTGAGATTGAATCAAAATGAAAGACTTTGAAACAGCCTCGAAACAAAATGAGGCTAGTTGAAACATTTCAAAAGTCTTGAGAGTGAGAACCAGGGCTGCACTCCCAGCACGAGCTTGGCTTGGCTTGGCTTTCCCTGTCGCCCACAGCTAGAAACCGATAACACCTCAGGGGAAGGGAACTGAGCCTGGTCTCAGTTCCCCACCCCAGTGCTGCGATCTGTAAGGGGGCACTGCAATCCAGCAGGGGGATGTGGCGAGTTAGCCCAGCTGGGCTCACTTCCCCCATCCCCGTGCTGTGATTGGGCATGGGGTAGAGAGTCAGCCCAGCTGGGCTCATTCTCCTCTCCCTGTACAACTACAACTGTAGTTGGCTGGCTCTCCACCTCCACACCTGATCACAGTGTGGGACTGGGAAATGAGCCCAGCTGGGCTGACTCTCTGCCCCCACACCCGATCGCAGTGCAGGGAGGTGGGGAAGTGAGTCTAGTTGGGCTGAGTCTCTGCCCCTGCACCTGATCACAGTGCATGGGGGGGAGGAGCCCAACTGGGCTGACTCTCCACCCCCACACCAGATCACAGCATGGGGGGGGGGAGTGAGCTCCGTTGAGCTGACTCTCCGCCCTGCGCCCAATTGCAGCGGGGGGGAGTGGGGAGAGTGAGCCCAGCTGGCTTAATCTGTGTTCCCTGCCCAATCTAGCACTGGGGTTGGGAAGTCAGCCTAGCTGGGCTGACTTCCCACCCCCAGCGAAATGTCAAAACAACATTTAAACAGCCTTTCTTTTTCAACAGACTGGAAGAGCTGTTTCGAATCAAAATGAAATTCGAAACAGAACGCTGTTCCTTCGAACCATCAAAACTGAAGGTGAAATGGAATGGTACCATTTTGCACAGCCCTACTATTTATCTGATAGCTGAATTTCACTACCAAACTAATAAGGTATAATTATAACTCTGCCCTTTCACCTGGCTTTTAATTGAGTTTACCTGATAGCAATTAGAAGTAGATTCCACTAGAACCATAGACTGACCTGAACTTTACATCTCTGGCTAGTCTTTCATTTCAAAACAGCCCAGGGTGATTTCAGATAAGGTCCAAGTATAACTTCTCTCCCCATTTTCTGTAAATAAAGAGCATCTGCTTTAACTGACTACACCTAAGACACTTCTATTAGTTACTTTATTTGCTCTAGTCCCCAGCATCCTTCAGCATGTATCCTTCAGTGTGCTGGTCTTGTTAATGTTTAGTTTATACCACCCTAAATATGGCCTCTCAGATTAGACCAGAGCCTAATTCTTGACTGAAACATCTTCCATTTACAGTTTGTCTCTCAATCCTGATGTTGGTTAACAGTTTCTTAAGAGCTCTACGTTACTCCATTTAATTATAAGTGTAGACATTTTTAGATGTATTATTCTTTTCGTTCTAAATCTTTATTCTATACATCATCATCTTAATAAGGATAATATCTGAGCATTTCAACACAAAGGAATTACACAATCAACATTATCTCCATATACTTACCATCTTTTTAATAGGGGATAATACTACATATGTGGGAGTTGATTGCATCACAGGTGATATATATATTTGTGCAAAGTGGTTGTCACAGAGCACCCCTGTGCCTGAAGGGGGTAAAACTGCTAGGGAAGGAGCCCTAGCTGTGACTAAGCAGCACAGCTGGGGGTTCCCGGGGCAACTAATGAGCGTCAGCTGACCAGAGGGGGCAGGGCCTGGCCCTTATAAAACCCATGAGCTGGGAATAGAGGCAGTTCCTTGCTAGCAGCCGGAGAGGCAGGAGCTCCTGGAGCACTGCAGACTGGAGGATGGCAGCTCCAGGTCCTGGGGGCAATGTTGTTGTAGCCGGGCGACTTGTGTTTGTTCTGCTGTTATGTATGAAACCGGTGGTTTGGGTGAGACTATAAGGGGTTGGAGGAGGCCTCATGGGGGCCCACAGGGTGTGGGGCACTAGCGCCAGGGAGGCGCAGCGGCATGGGGCTGTGTAGACCCCAGCCCCAGAGAGGGGGCATTTGGTAGGAAGCCCAAGTTGGGCAAAGCAGGCTCCAGGAAAGGGGGAAGCATTGTGGAAGGCCCCAGAGAGGGGGGTCGCCTTACTGAGAGGCCCACATTTGGGCGTAGCAAGCCCCAGAGACAGGGCAGCATCACGGCGAGCCCAGAGAGGGGAGTGCCACACTGAGAAGCCCTGTGGGGGCACAGTGAGCCCAGAGAGGGGAGCGCCATACTGAGAGGCCCTGTGGGGGCACGGTCAGCCCCAGGAGGGAACACCATTGAGAAACCCAAGTTCAGGCATTGGGAGTCCCTGATAGGGGGCCGCATTTATTAAGGAGCCCAAGTTGGGCACAGTCAGCCCCAGGAGGGGGGCAACATTGAGAAGCCCAAATTTGGGCATTGGGAGTTCATGATAGGGGGCCGCATCTATTGAGGACCCCAAGTTGGACACAGTCAGCCCCAAGGAGGCAGCAATATCGAAGCCCATTGAGAAGCCCAGTGTGGGTGAGGCAAGTCCAGAGCGGGGAGTGCCATACTGAGAAGCCCTGTGAGAGCACGGCGTCCCGCTAATTAATTAATTAACATCAAAGACATGGCAGGTGAGACAAGGCAGGCGGTTGCCCAGAAACAGGTGCGGGGGCCACATTGAGGACGGCCCCGAGTGATGACCTGTCACAGTGGCTATTAAAAGCTACTATTTATGGGACTGTTCAGACTAGGAAAAGTGATTGCAGGTTACTAACACATTAGCTAATCCCACCTTAGTTTGACACTTTTCTCAGCGCAGGGGTTGTTTTACAGCTTTCATCTCAGCTTGGCTAGCCTTCTAGGTTTGAACTTGATTAAGTAAAAGATGTTAACTCGACACTAGTCAAGAAGACATGGTTAGCAAAATGTAGTCATTTGCACTAGTCTACACAAACTCTGTGTGACTGGAGACTATTCATTTGTTAGTATGTTACCCTCACTTTTCACAGCTATAAATAACTACACAAGGTATAATGCAGTGGAGAATCAAGCCATAGGGCTATGGTGCAGTCATATTTTTTCCCAGGCCCATAATCATTATTCCTTGATATGCCACATGTATATAGTTCACTGGGAAGAGCTTCTGTTAGATCAGAAGAGGGGTTCCCTTTCATCTGATCATTTGGGAACCAATTTAGTAGGGCTCTGGCTAGTGGTCTAGAGCAAGCGGTTCCCAAACTGTGGCTTACATCCCCCTGGCGATATGCAAGACATCCCTGGTGGGGTATGCAGAAGAAATTGTATAATGATGGATTTAATTTTCATTATAATAACAATTGGAATTTAAAGGGTTAAAATATAAAACATATGCTGTTAGGGATACACGGGCAGCTGGTAAATCTGGAAGGGAATAAGAAAAAATTTGGAAACCTCTGGTTTAGAGTTTAGCAATACGTTATGGCCCCTGGAATTAGCCCTACCACTCTTTATTTTTCTGAGCTGAGCTCTAGTAACCTCAGAAAAGCAGGCCCAAACATTACAGAAGTGCAAATCTTAATAACAGTTTCTATCAACATTTCAACTGAAAAATAATGCAAATATTTATAAACTTTTTGTGCAGTTTTTACCCTTTTTCATCAACTACCTCTAGACCTGTGTCCATGAAAATTAATTTCTTGAAAATAAAATGATATACAGGGTTGTTTCTGTTGATGATTATTTCAATTCTGAAGACTAGAAAATTTCTCTCCTCAAATACTTGTGGGGGCCAAGAACCACCGGCAGAATGGGGCTGCCTTTAGAATAGAACTAGTTGAATAAGAGGCCGCAGTGGGTTGCAACAAAAAAAACTTTACTTATAAGCTGTAGTACACAGACTTTCGTCGATGCATACAGTGTAAGCACAATTCGTAGACAGCAAACAGGCACATGGTTGCTCACACTCACGCAGGGACGGGATACGTCGTGGAAAACCACGACGGGGAGTCGATGGTGGCGGATCAGGCCTCCTCCGTGGCTCCAAAGCACACGTGGGGATCTCTCCCTATGCGTGTTCGAGCACTCCTCCGATTTGGGCAGGCATCGCCCAAGCCTTTTATGCGGCCAGCAAGCCAATTGCCATCTGCCACGTATGCATAATTTAGTCCAAGTCAATCACAAGCATGCACTCACTGATGCAGCTGCAAACCTTTGGCGGGCTCTGATCTTGCACCATGGACTTTTCCTGCCTTACAGGGAAAATCCCTGCACCTGGGACTCGCAATGTGCCTAACACAGCTATGCTGAGGCACCTTTTTAACCGATCTGCTCTGACAATACTCATCTTAATCACCCCAGAAAAGAGAGGCAATAAAATGACTCCCAAACAATGACTGAAAATATACTACCAGCATTTCACAGATTTTGTTATTTTTTCTAACTTGGAAATTAAACAAAAAAGCTTGTTTTAGGCTTTTTAACATTTGACATACACTTTCATTATAAGCTTTTTGTACCAGAAAGAAAATTTAAAGTTGGGATTTCCTCAAGTGCTTCATGACAGCCTAACTGCTCCTAGCGACACTAAAAAAGTCACACCAGTATGAGAAGCTGAATAATCTATATATAGTTGATGAATTCTTTTTGAGCTTATAAAGTTTATTCTATGAAGGCTGCTATATTATGAAATGCCAGTCCCTATTCACCTGTGCTGACGAGGGGTTTAGGACATACCCAAACAGAGTAGGGCTAATGGAGAATACTAGTGAGCAACCAGAAGCAAGTAAAGTTCAACTCTATGTGAAATGCACACACTCAATTTTGAGCACATACCCTGTGGAGGCCTAGTTGACATAGTTCCTACTCCAATTCATGCCATGGGGCTGCTTTAAGAGCCCTGTTGGAAGTTCACTGAAATCCTCAGAAATGGTCCTGTTCAATTCAGTAGGCATTGGACCAAACTAATGCCCTTTCAATGATCAGGCCCCTCTTCAGGAAAACATATGTGTATCTGCTTTCTGAAATCAGGGCTGCAGAGAGAAAGGACAGTATTTGCCCCTGCTAGCCAACTTCATTGCACATCATCAATGAGGTCAATCGAGCTGCACCTGCTTGCACCAGGGCTAAATTTGTCACAGAAGAATTCTGATCTGCCCTTTTGGAGATCGTGCTACTTATAAAAAGGAGTTACTAGGAAGGTGCCTTTTGGCAGGGGTATGTGATTTGGAATTAACTTCCCACTTGGTAAGAAATAGTCCAGGTATGGTAATTTTCAGAAAATGCTGCAAAGCTCTGTTTAAAAGGATGTTTAGGAGGGTGAAGTATGTGTGCTGGAAAGGAACTGTCAGAGATCTCTCTGCATTGTTTCCAATGCAGCCCATCACTGTAATATCCAGGTACACCTTGACTGCAGCTGGAATAGTGAGTTCTGAACACCTATAATAATCAGACCCATTGTTCTTTGAAGACTGGATGGTTCTAGAAAAATAGACTCAAAGGGCAAAAACATCATTATGATCATCTAATCTGACCTCCATTATAACATAAGTTAGAGAATTGCACTCACTAGTTCCTGCATGGAGTCTAAGGTCCCATCTATACATTGAACTTAAGGCATGATTAACCGTGCACATGTAGCGTGGAAGGAGATGTGATTATGTGGATCACACATTAGAGCCCATCATGCCCTTACATGCATGTCTAGAGGGGCCCTAAGAACATATGGCTGAATTAGCTAGGTAGTGTGAAGGAACACTGAGGCAAAATATTTCTCTGATTCTTTTTTCACAAAGTTGCAAAAAGGATATGTCACGTATTCACCATTGCCCAACCAGTAGTGTAGCAGTATCCTAGCCCCACTGCTCCAGAATTGTGGAGTTCTGAACTACAGAACCAAAAGCAGAATGTAATTATTACTGGGTCACATGAAGAGTGTATACAGGGTTATAGGGTGTAGCCATGTTTGTCTAAGGACATATGTAGACAAGGTTCTTTGGTTAAATCTGATATCTTTTATTAGACCAAGTCAAATAATTGGAAAAATCAGAAAAAATCTTCTATGAAAACTTGCAAAAAGGGATTTTTCCAACAATTTGAGTTAATCTAATAAAAGATATTAAATTTACCAAAAGAACCTTATCTGCCTATGAAGAACATATTGCTTTCTTTCTCTCAGTCAATGCTGGCATATATTAGAATGTAATACTTAGTTCAAAATTAAATTGAATCATCCAATTAAAGAAGAGACTGGAGGTTGAAACTGTAAAATCTATTGAATCTTTCTCTGTATTTTAGCAAAAATGTACCAGTTGCTAATAGAAGAGTTACCCTAAGTGACTGGCCACTGATCAACTATTATGCTGTGTTTTAGCAGAGCTTTTTTTCTTCCCCCACATCAGAAGAATTTGGGGAAAGAATTAAAACTATTGAAAGGCTTTGCTTAGTCTTTTATCTTTTAAATCAGTGTCATACTAACAAAAAGGTGTTTTGAAGTCTTTAACAGCTAATTGACTAACTGGTGTTCTTTTAACATAAAACTTGTCAAGGCCTTGATTGTTGTGAATCCATGGTGATAGATTCTGGCTGTCTGCCTAAATGCCAGGTCTCTGAACACTAGGATAACACTTTCCAAAATGATTCAGACTTATCCCCAGTAATGTCACTGAAACAAACTTAATTGACTAAAAACCTCGTTTCTGTGCATTCTGTCTGAAGTACTACTTGAGAGAGGGGCCCTTTAGGAACACTGCCAAAATGACAAAAGCATGACCCCATTCAACCTTTGATTTCTCAACCCGTGTTTATTTACACTCAATAACCAAACACTGGCAGCATTAAAATTCTACTCACTGTAAACAGAAAATCTGTTAAAGCCTCTCATTTTCCTTTGGTAACTGACCTTTAGTAAGGATCCAAACTTAAACTCTCTGGATAGTATAAAGTCATTCGCACACTATTGCAGTAACATTAATCATTATCTTCAGATAACTGCCCAAGCATGTCAGTCAAGAAGTTGTTCCCATATGAAAGAATCCAAAGTTCAGCTTGAAAGTTAGGCCTTGACTTTTTGTTGAAGTGAAGTTTTATCCTTGGGATAATTTTCTTAAGTTCAGGGTTCCTGACTTACTGAAAGTATATATCACTGGTACAAAGTGATATCATTGTATTTGGCATTGCCAGCTACTTTCACACTATGACAATAAAGTGTCATATTAAACTGAAGTGGTTTATCCCATCAAAAAAAACCCAAACAGATTTAAATAATAGACTGGAGGGCAGTAGTTATGATTCCCAAGTACTAAACTGCTTTCCTAGGGATTCCGATGACCCCTGAATGATTCAAAATATCCTATCCCCCAGGTATCTTTACATTTCAACCTAACTCATTAACTTCTCCAAGTTCTTAGTATCTAATAAGTTTTGCATGGCCTATATGATATGAAGTGGTGACACCTCCAGTTCCTAGCGTGAAAAGCTGGAAATAACAAAAAGTCTTGCTGAGGATAAACTTTTTTTTTCTCCTCTCTCTAAATATTAATTTAATCTTTTATGAGCCCTGCTGGTCCCTGCCAACTGACTCTCACACAAACCCCACTCTTTTTAGATGCTGGGTAAATTGTGCAGCTGCACTGATTAAGATGTCAATATAGGGCTTGGGCTGTCTGTATTCCAACACAAATTCTAAACCAACTGCCTTGCTAACTTTTGTGGCAGTGCCATATACCCACAGGACAAGAGAGGAGAAAACATTAAGGGTGTGCGAAGCAGGCCATATTCAATTCAGATTCAGACTCAGCCCAGTTCAGGGGACAGTGGTTCAATTCATTGATCATTTCACTGAACATTGATCACTGTCTCGATTTGATTTGGCTGAATCAGACAATTCAATGATGATTCAGATAATCAACTATTCAGCCATAGACACAGCTTTAAATTTTTTTTCTACATACCTAGGTGTACCAGGCTGCTTATGAACACTGAGATGGTGGGGCAGATGGAGCACAGCTCCCTCCTTCCCCCTCCCCCCCACATGCTTGGCAGTGGACCCAGAAGTGGACTGGAAGTACCTCCAATCCATTTCTGGGTCCACTGCCGAGCATGTGCCCCCCTACCCTCCCCTGCGCCTCCCCAGCTTGGCAATCAGCTGCAGGGGGATCTCAGCTGCCCTCTCCCCCAACCCAGGAGGCACCAGTTGCCAAGCTGGGGGGCAGGAGTGGGTCCCCTGCATGCTCTGCAGCAGACCTGGAAGTAGAGCAAAAGTGCTTCTGGTCCACTTCTGGGTCTGCCACCAAGCAAGCTGGGGACCCCTCTCCCCACGCTCCTGTGGGATGCTCCATCCACCCAACATCTCAGTGTTCACAAGCAGCCTTGTACCTCGAGGTATGTAGAAAAAACATTTAAAGCTATATCTAGGTCCAAATCATTGAATCTCTCCAAATCAGTTTGGAGGGTTCTGATTCAATTTTGAGAGATCGAAGGGTCTCTTGATTCAGTTCAGATTCTGAGATTTGGCCGCCTAATTGGGCCAAATCTCTGCCAAATCGAATCAGTGACGCAAGCTTTGCACGGGCCTAGAAAACATGATGAGAAACTTGCCAATGGTACCTTCTAAATAACTACATCCTCACTCAGGAAGGGTGGGTTGACATATGTATAGCCAGGTAAACCAAGTTCACCCTCAAGTGTTCACAGTGAAGTCAATAGAACTGTGTCCATAATGCCACTGCTGTAGCCTAGGTTAGCCTGTAATATTCAAAGAGCCTATTTCTTGGTTCTAAGAGTCTCACTGATTTGAGCCCCTCAAGCAGCACAGCATGTTGTGATTGAACTCATTTGTCCTTCTGAAGTCCCTGGGCAGAAGTGTGCTTAACTCACCAATACAGGTCATAAAGAACTTCCAACCATATCATCTCTGTCTATGTCCATATGTCCATACAAGCCATGAATGCAGCACAAATTGATGAACTGTTCCTGCTTTTGCACCAATATTTGCAGCAGGGTGCAGATAGAAGGTGTGGGACATCAGGGGAGAGCATTCCAACAATGTTTTAAGGCCCTCAACTACTGGCAGGTCTTGGTAAAAAGTTCATTCCTGTGCAATGCTAGCATGTTCAAATGAAGGCATCTTTTATATGTTGTAATCACTAGGATTCCCGGTATGTGGACTGATACTTCTGGGTCAGAACAATAACAATGAGTGGTTAGAGCACACCATCTTGCAGCAAAACCAGAACTTCCATAATAAGAAGCAGACGTACATAACTTGTCCTGACACTCCAGCACGAATGAGGAAAAAACTGCCCTTTCAGAATCAAGTAGCTATCACCATCCAGAAGTTGGCTAACCCTGGTCAAGGGCTTGTGGTATTGAGAAGTAAACTGTTAGCACTGCAACAATGGAGGCTGTGAGGGGATTACTACTGTTATCCATGAGTGGAAGACATTGTTAATGTGTCTGAAATGATGATTGGCTTTGAGAAAATTAGTTTTCTGAATTGTGCATGCATGTTGTAGTATACAGATCAATGTATTTGCTGTTACTTGTCTATAAGTATAAGAGAATTTGTATGCCTAGCTAAAATTTTGGGTGCAACTTCCTGACCCCTCTTTCTTTCCCAAAAGCACATGTGCCAGCATATTTTACAGCTAATCCATTTATCAGCAAATTTGAAAAAGTAGTAAACTGCAATGCACTGTAGTATAAACCAACAGAGTCACTCCAGTTGTCCATAAGCATGTGACAACAAACAATGCCAAAATTGAAAAATGTTTTGTGCAATGTAAAAGAAACAGAGACTGTGCTATGTCACAAGTAACAGAACTAGAGCCCTGCCGACTGAATCTGTTCTCCTTCTCCTGTAGCTGCATGTGGATGGAGTGAACAAGGAACATGTTCATTCTAGAAGTTCAGGGACCAATTCTTAAGACCACTCAACCCCTGACTTGTTCAGTAGCATCTGGGTAGCAGGACATGAAAGCAGAGAAGATAGTCTATCCTTAATAGTTTTGGGGCTGAAGCCTGAAGTCTGCAGCATACAGTTCACTCTACTTGAAGAGCACCCTCTGCTGATGTCAGTCATGTTCCCACTGCTATGAAATTGCTGTCCTCCCTTTCCTCCCCCACTTTTTCTTCTTTCCTGCCTTGCTTCTCCTCCTTCACCTTCCTTCTCTTCTCTTTCTAGTACAAGAAGTACTGGTCTGACCTACATGAAAGGTCATTCTGAATTTCTTGCAACAGATCACCAGGAACATTTTCCTTGCCAGATTTGTCTGTTTACCAGTGTGTCTGAGAGTAACCTTGATATATCTGAACTGAAAGGTCCTAACATAGCAATGAAAGAAAGCACAGGGAATAGTACAGTTAGCATAAAAGGCAATCAAAACCCAGCATCTGAAACCCAGCCCATTTCATAGCAAAACATAGTTCTAATCTAGATGTCACCCAGGTAAATAGGTTACCTAAATAATTCATTGTAGAGATACTTATTCCAGGGTAAGAGTGCCTTGTTCTATTTCTTGCCCTGGAATAAGCATGGAATACCCTGGGATAAGTGTTTACACATAGGGTTTGTCAATAAAGGTTATACTCCTGCATAACTCTGTGTGGACAATTCTTTAGTGAAAACAGTGCATCTCTACATTGGGATGACTCCTCAATTTAGCCATTCTGCAGTTTACATGACCTCATTATCTTTGAAAACTTATGGCAACCAGGGGAGGTCCCAGACAACTGGAAAGGGAAAACATATTACCCATATTTAAGAAAGGGAAGGAAGAGGGTCCAGGGAACTACACACTAATCAGCCTCACCTCAGTCCCTGGAAAAATCATGGAACAGATTCTCAGTAATTCTATTTTAAGCATTTGGAGGAGAAAAAGTGATCAGAAACAGTTAGCATGGATTCACCAAGGGCAAGTCATGCTTCATCAACCTGATTGCCTTCTATGATGAGATAAATGGCTTTGCAGGTGCAGGAAAAACAGTGAATGTGATATACTTTGACTCTAGCAAGGCTTTTGTTAGGTTTTTACACAGCATTCTTGCAAGCAAGCTAAGGAAGTATGGGTTGAATGAATGGACAGTAAGGCAGATAGAAACCTGGCTGGATCAGTGGTTTGATGTCTAGCTGGCAGCCAGAATCAAGTGGAGTGCTCCAGGGGTTGGTCCTGGGGCCAGTTTTGCTCATTAACAATCTGGAAAATGGGATGGAGTGCACACTTAGCAAGTTTGTGCAAGACTTAAAGCTGGGAGGAGTAAATAGATATGCTGGAGAGTAGGTTTAGGATTCAGAGTGACCTAGACAAATGGGAGAATTGGGACAAAAAAATGTTATGTGGTTCAACAAGGACAAGTGCAAAGTCATGTAGTTAGGATGGAAGAATCCCATGCACCACTACCAACTTGAAACCAACTGGCTAAGCAGCTGCTCTGCAAAAAAAGGACTTAGTGGTTCCAGTGTACGATAACCTGGATATGAGCCAACAGTGTGTCCTTGTTGCCAAGAAAGCTAACAGCATACTAGGCTGCATTAATAGGAGAGTTGCCAGCAGATCGAGATACAATTTTTCTCCTCTGTTCTGCACTGCTGAGGTCACATCTGGAGTACTGTGTCCAGTTTTAGGCTCCCCACTACAAAAAGGATGTAGACAAATTGAAGAGTCCAGTGGAGGGAAACAGGGGGATGGGGCACATGAGTTCTAAATAGAGGCTGAGGGAACTGGGTTTATTTAGTTTGGAGAAGATTGAGGGGAAATTTTGATAGCAGCTTTTAATTACCTGAAGAGTGGTTCCAGAGAAGATGGAGATAGATTGTTCTCAATGGTGGCAGATGACAGAAGAAGGAGCAATGGTCTTAAGTTGCAACAAGGGAGGTCTAGGTTGGATATTAGGAAAAACTATCTTACTAGGAGTGTGGTGAAGCACTGGAAAGAGTTACCAAGAGAGGTGGTGGGATTTTTGTCCTTGGAATCTTTTAAGGCCTAGCTCAAAAAAGGCCTGGCTCAAATGATCTAGTTGGGGATAGTCCTGCTTTGAACAGGGAGTTGGACTAGGTGACCTCCTGAGGTCCCCTCCAACCCTCATTTTCTATGATTCTATGATTTTCATTATTATTGAAAGCAATATTACCAATTGCCCTTCTTTATAGTGTCTGCATAGATCTCTTATACCCTATTTATTTACCTATTCTTTGCAAAGCTTTGATTTCCAAAGCTCAACAGGAAGTTTTCCAAGTCACATATCCATCATATTTTGTGTTCAATGTCATCAGTAAACTAAGCACTACAGACAGGAGAAGAACCACTTTTGGTTGTTTTTACTGAATAGATAGGACAGGCAGTTATTTGGTGTGAACTCAATCAACTTCATATACACTTCATTCTTCTGTGAGAGGAAAAAACGTGCTTTGTTGGTTGCTTATTTTTAAATAAAAAGTCTTTATGTAACCTTAGTAAATATAAAGCTTTTCTTTTCCTTTGATGCTCTGAGCATTTACATTTGTCACTTACATTTTTCCTGATCTTGTCATCAACACTATCTAAAACCATAATAAACATTTATTGCCCAAGGTCCAAAGCTCCCACAGTTTGTTTTCTATCATTTATCCCTGCTATTGGCTTTACCAGTTGCTATTTTTTAAAAAGTAAAATAGCAGCCTATAAATTAAAAGAAAAAAGGAAGATTAACAAATAAATAGAAACAGGATCTGCTACCCCCCATTCAAAATGTTCTGCTAAAACTAGGTCAAATGATATAAATTAAAATCTGAGGGCAAGGTCCTCAGCTGCTGTAAACCCACACACCTCCATAGAGATCATGGAGCTATGCTGCCTTAGACCAGCAGAAAATCTGCCCCAGACAGATTCTGTTTGCTCCCCATTACATAGGCTATTCACCTTCATTGACACTAATGGTTCATTAACATTCTCCTTAAATTTATCAGTCTCTCTCTGAACTCTCCTAAGCTCTTAGAAGCCTTGGATCTCCCCAAGATCTGCTACTGGGATGCAGTACTGGTGATGCTCTATATCTTTTGATACTCTCCAGTCCTGAATTCAAGGCCATCTCTAATGGAGCTATTCTACCAGGAGCTCTCCAACTCACTGGTAAAGAGGAGAGGGTTCCACAATAGTCATAAGCTCTCTGGAAATGGTATTGCATTTCTAGGTGTCTTAATTCCTTTGAGAAGGAACATCCGTTCACAGACCAAGTGACTTGATTAGCATCTATATTTCCAAAGTAAATATATTTATTCAGGTTGATCATGGCTGAAATTTGTCACCACCTGATGACTAGTGAATGACTGATAAGTAATTGGTTGGCACTCATAGTTCCAACCTGTTCAGAATGAGTTGGTTCCGTGTTTTTGTCAGAAGAACAACCACTGTGTTAGAAGACTACTCCTGCTACTCTTTGTTATACTTTTACTATTATTATACAGACACTATTGTTCTCCAGGATCCCCCACCCACTAAATCTATGTCTGTAAGTATGAAAAAAGCTATTTCTAAAACTTGTAGACCCAGGAAAGATGAGCTGTTCCTTTATGGAACTATTCTGACTTTCCAGGTCAGAGTACATAATTGAGTGAATAAGCTGTCCTCACTGCTTCAGATTTGCAGTCCCTCAAGTAAATATAAAATTAGATAGGTTGGGAGATTGTTTAAGTCTATCGTATGCCTTATGCACCAGGGGCTATTCTGTTTTATTGTGTAATACAATAATGATGCATGCAGGTATTGTACAATCCATAATTATGTAACTGTATCAGCCCAGATTCAGTATAAATTTCAGACCACCACAAAGGGCCTCCTGAGCCCATGAAGCTAGTGTTCTTAAGGCAAGCCAGTGTCTTTAGCCAACAACACCCCACATCGAGGGTCAGACTTGATCATCTACCCAGGTCCCTTCCAACCCTATCAACTATGAAACTATGAAAAACAAAAGGGAGTAAACTTACAACGAGTCAACTAACTCCACAAAACTGCCCATGTGGATGCTATTATCTCACAGTAAATATGAGGTAGCTTACTCCTCAGTAGTATGCACAAATTGCTGCTATAAAGTACTGGACATGCTGTACATTCACACTCTAGTTTACTTCAAAGCCGTTTATTTATATAACATTAACCTTATTGATTCTGTAAACACGTGGGTGAACAGCTTTACTTATACAGGTAGACATAGTAAGTTAAATGAAATGAGCTAAATGATTGAGTTGCATGTAAATTTTTGTGAGGTGGCCCATAGAGGCCAAGGTAAGGCTTTTAGAAGTCTAATTTTAGGTTCCCATTTTTAAATAACATGGTGCTAAAGACACTATAGATAATTATATGTTGAGCAGTTTGATAAGAGAGAATGTGATCCTATTTTCAAGTCCCAAAAGGATTGTGAACAGAAAGCCAGCTTTGGTATTTGGTAAAATCAGGGAAGGCTTGACTGACTTGATAGACTCACTCTGGCCTTAATTATTCATTTAAGTAGCAGCACGTCATGAAGATAAACAGCCAGGAGAAAGCACACCTGAGGTTTTCTAGCAACTTATGCCAGAAGATCAGTCATTGAGAAGAGTAAAAAGTAAGATTTGTTTTTTGGAGAACTTTATAACATTAGGTAATTTTTTTTCTTCTCATTAATAGGTTTAGAAAAGCCTGTCACAACTACTAGTCCAGATAATATTTGAATCAAACCAAATGTACTTATTTCTTCTTGCTGTGTCAAAGAAGTATTTCTTTTTAAAAACTGCTTTTCCTTAAAGAAATTATAGTAAATATGGTGTTTGATGTTCCTTGGTTTAGACTTGGCTGTTTTATAGCCTGCTTCTGTAGCCTGTTGTGGTGTTATAGCCTGTTTCTTTTTTCACTTTTAAAGAGAAAATTGTTCATTGGCTTATGGTTCTCTTATTTAAAAAATTAAAATTTTGGTAGTTCAGCAGCATTTTCTGTGTTTTGTTTTGTGCCCTTATTTGTTTTGCAAAGGCAAAAATTGTTCTTTGTTGGGACTGTTTTCCATTTCAAAAGGAAATTGTCAGCATGTTTTTTCATTTGAAAATGTGGTTAGTTCTAACTGGTTGGTTTGGGATTTGCCTTTGTTTCAGAAAGAGAAGTAGGGCTTTTTATTTTAAAAAGAAAAATACATAGCTCTTGGTATCATTGCTTGTCTGGAGTTTTTGCTAGTATGCAGTTTGCAGTCTTTAATAAAAATAGAACTATAACTATCTGTACACAGGTGCCACTATCACCTCCTCATTGCAAATATGTAGATTCATTGCTACAAACCAACACTCCAGTAGTAGTCCCTGTTTCACTGCAATATAAATGATCCTGGTTTAAAGGGAGGTAGAATCTAAGCGGAGTGTATGTCCTATGCTCCTCTATACTCCCCTACTTCTATTTAGACATCAGCCCATGTTAATACCAACACCAGAGCTTGGCAGTTTTTTAGAAGTTCTGATCATCTACAGCTCAGCTCCTCTGAAAATCAATTTCTTAGACTATAAAATGTACTAGTCTCTGGCCAATCCTTAACTTTTTTTTAAGTAGTATGTATGTGTATGTATGTAACCCATGGTTTGGTCTTATACCTTCCACTAAGCATCTGGCCAGCAACAGATATGAATCTGTTCCAGCTGCTTGCTAGGCTATTTAACTCAAGGTGTGGAGCTTGTGCTTTAGACTTGGAGGTTCCCAGGTAATGACTGCAATGATGATTATTACATTTCCAGAATTGTATGTGTTCAGGTTTAAGAAGTGTGTGGAAGGGGTAATGTTAAGGGCTCTGTAGAGGTGGTGGAAATTGAATGTAATGAAATCTCTATGTATTGCAAAGCCTACCATTTATTTTTTCCCAGAATTATTAAACTATTATAAAGTACAGAAAGAATAACTTTTCACAGAACTACAATGTCCTCATTTTTAATGTCTGCAAAAGAAAGGGGGGAGTTAGAAAATACTAGAAAAATGAGTACAACATTTAACAGACAATGAAATAAGAGATCACTATGTTCTACAGTAATTGTTTAAAAACTCTGAGAAACTTAATACCTTCCTTCATCCCCCTCCTATTCTCTCTCTGTCTCTCCAATCCCCTCACCCCCTAGCAATCTGTGTTGTGGTTCAGAGTGAATTATTTGGACACCCATATGAGCAAATAATGGTTACAGGTGGAAGTCCACCCATACGCTTAACGACAGAGTTCAAATTAATTGATCCAGTCAGGATAGCTGATAGATGTAGATTTGATTATTAGGGCTGTGTGAGGCTTCAGATCATTCTTCGGATCTGGAGAAGTTTCAGACACTTTGACGTCCGAAGCAGCATGTCTGGATTGAAGCGCTTGCTTCCCTAGGCTTTCTGAAGCAGTTCGGAGCTCCCAAACTGCTTTGGAAAAGCTTCAGAGTCACTTCAGAGATCCAGCCATAGGGTATAATGGGTAATCAATGAAATATCTATAACTCTGTTGGTTTTTGTCTGATTTGGATGAAACTCACAGGAGGTATCCTCTGCAGCGTGCATGAAGCCTGCCAAGCTTCAAGAAGATTGGTGCAGGGTTTTTGGGGGAACTGCATCCCACATTCGTGAAAGCAAAACTCATGTCATGTGTATGTGTTACACTGCAGGGGAGTGAAAACAGTAGGATTGGTGGCCCCTGGTAAGGCCACAAAACCTGCCAAGTTTCAAGGTGACTGTGTGTGCTGAGGCGCAGCAGGATGAAAACTGCAGGCTTGCTAGTCTCTGCTGAGGCCACAATGCCTGCCAGCTGTCAGGGACATAGGTACAGGGTTTCTGGGTTCTGGGGCCCTGCACCCCTAGCTGCCAACAGGCAAAACTCATGACATGGGTGCTTATACAACCGACTGTCTCTGTCCTGGAGCAGTTGATTGTCTGTATTGATTATTTCCTGTCCTTAATCTGTGGTTTTGTAGGTGTTAATCGTCACTAAATAACTAATTATCTAGTAGCTACTAGTAGTTAGCTACTGTGTATTGAGTTGGTCCCTGAGTGAATGAATCACGATTGATTGGTAACTGGTAACACTGTTTAACATCTTCATCAGCGACTTGGATAAGGGGGTAGAAAGCACTCTGTCCAAGTTTGCTGATGACACTAAGATGTGGGG